>CM059443.1:37598990-37612781 GCA_030390025.1 Squalus acanthias
TCAGTGTGTGTGTGTCAGTGTGTGTGTGTGTCAGTGTGTGTCAGTGTGTCAGTGTGTGTGTCAGTGTGTGTGTGTGTGTCAGTGTGTGTGTGTGTGTGTGTCAGTGTGTGTTTGTCAGTGTGTGTGTGTCAGTGTGTCAGTGTGTGTGTCAGTGTGTGTGTGTGTGTCAGTGTGTGTGTGTGTGTGTCAGTGTGTGTGTGTCAGTGTGTGTCAGTGTGTCAGTGTGTGTGTCAGTGTGTGTGTGTGTCAGTGTGTGTGTGTGTGTGTCAGTGTGTGTGTGTGTCAGTGTGTCAGTGTGTGTGTCAGTGTGTGTGTGTGTGTCAGTGTGTGTGTGTGTGTGTCAGTGTGTGTGTGTGTCAGTGTGTGTGTGTGTCAGTGTGTGTCAGTGTGTCAGTGTGTGTGTCAGTGTGTGTGTGTGTGTCAGTGTGTGTGTGTGTGTGTCAGTGTGTGTGTGTGTGTGTGTCAGTGTGTGTCAGTGTGTCAGTGTGTGTGTCAGTGTGTGTCAGTGTGTGTGTGTGTGTGTCAGTGTGTGTGTGTGTGTCAGTGTGTGTGTGTCAGTGTGTGTGTGTGTCAGTGTGTGTCAGTGTGTCAGTGTGTGTGTCAGTGTGTGTGTGTGTCAGTGTGTGTGTGTGTGTCAGTGTGTGTGTGTGTGTGTGTCAGTGTGTGTGTGTGTGTGTGTCAGTGTGTGTCAGTGTGTCAGTGTGTGTGTCAGTGTGTGTGTGTGTGTCAGTGTGTGTGTGTGTGTGTCAGTGTGTGTGTGTGTCAGTGTGTGTCAGTGTGTCAGTGTGTGTGTCAGTGTGTGTGTGTGTGTCAGTGTGTGTGTGTGTCAGTGTGTGTGTGTGTGTGTCAGTGTGTGTGTCAGTGTGTGTGTGTGTGTCAGTGTGTGTCAGTGTGTGTCAGTGTGTGTGTCAGTGTGTGTGTGTGTGTCAGTGTGTGTGTGTGTGTCAGTGTGTGTGTGTGTGTGTGTCAGTGTGTGTGTGTGTGTGTCAGTGTGTGTGTCAGTGTGTGTGTGTGTGTCAGTGTGTCAGTGTGTGTGTGTGTGTCAGTGTGTGTGTGTGTGTGTGTGTGTGTCAGTGTATGTGTGTGTGTGTCAGTGTGTGTCAGTGTGTGTGTGTGTGTGTCAGTGTATGTGTGTGTGTGTCAGTGTGTGTCAGTGTGTGTGTGTGTGTCAGTGTGTGTGTGTGTGTGTCAGTGTGTGTCAGTGTGTGTGTGTGTGTGTGTCAGTGTGTGTGTGTGTGTGTGTCAGTGTGTGTCAGTGTGTGTGTGTGTGTGTGTGTCAGTGTGTGTTTGTCCGCAGTTCCAGCCTTCAGGGGAAGAGGTGAAAGTTTGATTTTTAAAGTATGATCTTAGTAACCAGGAGCCAGGACTGTCAGCTATCAATTATCCGATAGACATTTTGTATATCAGGCATTATACGTCCTTATTAATGGTGATTTGTCCCCATTAACAGATAACTAGTGCAGTTAATGCACAGGGTACAAGTGAAGCTGCTGGTCGAGTGTTTAAAGGGGTCAATGGTTGAGGCACTAGTTTACTCCCTCTGTGTTTTTCAGGCCTCCTTAGGAATGAGTGAATTAAAGGGAATCTAAAGATAAAATGTGGGAAATGAAGAGCAGATCCATTACAAGCAGAGCAGAGAAAAGACAGGTTAATGTTCTGGGTTATGTTGGGGCATTAACCTGCCTTTTATCATCTAACTGCAGTTCCTCTGATGAGATGTTAACTGGAGGCCCAGCCTGCCTGTCCAGGTGGATGTTAACGATCCCATGGCACTGGTCGAAGGCCAGCGATCTTCATCCAATAGCCCCAGAAATAGGTTAACTTGTGAGTGCAGTCCTGAGGGTATGAGCCCCATTCCGGAGATTTGAGTACATAATCTCGGCCGACACACCCGGTGCAGTACTGAGGGAGTGCTGCACTGTCAGAGGTGCCGTCTCTCAGTTAAACCGAGGCCCCATCTGCTCTCTCGGGTGGACGTAAAAGATCCCATGGCCACTATTCCGAAGAAGAGCAGGGGAGTTATCCTCAGTGTCCTGGGCCCAATATTTTTCCCTCAACCAACATCACTAAAAAAAACAGATTATCTGGGTCACATTGCTGTTTGTGGGAGCTTGCTGTGCGCAAATTGGCTGCCGCATTTCCTACATTACAACAGTGACTACACTTCAAAAAGTACTTCATTGGCTGTAAAGCGCTTTGGGACGTCCTGAGGTCGTGAAAGGCGCTACAGAAATGCAAGTCTTTCTTTCTTTCCTTTATTTCTTTTCTTTCTTTTCTTTCTTTCTGTCTTTCATTTATCTGTTTGTGGGATCTTGCTGTCCACAAAATGATTGCCGACTTTCTCTGCATAACAGTGACGGCACGTTGAAGTGACTTGTTGGACATGAGGCACTTTGAGCAGCGTCTGAGGGAACTGGCCAGACGCTGTATAAAGGCGTGTCTTACCTCCCTGCTTGTCAGTGCGTATTTTCATCGTTTGCCAAAGTTTACTGCAGATTGTGGGGTCTGTGCTGTTTGCCGTGCTGGGCGAAGGGGTGTCTCCCTTAAAAGGACTGTGGACGTTAAATGGAAAGAGAATCTGCTGTGGAATAAAGGAGTCCAGCTCTGCCACAATAATCAATTAAATTATCCCTGATCAGGCCACGTCTCACATTAATAGAGTTGGGGTTTCGAAGGGTTCGCAGAAAGACAGCAAGCTGACACCAAAGCTAATTTTGATAAAAGTTTACGAATAATATATTATTATAGAATCATAGAAACTTACAGCGCAGAAGGAGGCCATTCGGCCCGTCGTGCCTGTGCTGGCTCTTTGAAAGAGCCGTCGTGCTTTTTGTCATGATGCGGAGATGCTGGTGTTGGACTGGGGTGGACAAATGTGAGAAGTCGCACAACACCAGGTTATAGTCCAACAGTTTTATTTGAAATCACAAGCTTTCGGAGCGCTGCTCCTTCTTGTCCGTCACCCTGTCAGTTCCTCATCCTCCAGCACCGTCCAACTCCCTTTTAAAATTATCCATGTAATCAGCTTCCACCACCTTTTCAGGTCGAGCCTTCCAGATCCCCACAACTCCCCGAGTGAAAAGATTTCTCCTCATCTCCCTCTCTGGATCTTTTGTCAATGATTTTGAATCTATGACCTCTGGTTATTGAGACACTCGCCAGAGGGAATAGCTTTTCTCTCTCTACGCTATCAACTGATATGATAAGGGGTTGGCCATTTAGGATCGAGATGAGGAGGAATTTCTTCCCTCAGAGGGTTGTGAATCTTTGGAATTCTCTACCCCAGAGATTGTGGATGCTGAGTCTTTGAGTATATTCACGATTGAGATCGACAGATTTTTGGATATTAAGGGAAACGAGGGATATGGGGATCTGGCGGGAAAGTGTAGTTGAGGTCGATGAATGGCGGAGCAGGCTCGAGGGACCGTGTGGCCGACTCCTGCTCCTATTTCTGATGTTCTTAAAAAAATACTGGTTTAAAAAAAAAATGCTATCCTGTGCTGTGTTAACAGCGGCGAGATAAAGAGTCGCTCATGATAGTTGGACACTAAAATATGTTTATACTCACTTTACATGAATGGTCCAAATTGAATGAGAGACCGTTCGCTCGGCCTGTCTACGACACTGAAGCAACTTGCTGGTTTGCCCTCCCTCCCGCCCTCTAATCTCCTGTGGGTGAGAGCTGACAACCTTGAACATCGGGCTGGCTCCCCAAACAGTGACAGATTGCGAGGCCTCTACCAGCACTGGCCGTTCTCCAACCAGGATTTTCGCTCCCTAATATTGAGTGTGTCAGATTCTTGCATCGGTGATGGTGGTAGTATAGGAAGAGGAAGGGGGAGAGAGAGAGAGGGAGGGAGGGACTGCCTCCAGTAGCCTGCGAAGACAGAGGGAGAGAGACAAAACCATTTTTCTAATAATGATGTCGACTAGGGTACTAAGAGGAGGGGTGGGGCCGATTATGGACCAAAAAGGAGACCTATGCATGGAGGCAGAGGGTATGGCTGAGGTACTAAATGAGTACTTTGCATCTGTCTTCACCAAGGAAGAGGATGCTGCCATAGACATAGTGAAGGAGGAGGTAGTGGAGACACTTGATAGGATAAAAATTGGTAAAGAAGAGGTATTAGAAAGGCTGGCTGTACTTAAAGTAGATAAGTCACCAGGAGCGGATGGGATGTATCCTAGGATGCTGAGGGAATTGAGGGAAGAAATCGCGGAGGTACTGGCCACAATATTCCAATCCTCCATAGATAGGGGGGTGGTGCCAGAGGACTGGAGAATTGCAAATGTTACACCATTCTTCAAAAAACAGTGTAAAGATAAACCCAGCAACTACAGGCCAGTCAGTTTAACCTCAGTAATGGGGAAGCTTTTAGAAACAGTAATCAGTGACAAAATTAACAGTCACTTGGACAAGTGTGGATTAAATAAGGAAAGCCAGCATGGATATGTTAAAGGCAAATCGTGTTTAACCAACTTGATCGAGTTTTTTGATGAGGTAACAGAGAGGGTTGATGAGGGTAATCTTTTTTTAATATTCATTCTTGGGATGTGGGCGTCGCTGGCAATGCCAGCATTCATCGTCCATCCCTAATTGCCCTCGAGGAGGTAGTGGTGAGACACCTTCTTGAACCGCTGCAGTCCGTGTGGTGAAGGTACTCCCACAGTGCTGTTAGGGAGGGAGTTCCAGGATTTTGACCCATCAGCGAAATATTTCCAAGTCAGGATGGTGTGTGACTTGGAGGGGAGCTTGGAGGTGGTGGTGTTCCCATGCACCTGCTGCCCTTGTCCTTCTAGGTGGTAGA
Organism: Squalus acanthias; assembly: GCA_030390025.1. Taxonomy (NCBI): domain Eukaryota; kingdom Metazoa; phylum Chordata; class Chondrichthyes; order Squaliformes; family Squalidae; genus Squalus; species Squalus acanthias. The sequence continues at coordinate 37,603,799 of CM059443.1, forward strand.
GGTCGTGGGTTTGGGAGGTGCTGTCAAAGAAGCCTTGGCGAGTTGCTGCAGTGCACCTTGTAGATGGTGCACACTGCAGCCATGGTGCGCCAGTGGTGGAGGGAGTGAATGTTTAAGGTGGTGGATGGGATGCCAATCAAGTGGGCTAGTTACACCCCTCAGCTTGACACACAAGTAAAATGCGGTTGACATGGTGTACATGGATTTCCAAAATGCATTCGACAAAGTGCCACATAATAGGCTTGCCAACAAAGTTGAAGCCCTTGGAATAAAAGGGACAGTGGCAGCATGGATACAAAATTGGCTAAGTGACAGGAAACAGAGAATAGTGGTGAACGGTTGTTTTTCGGACTGGAGGAAGGTACACAGTGGTGTTCCCCAGGGGTTGGTTCTAGGACCACTGCTTTTCTCGATATATATTAATGACTTGGACGTGGGTGTACAGGGCACAATTTCAAAATTTGCAGTTGACACAAAACTTAGACATATAGTGAACAGTGAGGAGGAGAGTGATAGACTTCAGGAAGACATAGACAGGCTGGTGAAATGGGTGGACTCGTGGCAGATGAAATTTAATGCAGAAAAGTGCGAAGTGATACATTCTGGTAAAAAAATGAGGAGAGGACATATAAACTAAATGGTACAATCTTAAAGGGGTGCACGAACAGAGAGACCTAGGGGTATATGTGCACAAATCGTTGAAGGTGGCAGGGCAGGTTGAGAAAGCAGATAAAAAGGCTTATGGGATCCTGGGCTTCATAAATAGAGGTATAGAGTACAAAAGCGTGGAAATTATGATGAACCTGTATAAAACACTGGTTCGGCCCCAACTGGAGTATTGTGTCCAATTCTGGGCACCACACTTTAGGAAGGATGTGACGGCCTTAGAGAGGGTGCAGAAAAGATTTATGAGAATGATTCCAGGAATGAGGGACTTCAGTTACGTTGCTGGACTGGAGAAGCTGGAGTTGTTCTCCTTGGAGCAGAGAAGATTGAGAGGAGATTTGATAGAGGTGTTCAAAATCATGAGGGGTCTGGACAGAGTAGATAGAGAGAAACTGTTCCCATTGGTGGAAGGGTCGAGAAGCAAAGGATACAGATTTAAGGTGATTGGCAAAAGAACCAAAGGCGACATGAGGGAAAACCTTTTTACGCAGCAAGTGGTTAGGATCTGGAATGCACTGCCTGAAAGGGGGGTGGAGGCAGACTCAATCTTATCTTTCAAAAGGGAATTGGATAAGTACCTGAAAGAAAACAAAATTGCAGGGTTACGGGGAAAGGGCGGGGGGGAGCGGGACTAGCCGAGAGTCGGCACGGGCTTCCTTCCGTGGCCGCCTTCCGCGCTGTAACCATTCTATGATTGTATGACTCTCTTGGATTAACCTCTCTTCCAGCCAATTGTCGTCCTGCCACTGCTTTCAGTGCTGCAGTAAGATGCCAGGGGCGGTTCCCTCGCTATCCCTGACTGGTTCTCTTTTTGCTTTGCAATTGCTTTTAAATTCCTGCCAAATTGTGCCTCTCTGACCCAGAATTCGTTGATAGAACATGGCACGGTTGTGGCACTTAATCTCAGACATAAAGATGGGAGAGAGGCAGAACTGAGATACCGCAAGTCTGTGGGTTTTAATTTAAGGAGGACACAGCTGTCAATCTCCTCGTCTGTCATCTTTTTAATCCATTTATGCTTAATTTCTATGACTTGAACAACAACAACAACTCGCATTTATACAGCACCTTTAACATAGTGAAACGTCCCAGGGCGCTTCACAGGAGCGATTATCAAACAAAATTTGACACCGAGCCACATAAGGAGATAATGGCCCAGATATTCCGATCGCAGGCCTCCCGCGGGCGGAGGGCTGCGATCTGGAAAAATCTGCGCCTGGACCGGAGGGCTCCCGGGACGCGCAGAGTTCCGGTGCTGGGCCTCTCCAAACTGCCGGTGCGCAGGGCCCACGTATCCCGGGGCGCAGGCGGTTCGCAGCGTCCCTGGGATCACGTGGGCCATGGGGAGCCAATCACAGAAGGGAATCTCCCTTCATCCATTTGACAGGAAGACCTGTCAAATATATGAATAGAGATCACCCCCAAAACATAGTAAAACTTCAAATAAATTTTTTTTTTAAATCACATTTTTAAAATGACTTGAAATTACAATAAATTAACTATTTTAAACAAAAATTTAAATTTTTGAAAAAAATATTTAAAGTTTTTTATGGGGCTAAAAATAAACTTACCTTTTTTAAAGTATTTTTAATTGATAAATCAGTCAAAAAAAATTTAAAAAAAAACTTTTTTCAACTCTTATCGTGGTAAAAGCAGGCCTTATGCCTGCATTTACCAGGCGCAAGAATTGTAAGTGCTTTCTGCGGGCAGAGGGTCTCCAAAAAGCGGAACTATCCGCCCGCAGAGGCCCTTCTCCAGGGCAGCCGGAGGATCTGTCAAGAGCTTTCTTGACAGATCGGAAATGCCTTTTTCCAGCGCATGCGCTGTGCATGCCTGAAACCGGCATTTCCAATGTCCCTATGGATAAGTACACAGCGCGTACCCACCCGTAGAGATCAGAATATCTGGCCCATTAGGTTGGGTGACTAAAGGCTTGGTCAAAGAGGTAGGTTTTAAGGAGCGTCTTAAAGGAGGAGAAGCAGAGAGGCGGAGAGATTTGGGAGGGAAATTGGCAGCTGAAGGCACGGCCGCCAATGGTGGAGCGATTAAAATCAGGGATGCGCAAAAGGCCAGAATTGGAGGAGCGCAGAGATCTCGGAGGCCTGTAGAGCTGGAGGACTCTACAGAGATAAGGAGGGGTGGGACTTGAGCATGTAATCTGTGGGAGTGTTACATTGTCAGAGGTGCCGTCTTTGGGGGTGAGACGTTAAACCCGAGGCCCTGTCTGCCTGTTCAGCTAGATGTAAAGGATCTCGTAGCACTCGCCAAAGTCCTGCCAGTGTGCTGGCCAGCATTCCTCCCTCCATCGACACCCTCACAAAAAAAAGCAGCTGAAGCGGTCGTTCCTCTCACTGCTGTTTGTGGGATCTCGCTGTGCGCAGATTGAGTGCCGCGTTTGCCTCCATAACAACAGTGGCAAGGCTTCTCGAGGAGTTCATTGGCTGCGGAGCGCTTTGGGACGTGCTGAGGATGTGCAAGGCGCTATAAAAATGCAGGTTCTTTCATTCTGTTAACAGGAGGGAAGCTGGGAAGGGAAATTTGGGATTCTAGATAAAGTCTTGGGCTAGGAGAGCGATACGTACAACCAGAAATCTGACCCTTTGTTCAGTACTAATCAATCTTCAGTGGGATAGACAGACAGGCAGACAGACAGACAGACAGACAGACAGGCAGACAGACAGACAGAATGAATTACAAAGTATTTATAGCACAGAAACAGGCCATTCGGCCCTATGCCGGTGTTTATGCTCCTCCCACCCTACATCACGAGCCTCCTCCCACCCTACTTCATCTCAGCCCATCAGTATATCCTTCTATTCCTTTCTCCTTCAACAGATAGATACATTTATACAGATATATTATTTCTTGCTGTTCTTTTGCTCATCAGTCTAAACACGTTCAAGTCAAAATAATGTTGTAAACTCGGAATGTTTGCAATGAATTTTGAGAGACAGGGTCGTGTAATTACACTTAGAGCGGAATTAGATTTTCAGCTCAATATCCTTTTCAACTAAATCTACTTTGCTGTGGATTCTACAAATTCACACACTCCTGGGGAAATTCACACACTCCCCCGGGGAAATTCACACACATACCTGGGGGAATTCACACACTCCCTGGGGAAATTCACACACTCCCCCGGGGAAATTCACACACATACCTGGGGAAATTCACACACTCCCTGGGGGAATTCACACACTCCCTGGGGAAATTCACACACTCCCCCGGGGAAATTCACACACATACCTGGGGAAATTCACACACATACCTGGGGAAATTCACACACTCCCCTGGGGAAATTCACACACATACCTGGGGAAATTCACACACATACCTGGGGAACTTCACACACTCCCTGGGGAAATTCACACACTCCCCTGGGGAAATTCACACACATACCTGGGGAACTTCACACACTCCCTGGGGAAATTCACACACATACCTGGGGAAATTCACACACATACCTGGGGAAATTCACACACTCCCTGGGGAAATTCACACACATACCTGGGGAAATTCACACACCCCCTGGGGAAATTCACACACTCCCTGGGGAAATTCACAACCTCCTGGGGAAATTCACACACTCCCTGGGGAACTTCACACACATACCTGGGGAAATTCACACACATACCTGGGGAAATTCACACACTCCCTGGGGAAATTCACAACCTCCTGGGGAAATTCACACACTCCCTGGGGAAATTCACAACCTCCTGGGGAAATTCACACACCCCCCCTGGGGAAATTCACACACTCCCTGGGGAAATTCACATCCTCCTGGGGAAATTCACACACCCCCCCTGGGGAAATTCACACCCCCTGGGGAAATTCACACCCCCTGGGGAAATTTACACACTCCCTGGGAAATTTACACACTCCCTGGGAAATTTACACACTCCCCTGGGGAAATTCACACTCACCCCTGGGGAAATTCACACCCCCTGGGGAAATTCACACCCCCTGGGGAAATTTACACACTCCCTGGGGAAATTCACACTCGCTGGGGAAATTTACACTCACCCCTGGGGAAATTCACACCCTGCTATTACTTAAAGGGGAATTAGATAATTATTTGGCTAACAGCACATTACAGGTACATTTTTACAATGCTCGCGGGTACATACAGTGAGGGTCGAGGGTCTTGCAGTGAGAGTCTTACAGTGAGGGTCTTACAGTGAGTTTCTTACCGTGAGGGTCTTACACTTGAGGATGTTACAGTGAGGGTCTTACAGTCAGGGTCTTACAGTGAGAGTCTTACAGTGAGGGTCTTACAGAGAGTTTCTTACAATGAGGGTCTTACAGTGAGGGTCTTACAGTGAGAGTCTTACAGTGAGGGTCTTACAGTGAGGGTCTTACAGTGGGGGTCTTGCAGTGAGAGTCTTACAGTGAGTTTCTTACAGTGAGTTTCTTACAATGAGGGTCTTACAGTGTGAGTCTTACATTGAGAGTCTTACAGTGAGGGTCTTACAGTGAGGGTCCTACAGTGAGAGTCTTACAGTGAGGGTCTTACAGAGAGTTCTTACAGTGAGGGTCTTACAGTGAGGGTCTTACAGTGAGGTCTTACAGTGAGGGTCTTACAGTGAGGGTCTTACAGTGAGGGTCTTACAGAGAGTTTCTTACAGTGAGGGTCTTACAGTGAGGATCTTACAGTGAGTTTCTTACAGTGAGGGTCTTACAGTGAGGGTCTTACAGTGAGGGTCTTGCAGTGAGAGTCTTACAGTGAGTTTCTTACAGTGAGTTTCTTACAATGAGGGTCTTACAGTGAGGGTCTTACAGCGAGGGTCTTACAGTGAGGGTCTTACAATGAGGGTCTTACAGCGAGGGTCTTACAGTGAGTGTCTTACAGTGAGGGTCTTACAGTGAGGGTCTTACACTGAGAGTCTTACAGTGAGTTTCTTACAATGAGGGTCTTACAGTGAGGGTCTTACAGTGAGAGTCTTACATTGAGGGTCTTACAGTGAGGGTCTTGCAGTGAGAGTCTTACAGTGAGGGTCTTACACAGAGTTTCTTACAGTGAGGGTCTTGCAGTGAGAATCTTGCAGTGAGGGTCTTACAGTCAGAGTCTTAGAGGGAGGGTCTTGCTGTGAGAGTCTTACAGTGAGTGTCTTGCAGTGAGGGTCTTACAGTGAGTTTCTTACCGTGAGGGTCTTACACTTGAGGATGTTACAGTGAGGGTCTTACAGTCAGGGTCTTACAGTGAGAGTCTTACAGTGAGGGTCTTACAGAGAGTTTCTTACACTGAGGGTCTTACAGTGAGGGTCTTACAGTGAGAGTCTTACAGTGGGGGTCTTGCAGTGAGAGTCTTACAGTGAGTTTCTTACAGTGAGTTTCTTACAATGAGGGTCTTACAGTGAGGGTCTTACATTGAGAGTCTTACAGTGAGGGTCTTACAGTGAGGGTCTTACAGTGAGAGTCTTACAGTGAGGGTCTTACAGAGAGTTCTTACAGTGAGGGTCTTACAGTGAGGGTCTTACAGTGAGAGTCTTACAGTGAGGGTCTTACAGTGAGGGTCTTACAGTGAGGGTCTTACAGAGAGTTCTTACAGTGAGGGTCTTACAGTGAGGATCTTACAGTGAGTTTCTTACAGTGAGGGTCTTACAGTGAGGGTCTTACAGTGAGGGTCTTGCAGTGAGAGTCTTACAGTGAGTTTCTTACAGTGAGTTTCTTACAATGAGGGTCTTACAGTGAGGGTCTTACAGCGAGGGTCTTACAGTGAGGGTCTTACAATGAGGGTCTTACAGTGAGGGTCTTACAGTGAGAGTCTTACAGTGAGGGTCTTACAGTGAGGGTCTTACACTGAGAGTCTTACAGTGAGTTTCTTACAATGAGGGTCTTACAGTGAGGGTCTTACAGTGAGAGTCTTACATTTGAGGGTCTTACAGTGAGGGTCTTGCAGTGAGAGTCTTACAGTGAGGGTCTTACACTTGAGGATGTTACAGTGAGGGTCTTACAGTCAGGGTCTTACAGTGAGAGTCTTACAGTGAGGGTCTTACAGAGAGTTTCTTACAATGAGGGTCTTACAGTGAGGGTCTTACAGTGAGAGTCTTACAGTGAGGGTCTTACAGTGAGGGTCTTACAGTGGGGGTCTTGCAGTGAGAGTCTTACAGTGAGTTTCTTACAGTGAGTTTCTTACAATGAGGGTCTTACAGTGTGAGTCTTACATTGAGAGTCTTACAGTGAGGGTCTTACAGTGAGGGTCCTACAGTGAGAGTCTTACAGTGAGGGTCTTACAGAGAGTTTCTTACAATGAGGGTCTTACAGTGAGGGTCTTACAGTGAGAGTCTTACAGTGAGGGTCTTACAGTGAGGGTCTTACAGTGAGGGTCTTACAGAGAGTTTCTTACAGTGAGGGTCTTACAGTGAGGATCTTACAGTGAGATTCTTACAGTGAGGGTCTTACAGTGAGGGTCTTACAGTGAGGGTCTTGCAGTGAGAGTCTTACAGTGAGTTTCTTACAGTGAGTTTCTTACAATGAGGGTCTTACAGTGAGGGTCTTACAGCGAGGGTCTTACAGTGAGGGTCTTACAATGAGGGTCTTACAGCGAGGGTCTTACAGTGAGAGTCTTACAGTGAGGGTCTTACAGTGAGGGTCTTACACTGAGAGTCTTACAGTGAGTTTCTTACAATGAGGGTCTTACAGTGAGGGTCTTACAGTGAGAGTCTTACATTGAGGGTCTTACAGTGAGGGTCTTGCAGTGAGGGTCTTACAGTGAGGGTCTTACACAGAGTTTCTTACAGTGAGGGTCTTGCAGTGAGAATCTTGCAGTGAGGGTCTTACAGTCAGAGTCTTAGAGGGAGGGTCTTGCAGTGAGAGTCTTACAGTGAGTGTCTTGCAGTGAGGGTCTTACAGTGAGTTTCTTACCGTGAGGGTCTTACACTTGAGGATGTTACAGTGAGGGTCTTACAGTCAGGGTCTTACAGTGAGAGTCTTACAGTGAGGGTCTTACAGAGAGTTTCTTACAATGAGGGTCTTACAGTGAGGGTCTTACAGTGAGAGTCTTACAGTGGGGGTCTTGCAGTGAGAGTCTTACAGTGAGTTTCTTACAGTGAGTTTCTTACAATGAGGGTCTTACAGTGTGAGTCTTACATGAGAGTCTTACAGTGAGGGTCTTACAGTGAGGGTCCTACAGTGAGAGTCTTACAGTGAGGGTCTTACAGAGAGTTTCTTACAATGAGGGTCTTACAGTGAGGGTCTTACAGTGAGAGTCTTACAGTGAGGGTCTTACAGTGAGGGTCTTACAGTGAGGGTCTTACAGAGAGTTTCTTACAGTGAGGGTCTTACAGTGAGGATCTTACAGTGAGTTTCTTACAGTGAGGGTCTTACAGTGAGGGTCTTACAGTGAGGGTCTTGCAGTGAGAGTCTTACAGTGAGTTTCTTACAGTGAGTTTCTTACAATGAGGGTCTTACAGTGAGGGTCTTACAGCGAGGGTCTTACAGTGAGGGTCTTACAATGAGGGTCTTACAGCGAGGGTCTTACAGTGAGAGTCTTACAGTGAGGGTCTTACAGTGAGGGTCTTACACTGAGAGTCTTACAGTGAGTTTCTTACAATGAGGGTCTTACAGTGAGGGTCTTACAGTGAGAGTCTTACATTTGAGGGTCTTACAGTGAGGGTCTTGCAGTGAGGGTCTTACAGTGAGGGTCTTAAACAGAGTTTCTTACAGTGAGGGTCTTGCAGTGAGAATCTTGCAGTGAGGGTCTTACAGTCAGAGTCTTAGAGGGAGGGTCTTGCCGTGAGAGTCTTACAGTGAGTGTCTTACAGTGAGGGGCTTACAGTGAGGGTCTTGCCGTGAGAGTCTTACAGTGAGGGTCTTACAGTGAGAGTCTTACAGTGAGGGTCTTGCAGTGAGGGTTTTTACAGTGAGGGTCTTGCAGTGAGTGTCTTACAGTGAGGTTCTTGCAGTGAGGGTCTTACAGTGAGAGTCTTACAGTGAGGGTCTTACAGTGAGGGTCTTGCAGTGAGGGTCTTACAGTGAGGGTCTTACAGTGAGGGTCTTGCACTGAGGGTCTTACAGTGAGGGTCTTACAGTGAGGGTCTTACAGTGAGAGTCTTACACTGAGGGTCATACAGTGAGGGTCTTGCAGTGAGGGTCTTACAGTGAAAGTCTTACAGTGAGGGTCTTGCATTGAGGGTCTTACAATGACAGTCTTACAGTGAGGGTCTTACAGAGAGGGTCTTACAGTGAGAGTCTTACAGCGAGGGTCTTACAGTGAGGGTCTTGCAGTGAGGGTCTTAAAGTGAGGGTCTTGCAGTGAGGGTCATACAGTGAGAGTCTTACAGTGAGAGTATTGCAGTTAGTGTCTTACAGTGATAGT
>CM059443.1:37613281-37923790 GCA_030390025.1 Squalus acanthias
CTTACAGTGAGGGTCTTGAAGTGAGGGTCTTACAGTGAGAGTCTTACAGTGTGGGTCTTACAGTGAGGGTCTTGAAGTGAGGGTCTTACAGTGAGGGTCTTACAGTGAGGGTCTTTCAGTGAGCGTCTTACAGTGAGAGTCTTACAGTGTGGGTCTTACAGTGAGGGTCTTACAGTGAGGGTCTTACAGTGAGGGTCTTACAGTGAGGGTCTTACAGTGAGAGTCTTACAGTGAGGGTCTTACAGTGAGAGTCTTACACTGAGAGTCTTACAGTGAGGGGCTTACAATGAGGGTCTTGCAGTGAGGGTCTTACAGTGAGGGTCTTGCAGTTAGGGTCTTACACTGAGAGTCTTGCAGTGAGAGTCTTACACTGAGAGTCTTGCAGTGAGAGTCTTACAATGAGGGTCTTACAGAGAGGGGCTTACAGTGAGGGTCTTGCAGTGAGGGTCTTACAGTGAGGGTCTTGCAGTGAGTGTCTTAAATTGAGGGTCTTACAGTGAGGGTCTTACAGTGAGGGTCTTACAGTGAGAGTCTTACAGTGAGGGTCTTACAGTGAGGGTCTTACAGTGTGAGTCTTACAGTGAGGGTCTTACAGTGAGGTCTTACAGTGAGGGTCTTACAGTGAGGGTCTTACAGTGAGGTCTTACAGTGAGGGTCTTACAGTGAGGGTCTTACAGTGAGGGTCTTACAGTGAGGGTCTTACAGTGAGGGTCTTACAGTGAGGTCTTACAGTGAGGGTCTTGCAGTGAGGGTCTTACAGTGAGAGTCTTACAGTGAGGGTCTTACAGTGAGGTCTTACAGTGAGGGTCTTGCAGTGAGGGTCTTACAGTGAGGGTCTTACAGTGAGGTCTTACATTGAGGGTCTTACAGTGAGGGTCTTACAGTGAGGGTCTTACAGTGAGGTCTTACAGTGAGGGTCTTACAGTGAGGGTCTTACAGTGAGGGTCTTACAGTGAGAGTCTTACAGTGAGAGTCTTACAGTGAGGGTCTTACAGTGAGGGTCTTACAGTGAGGGTCTTACAGTGAGAGTCTTACAGTGAGGGTCTTACAGTGAGGTCTTACAGTGAGGTCTTACAGTGAGGGTCTTACTGTGAGGTCTTACAGTGAGGGTCTTACAGTGAGGTCTTACAGTGAGGGTCTTACAGTGAGGGTCTTACAGTGAGGTCTTACAGTGAGGGTCTTACAGTGAGGGTCTTACAGTGAGGGTCTTACAGTGAGGTCTTACAGTGAGGGTCTTACAGTGAGGGTCTTACAGTGAGGGTCTTACAGTGAGGGTCTTACAGTGAGGGTCTTACAGTGAGGTCTTACAGTGAGGGTCTTACAGTGAGGGTCTTACAGTGAGGGTCTTACAGTGAGGGTCTACAGTGAGGGTCTTACAGTGAGGGTCTTACAGTGAGAGTCTTACAGTGAGGGTCTTACAGTGAGGGTCTTACAGTGAGAGTCTTACAGTGAGGGTCTTACAGTGAGGGTCTTACAGTGAGGGTCTTACAGTGAGGGTCTTACAGTGAGGGTCTTACAGTGAGGGTCTTACAGTGAGAGTCTTACAGTGAGTTTCTTACAGTGCGGGTCTTACAGTGAGGGTCTAACAGAGAGGGTCTTACATTGAGGGTCTTACAGTGAGGGTCTTGCAGTGAGGGTCTTACAGTCAGGGTCTTACAGTGAGGGTCTTACAGTGAGAGTCTTACAGTGAGGGACTTGCAGTGAAGGTCTTACAGTGATTTTCTTACAGTGAGGGTCTTACAGTGAGAGTCTTAAAGTGAGGGTCTTGCAGTGAGGGTCTTACAGTGAGGATCTAACAGAGAGGGTCTTACATTGAGGGTCTTACAGTGAGGGTCTTGCAGTGAGGGTCTTACAGTCAGGCTCTTACAGTGAGGGTCTTACAGTGAGAGTCTTAAAGTGAGGAGCTTGCATTGAGGGTCTTACAGTGAGGGTCTAACAGAGAGGGTCTTACATTGAGGGTCTTACAGTGAGGGTCTTGCAGTGAGGGTCTTACAGTGAGGGTCTTGCAGTGAGAGTCTTAAAGTGAGGGTCTTACAGTGAAAGTCTTACAGTGAGGGTCTTACAGTGAGGGTCTTACCGTGAGGGTCTTTCAGTGAGCGTCTTTCAGTGAGGGTCTTACAGTGAGAGTCTTACAGTGAGTGTCTTACAGTGAGGGACTTGCAGTGAAGGTCTTAGAGTGAGTTTCTTACCGTGAGGGTCTTACCGTGAGGGAATTACAGTGAGGGTGTAAGAGTGAGGGTCTTACCATGAGGGTCTTACAGTGAGAATCTTACAGTGAGGATCTTACAGTGAGGGTCTTACCATGAGGGTCTTACAGTGAGAATCTTACAGTGAGGGTCTTACCATGAGGGTCTTACAGTGAGAGTCTTACAGTGAGGGTCTTAGAATGATCTTCTTACAGTGAGGGTCTTACAGTGAGAGTCTTACAGTGAGTTTCTTACAGTCAGGGTCTTGCAGTGAGGGTCTTACAGTGAGGGTCTTAAAGTGAGGCTCTTGCAGTGAGGGTCTTACATTGAGGGTCTTACACTGAGGATCTTACATTGAGGGTCTTACAGTGAGGTTCTTACACTGAGGGTCTTGCAATGAGGGTCTTACAGTGAGAGTCTTACAGTGAGGGTCTTATAGTGAGAGTCTTAGAGTGAGGGTCTTACACTGAGGGTCTTGCAGTGAAGGTCTTAGAGTGAGTTTCTTACCGTGAGGGTCTGACAGTGAGGTTTTTCCAATGAGCGTCTTACCATGAGTGTCTTATACTAAGAGTCTTTCAGTGAGGTTCTTACACTGAGAGTCTTACAGTGAGGGTCTTACACTTAGGGTCTTGCAATGAGGGTCTTACAGTGAGGGTCTTACAGTTGAGGGTCTTACAACGAGGGTCTTGCAATGAGGGTCTTACAGTGAGAGTCTTACAGTGAGGGTCATAGTGAGAGTCTTAGAGTGAGGGTCTTACACTGAGGGTCTTGCAGTCAGGGTCTTAAAGTGAGAGTCTTACATTGAGGGTCTTACAGTGAGAGTCTTAGAGTGAGGTTCTTACAGTGAGGGTCTTGCAGTGAGGCTCTTACAGTGGGGTCTTCAGTGAGGGTCTTACAGTAGGTCTTACAGTGAGTGTCTTAAGTGAGGTCTTGCAGTGAGGTCTTACAGTGAAGGGTCTTACAGTGAGGGTCTTAGCATTGAAGGTCTTACAGTGAGGAGTCTACAATGAGGGTTCTTACTGTGAGGGTCTTACAGTGAGTGTCTTACAGTGAGGGTCTTACAGTGCGGGTCTTACAGTGAGGGTCTTACAGTGAGGGTCTTACAGTGAGGGTCTTACAGTGAGAGTCTTACAGTGAGGGTCTTACAGTGAGGGTCTTACAGTGAGAGTCTTTACAGTGAGGGTCTTACAGTGAGGGTCTAGCCAGTGAGGTCTTGCAGTGAGGGTCTTACAGTGAGGTCTTACAGTGAGGTCTTACAGTGAGGTTCTTAAGTGAGGGTCCTTACAGTGAGGGTCTTACAGTGAGGGTCTTACAGTGAGGTTCTTACAGTGAGGACTTGCAGTGAGGGTCTTACAGTGAGTTTCTTACCGTGAGGGTCTTACAGTGAGGGTCTTACAGTGAGAGTCTTAAAGTGAGGAGCTTACAGTGAGGGTCTTACAGTGAGGGTCTAACAGAGAGGGTCTTACATGAGGGTCTTACAGTGAGGGTCTTACAGTGAGGGTCTTACAGTGAGGGTCTTACAGTGAGAGTCTTAAAGTGAGGGTCTTACAGTGAAGGTCTTACAGTGATGGTCTTACAGTGAGGGTCTTAAGTGAGGGTCTTACAGTGAGTTTCTTACAGTGAGGGTCTAACAGTGAGGGTCTTACAGTGAGGGTCTTACAGTGAGGGTCTTACAGTGAGGGTCTTACAGTGAGAGTCTTAAATTGAGGGTCTTAAAGTGAGAGTCTTACAGTGAGAGTCTTACAGTGAGGGTCTTACAGTGAGGGTCTTACAGCGAAGTTCTTACAGTGAGGGTCTTACAGTGAGGATCTTACAGTGAGGGTCTTACAGTGAGAGTCTTGCAGGGAGGTTCTTGCAGTGAAAGTCTTACAGTTAGGGTCTTACAGTGAGGGTCTTACAGTGAGTTTCTTACAGTGAGTTTCTTACAGTGAGGGTCTTACAGTGAGGGTCTTACAGTGAGTATCTTACGGTGAGGGTCATACAGTGAGTCTCTTACCCTGAGGGTCTTACTGTTGAGGGTCTTACCGTGAGGGTCTTTCAGTGAGCGTCTTACAGTGAGGGTCTTACAGTGAGAGTCTTACAGTGAGTGTCTAACAGTGAGGGACTTGCAGTGAAGGTCTTAGAGTGAGTTTCTTACTGTGAGGGTCTTACAGTGAGGGACTTACAGTGAGGGTGTAAGAGTGAGGGTCTTACCATGAGGGTCTTACAGTGAGAATCTTACAGTGAGGATCTTACAGTGAGGGTCTTACCATGAGGGTCTTACAGTGAGAATCTTACAGTGAGGGTCTTACCATGAGGGTCTTACAGTGAGAGTCTTACAGTGAGGGTTTCTTACAGTGATGTTCTTACGTGAGGGTCTTACAGTGAGGGTCTTACAGTGAGGGTCTTCAGTGAGGGTCTTCTCAATGAGGGTCTTACCGTGAGGGTCTTACAGCAAGGGTCTTAGAGTGAGAGTCTTACTGTGAGGGTCTTTCAGTGAGTGTCTTGCAGTGAGGGTCTTACAGTGAGGGTCTTGCAGTGAGGGGCTTACAGTGAGGGTCTAACAGTGAGGGTCTTACAGTGAGGGTCTTGCAGTGAGGGTTTTTACGGTGAGGGTCTTGCAGTGAGGGTCTTACAGTGAGGTCTTGCAGTGAGGTCTTCAGTGAGGGTCTTGCAGTGAGAGTCTTACAGTGAGGGTCTTACAGTGAGGCTCTTACAGTGAGGGTCTTACAGTGAGGGTCTTGCAGTGAGGGTCTTAAAGTGAGCGTCTTACAGTGAGGGTCTTACACTGAGGGTCTTACAGTGAGGGTCTTGCAGTGAGAGTCTTACAGTGAGGTCTTACAGTGAGGGTCTTACAGTGAGGGTCTTACAGTGAGGGTCTTACAGTGAGGGTCTTACAGTGAGATCTTACAGTGAGGGTCTTACAGTGAGTGTCTTACAGTGAGGGTCTTACAGTGAGTGTCCTGCAGTGAGGATCTTGCAGTGAGGCCTTACAGTGAGTTTCTTACAGTGAGGGTCTTACAGTGAGGTCTTACAGTGAGGGTCTTACAGTGAGAGGTCTTACATTGAGGGTCTTCCCGTGAGGGTCTTACAGTGAGGGTCTTACAGTGAGGGTCTGACATTGAGGGTCTTACAGTGAGGGTCTTACAGTGAGGGTCTTTACAGTGAGAGTCTTACAGTGAGGGTCTTACAGTGAGGGTCTTGCAGTGGGGTCCTACAGTGAGATTCTTAAGTGAGTGTTCTTACAGTGAGGGTATTACAGTGAGGTCTTACAGTGAGGGTCTTACAGTGAGATCTTACAGTGAGGGTCTTACAGTGAGGGTCTTACAGAGAGGTCTTACAGTGAGGTCTTACAGAGAGGGTCTTACATTGAGGGTCTTACAGTGAGGTCTTACAGTGAGGGTTTTACAGTGAGGGTCTTACAGTGTGGGTCTTACAGTGAGATTCTTACAGTGAGGGTCTTAAAGTGAGGGTCTTACAGTGAGGGTCTTACAGTGAGAGTCTTACAGTGAAGGTCTTACAGTGAGGGTTTACAGTGAGAGTCTTACAGTGAGGGTCTTACAGTGAGTTTCTTACAGTGAGGGTCTTACAGTGAGGAGTCTTACAGTGAGTTTCTTACAGTGAGGGTCTTACAGTGAGAGTCTTACAGTGAGGGTCTTACATTGAGGGTCTTACAGTGAGGGTCTTACAGTGAGGTCTTACAGTGAGGTCTTACAGTGAGGGTCTTGCAGTGAGAGCTCTTACTGTCAGGGTCTTGCAGTGAGGTCTTACAGTGAGAGTCTTAAAGTGAGAGACTTACATTGAGGGTCTTACAGCGAGGGTCTTGCAATGAGGGTCTTACAGTGAGGGTCTTACAGAGAGGGTCTTACATTGAGGGTCTTACAGTGAGGGTCTTGCAGTGAGGGTCTTACAGTCAGGGTCTTACAGTGAGGGTCTTACAGTGAGAGTCTTAAAGTGAGGAGCTTGCAGTGAGGGTCTTACATTGAGGGTCTTACAGTGAGGGTCTTGCAGTGAGGGTCTTACAGTGAGGGTCTTGCAGTGAGAGTCTTAAAGTGAGGGTCTTAGAGTGAAAGTCTTACAGTGAGGGTCTTACAGTGAGGGTCTTACGTGAGGGTCTTTCAGTGAGCGTCTTTCAGTGAGGGTCTTACAGTGAGAGTCTTACAGTGAGTGTCTTACAGTGAGGGACTTGCAGTGAAGGTCTTAGAGTGAGTTTCTTACCGTGAGGGTCTTACAGTGAGGGTCTTATAGTGAGAGTCTTACACTGAGGGTCTTACACTGAGGGTCTTGCAGTGAAGGTCTTAGAGTGAGTTTCTTACCGTGAGGGTCTTATAGTGAGGGTCTTGACGTGAGGGTCTTACAGTGAGAGTCTTACAGTGAGGGTCTTGCAGTGAGGGTCTTGCAGTGAAAGTCTTACTGTGTGGGTCTTACAGTGGGTTTCCTACCCTGAGGGTCTTACAGTTGAGGGTCTTACAGTATGAGTCTTACAGTGAGTGTCTTACAGTGAGGAACTTGCAGTGAAGGTCTTAGAGTGAGTTTCTTACCGTGAGGGTCTTACAGTGAGGGTCTTACAGTGAGAGTCTTAAAGTGAGGAGCTTGCAGTGAGGGTCTTACAGTGAGGGTCTAACAGAGAGGGTCTTACATTGAGGATCTTACAGTGAGGGTCTTGCAGTGAGGGTCTTACAGTGAGGGTCTTGCAGTGAGAGTCTTAAAGTGAGGGTCTTACAGTGAAAGTCTTACAGTGATGGTCTTACAGTGAGGGTCTTGAAGTGAGGGTCTTACAGTGAGTTTCTTACAGTGAGGGTCTAACAGTGAGAGTCTTAAAATGAGGGTCTTACAGTGAGGGTCTTACAGTGAGTGTCTTACAGTGAGGGTCTTACAGTGAGGGTCTTGCAGTGAGGTCTTAAGTGAGTTCTTACAGTGAGTTCTTACACTGAGGGTCTTACAGTGAGGAGTCTTACAGTGAGAGTCTTACAGTGAGGTCTTACAGTGAGGGTCTTACAGTGAGTGTCTTACAGTGAGGTTCTTACAGTGAGGGTCTTACAGTGAGGTTCTTACAGTGAGTTTCTTACAGTGAGGGTCTTACAGTGAGGGTCTTACATGAGGTCTTACAGTGAGGGTCTTACAGTGAGTTTCTTGCAGTGAGGGTCTTACAGTGAGAGTCTTACAGTGAGGGATTTGCAGTGAGGGTCTTACAGTGAGGGTCTTACAGTGAGGGTTTTTACAGTGAGGGTCTTACAGTGAGGGTCTTACAGTGAGGGTCTTGCAGTGAGAGTCTTACAGTGAGGGTCTTACAGTGAGGGTCTTGCAGTGAGGGTTTTTACAGTGAGGGTCTTGACAGTGAGGGTCTTACAGTGAGAGTCTTACAGTGAGAGTCTTACAGTGAGGGTCTTACAGTGAGGGTCTTACAGTGAGGATTCTTACAGTGAGGGTCTTACCATGAGGGTCTTACAGTGAGAGTCTTACAGTGAGGGTCTTACAGTGAGAGTCTTACAGTGAGGGTCTTACAGTGAGAGTCTTACAGTGAGGTTCTTACATTGAGGGTCTTACAGTGAGGGTCTTACAGTGAGGTCTTACAGTGAGGTCTTCAGTGAGGGTCTTACAGTGAGGGTCTTACAAGTGAGGTCTTACAGTGAGGGTCTTACAGTGAGGGTCTTACAGTGAGGGATTTGCAGTGAGGGTCTTACAGTGAGGGTCTGCAGTGAGGGTCTTACAGTGAGGGTCTTACAGTGAGAGTCTTACAGTGAGGGTCTTACAGTGAGGGTCTTACAGTGAGGGTCTTACAGTGAGGGTCTTGCAGTGAGGGTCTTACAGTGAGGGTCTTACAGTGAGGGTCTTACAGTGAGGGTCTTACAGTGAGGGTCTTGCAGTGAGGGTCTTACAGTGAGGGTCTTACAGTGAGGTCTTACAGTGAGGGTCTTACAGTGAGGGTCTTACAGTGAGGGTCTTACAGTGAGGGTCTTACAGTGAGGGTCTTACAGTGAGGGTCTTACAGTGAGGGTCTTACAGTGAGGTCTTACAGTGAGGGTCTTACAGTGAGGGTCTTACAGTGAGGGTCTTACAGTGAGGTCTTACAGTGAGAGTCTTACAGTGAGGGTCTTACAGTGAGGTCTTACAGTGAGGTCTTACAGTGAGGGTCTTACAGTGAGGGTCTTACAGTGAGGTCTTACAGTGAGGTCTTACAGTGAGGGTCTTACAGTGAGGGTCTTACAGTGAGGGTCTTACAGTGAGGGTCTTACAGTGAGGATCTTACAGTGAGGGTCTTACAGTGAGGGTCTTACAGTGAGGGTCTTGCAGTGAGGTCTTACAGTGAGGTCTTACAGTGAGGGTCTTACAGTGAGTTTCTTACAGCGAGTGTCTTACGGTGAGGGTCATATAGTCAGTCTCTTTCCCTGAGGGTCTTACTGTTGAAGGTCTTACAGTGAGGTTCTTACCGTGAGGGTCTTGCAGTGAGTGTCTTACAGTTAGGGTCTTACAGTGAGTTTCTTACACTGAGTTTCTTACAGCGAGTGTCTTACGGTGAAGGTCATATCGTCAGTTTCTTTCCCTGTGGTTCTTACCGTGAGGGTCTTACAGTGAGTGTCTTACAGTGAGGGTCTTACCGTGAGGGTCTTGCAGTGAGGGTCTTACAGTAAGGGTCTTACAGTGAAAGTCTTACAGTGAGTTTCTTACAGTGAGTGTCTTACAGTGAGGGTCTTACCGTGAGGGTCTTGCAGTGAGGGTCTTACAGTGAGGGTCTTACAGTGAGGGTCTTACAGAGAGGGTCTTACAGTGAGGGTCTTACAGTGAAAGTCTTACAGTGAGTTTCTTACAGTTAGGGTCTTACAGTGAGGGTCTTACAGAGAGGGTCTTACAGTGAGGGTCTTGCAGTGAGGGGCTTACAGTGAGGGTCTTGCAGTGAGGGTCTTACAGTGAGGGTCTTACAGAGAGGGTCTTACAGTGAGGGTCTTACAGTGAGGGTCTTACAGAGAGGGTCTTACAGTGAGGGTCTTAAAGTGAGGGTCTTACAGTGAGGGTCTTGCAGTGAGGGGCTTACAGTGAGGGTCTTGCAGTGAGGGGCTTACAGTGAGGGTCTTGCAGTGAGGGTCTTACAGTGAGGGGCTTAAAGTGAGGGGCTTGCAGTGAGGGTCTTGAAGTGAGGGTCTTACAGTGAGGGTCTTGCAGTGAGGGTCTTGCAGTGAGAGTCTTAAAGTGAGGGTCTTACAGTGAGAGTCTTACAGTGAGGGTCTTACAGTGAGAGTCTTACTGTGTGGGTCTTACAGTGGGTTTCCTACCCTGAGGGTCTTACAGTTGAGGGTCTTACAGTATGAGTCTTACAGTGAATGTCTTACAGTGAGGGTCTTACAGTGAGGGTCTTACAGTGAGGGTCTTACAGTGAGGTTCCTACACTGAGGGTCTTTCAGTGAGGGTCTTACAGTGAGGGTCTTACAGTCGAGGTCTTACAGTGAGGGTCTTACCACCGAGAGTCTTACAGTGAGAGTCTTACAGTGAGGGTTTACAGTGAGGGTCTTGCAGTGAGGGTCTTACATTGAGAGTCTTACGTGAGATCTTACAGTGAGGGTCTTACAGTGAGGTTCTTACAGTGAGAGTCTTACAGTGAGGGTTCTTACAGTGAGGTCTTACATTGAGAGTCTACAGTGAGGGTCTTACAGTGAGAGTCTTACAGTGAGGCTCTACAGTGAGAGTCTTACAGTGAGGGTCTTACAGTGACGGTCTTTCAGTGAGGTCTATACAGTGAGGGTCTTACAGTGAGGTTCTTACCAGTGAGGTCTTACAGTGAGTTTCTTACAGTGAGGGTCTTAACCGTGAGGGTCTTACAGTGAGGGTCCTTACAGTGAGGGTCTTAGCAGTGAGGGTTACTTACAGTGAGTGTCTTACACTGAGGGTCTTGCAGTGAGGTCTTACAGTGAGGGTCTTACAGTGAGGGTCTTGCAGTGAGGGTCTTACAGTGAGAGTCTTAGCAGTGAGGGTCCTTACAGTGAGGGTCTTGCAGTGAGGAGTCTTACAGTGAGGTCTTACAGTGAGAGTCTTACAGTGAGGGTCTTACAGTGAGGGTCTTACAGTGAGGGTCTTGCATTGAGGGTCTTACAGTGAGGTCTTACAGTGAGGGTCTTGCAGGAGGGTCTTAGCAGTGAGGGTCTTACAGTGAGGTCTTACAGTGAGGAGTCTAGCAGTGAGGGTCTTACAGTGAGGGTTCTTACACGTGAGGTCTTACAGTGGAGGTCTTACACTGAGGGTCTGACAGTGAGAGTCTTACAGTGAGGGTCTGCAGTGAGGGTCTTACAGTGAGGGTCTTACAGTGAGGGTCTTACAGTGAGGGTCTTACAGTGAGGTCTTACAGTGAGGGTCTTACAGTGAGGTCTTACAGTGAGGGTCTTACAGTGAGGGTCTTACAGTGAGGGTCTTACAGTGAGGTCTTACAGTGAGGGTCTTACAGTGAGGGTCTTACAGTGAGGGTCTTACAGTGAGGTCTTACAGTGAGGGTCTTACAGTGAGGGTCTTACAGTGAGGGTCTTACAGTGAGAGTCTTACAGTGAGGGTCTTACAGTGAGGGTCTTACAGTGAGGGTCTTACAGTGAGGGTCTTACAGTGAGGGTCTTACAGTGAGGGTCTTACAGTGAGGGTCTTACAGTGAGGGTCTTACAGTGAGGGTCTTACAGTGAGGGTCTTACAGTGAGGTCTTACAGTGAGGGTCTTACAGTGAGGGTCTTACAGTGAGGGTCTTACAGTGAGGGTCTTACAGTGAGGGTCTTACAGTGAGGTCTTACAGTGAGGGTCTTACAGTGAGGTCTTACAGTGAGGGTCTTACAGTGAGGGTCTTACAGTGAGGGTCTTACAGTGAGGGTCTTACAGTGAGGGTCTTAACATGAGGGTCTTACAGTGAGGGTCTTACAGTGAGGGTCTTACAGTGAGGGTCTCTTACAGTGAGGGTCTTACAGTGAGGGTCTTACAGTGAGGATCTTACAGTGAGGGTCTTACACTTGAGGGTCTTACAGTGAGGGTCTTACAGTGAGGGTCTTGCAGTGAGAGTCTTACACTGAGGGTCTTACAGTGAGGGTCTTACAGTGAGTTTCTTACGCTGAGGGTCTTCCATTTGAGGGTCTTAAAGTGAGGGTCTTACAGTGAGGGTCTTACAGTGAGGGTCTTACAGTGAGGGTCTTACACGTGAGAGTCTTACAGTGAGGGTCTTACAGTGAGGGTCTTACAGTGAGAGTCTTACAGTGAGGGTCTTACAATGAGTTTCTTACCTTGTGGGTCTTACAGTGAGGGTCTTACAGTGAGGGTCTTACAGTGAGGTCTTTCAGTGAGGGTCTGCAGTGAGGATCTTAAGTGAGAGTCTTGCAGTGAGGGTCTTACAGTGAGGTCTTGCAGTGAGGGTCTTACAGTGAGGGTCTTACAGTGAGGGTCTTACAGTGAGGGTCTTGCAGTGAGGGTCTTTCAGTGAGAGTCTTACAGTGAGGGTCTTACAGTGAGGTCTTGCAGTGAGGGTCTTGCAGTGAGGTCTTACAGTGAGGTCTTACAGTGAGGGTCTTTACAGTGAGAGTCTTACAGTGAGGGTCTTACAGTGAGAGTCTTACAGTGAGAGTCTTACACTGAGGGGTCTTACAGTGAGGGTCTTACAGTGAGAGTCTTACAGTGAGGGTCTTACAGTGAGCGTCTTACAGTGTGGTCTTACAGTGAGGGTCTTACAGTGAGGGTCTTGACAGTGAGGGTCTTACAGTGAGGTCTTACAGTGAGGGTCTTGCAGTGAGGGTCTTACAGTGAGGGTCTTACAGTGAGGGTCTTACAGTGAGTGTCTTACAGTGAGTGTCTTACAGTGAGAGTCTTACAGTGAGGGTCTTACAGTGAGAGTCTTACAGTGAGGGTCTTACAGTGAGAGTCTTACAGTGAGGGTCTTACAGTGAGGGTCTTACAGTGAGTGTCTTACAGTGAGGGTCTTACAGTGAGAGTCTTACAGTGAGGTCTTACAGTGAGGGTCTTACAGTGAGGGTCTTACAGTGAGGGTCTTACAGTGAGGGTCTTACAGTGAGGGTCTTACAGTGAGGGTCTTACAGTGAGGGTCTTACAGTGAGGGTCTTACAGTGAGGTCTTACAGTGAGGTCTTACAGTGAGGTCTTACAGTGAGGGTCTTACAGTGAGGTCTTACAGTGAGGGTCTTACAGTGAGGGTCTTACAGTGAGAGTCTTACAGTGAGGGTCTTACAGTGAGGGTCTTACAGTGAGGGTCTTACAGTGAGGGTCTTACAGTGAGGTCTTACAGTGAGGGTCTTACAGTGAGGTCTTACAGTGAGTGTCTTACAGTGAGGGTCTTACAGTGAGGTCTTACAGTGAGGTCTTACAGTGAGGGTCTTACAGTGAGGGTCTTACAGTGAGGGTCTTACAGTGAGGGTCTTACAGTGAGGTCTTACAGTGAGGGTCTTACAGTGAGGGTCTTACAGTGAGGGTCTTACAGTGAGAGTCTTACAGTGAGGGTCTTACAGTGAGGGTCTTACAGTGAGGGTCTTACAGTGAGGGTCTTACAGTGAGGTCTTACAGTGAGGTCTTACAGTGAGGGTCTTACAGTGAGAGTCTTACAGTGAGGGTCTTACAGTGAGGTCTTACAGTGAGGGTCTTACAGTGAGGGTCTTACAGTGAGGGTCTTACAGTGAGGGTCTTACAGTGAGGTCTTACAGTGAGGGTCTTACAGTGAGGTTCTTACAGTGAGGGTCTTACAGTGAGGGTCTTACAGTGAGGGTCTTACAGTGAGGGTCTTACAGTGAGTGTCTTACAGTGAGGGTCTTACAGTGAGGTCTTACAGTGAGGTCTTACAGTGAGAGTATTAAAGTGAGGGTCTTACATTGAGGGTCTGACAGTCAGGGTCTTGCAATGAGGGTCTTACAGTGAGGGTCTTGCAGTGAGGGTCTTACATTGAGATTCTTACAGTGAGGGTCTTACAGTGAGGGTCTTGCAGTGAGGGTCTTACAGTGAGAGTCTTAAAGTGAGGGTCTTACATTGAGGGTCTTACAGCGAGGGTCTTGCAATGAGGGTCTTACAGTGAGGGTCTTGCAGTGAGGGTCTTACATTGAGATTCTTACAGTGAGGGTCTTACAGTGAGGGTCTGTCATTGAGAGTCTTACAGTGAGGGTCTTACAGTGAGAGTCTTACAGTGAGGGTCTTAGATTGAGGGTCTTGAAGTGAGGGTCTTACAGTGAGGGTCTTACAGTGAGAGTCTTACAGTGAGAATCTTACAGTGGGGGTATTACTGTGAGAGTCTTACAGTGAGGGTCTTACAGCGAGGGTCTTACAGCGAGGGTCTTGCAATGAGGGTCTTGCAGTGAGGGTCTTGCAGTGAGGGTCTTACATTGCGAGTCTTAAAGTGAGGGTTGTGCAGTGAGGGTCTTACAGTGAGGGTCTTACAGAGAGGGTCTTACATTGAAGGTCTTACAGTGAGGGTCTTGCAGTGAGGGTCTTACAGTGAGGGTCTTACAGTGAGAGTCTTACAGTAAGAGTCTTACAGTGAGAGTCTTACAGTGAGGGTCTTACAGTGAGGGTCTTACAGTGAGGGTCTTACAGTGAGGGTCTTACAGTGAGAGTCTTACAGTGAGAGTCTTACAGTGAGGGTCTTACAGTGAGGGTCTTACAGTGAGGGTCTTGCAGTGAGGGTCTTACAGTGAGGGTCTTGCAATGAGGGTCGTAAGGAGTTTCAGGGAAAGATGTGCTATTTTGTTACTATTTTCTTTCTCCTCGATGCTGCCTGACCTGCTGAGTGTTTACAGCATTTTCTTTTGTTATTTTATGTAAAAACTCTTGTTGCTGTTAATGTTCATTCTAAATGCTGCAATTCTCCAGGGTTGCTAAAATAACTGTGTCAACTGGGTGTTCATTATCTCCGCCCCTCCGTCTCTCTCTCTCTCCCCTTCTCTTTTTCTCTTTTTTCTGATCTTTCCCTGTCTCTTTGCCTCTCCCTATCTGTCTCCCTTCCCCCTCTCTCTCCAACCTCTCTCTCACTCTCTTGCTCTCTTTCCTGAACTGTACTGTCTCTCTGCATTTTTCCTCTCTGTTTCTCTTTCCCTCTCTCTATCTCTCCATATCTGTCTTCATCTCTGTCTCTATCTCTCTCTCTCTCTTTCTCTCACTCACTCCTTCTCTTTCCCTCTCTAAATCTCTCCTCCTCTTTCCCCCCTCTCTCCACGTCATCCCCTCCCCTTCTCTTTCCCCCTCTCCTAATTCCCTCTCCCTCTCTATCCCTCTTTTTTCTCCCTCGTCTTCCTTCCCCCCTCCTCATTCCCTCTCCTTTTTCCCCTCTCTGTATCTCTCTCTCCTCCTGATTGCCCCTCCCTCTCCTTCGCTAACCCTCTCTCTTCTTTTCTCCCTCTCTCTCTTTCTCTTTCCCCCCTCTCTTATTTGTTTTTCTCTCTCCCCCTCTCTCTCTCCTCTTTCTCATTCTCTCTTGATCTCTCCCTCTCTCTCGGTGTTAGGAAAATGGCGGGCGCTCCCTGACTCACCGCCTCTTGCCACAGAATTAGCCAGCGGCTGATTGATGCAGATTTTCAAGAGGGCTGAAAGCAAAGGTCATTTGCATATTTAGAGCAGGTGGCACCCCATCTGCTTAAGATGCGCGAGGACCAAATTAGTGACTGTAGCCCTGATTGCGAGCACATTCATGCGAGTATCGTGGATCGAGCAAATAAAAGCTAAATAGTTCTTTGCTTGACATGTGTATGGCGGTGGTCCTGATACCGATTAAACCTGCCCAGCCACCAGCATCAAACCCGACCCACCTCACCGCCCGCCCACTTGGAATATCTTATACTTTTTCAGCAGAATATTAGCACGGGAAGATTCAGAATTTTCCAAATCTGCTATTTTCTTTTTTTAATCTTGAATTAAACATTATTCTGCACTGTCCTCTGACTAAGCTACAGTACTGGGGTCTACCTCCTGCTCTGTGTTGTTTTTTTCTCAGCCCCCATTTTCTCTCTCTCTCGCTCGCTCCTTCTCTCTCTCTCTTTCTCTCTTGCTCTCTCTCTTTCTCTCTCGCTCTTTTTTCACTTTCTCGCTCTTTCTCTCTCCCTCTTTCTCTCTCTCCCTTTCTTTCTCGCTCTTTCTCATTCTTTTTCTCTCTCTTTCTCTCTCTCTCTTTCTCTCTTTCTCTCTCTTTCTTGCTCTCCTCTCTCTTTCTATCCCTCACCCTTTCTCTCTTGCTCGCTTTCTCTCTCTCATTCTTTCTTTCTTATTCTCTTTCTCTCTTTCTCCCAATTTCTCTCTCTCCCCCTTTCTCTTTCTCGCTCTCTCGCTCTCTTTCTCTCTCTTTCTCGTTCTCTTTCTCTCGCTTTCTCTTTCTCACTCTCTCTTGCTCTCCTCTCTCTCTTTCTGTCCTTCACCCTATTTCTCTCTTTCTTGCTCTCCTTCTCTCGCTCTCTCGCTCTCTTTCTCTCTCATTCCCTTTCTCTCTCTCACTCTCTTTCTCATTCTCTTTCTCTCTTTCTCCCTCTTTCTCTCTCTCCCCTTTCTCTTTCTCGCGCTCTCTCTCGCTCTCTTTCTCGTTCTTGTTCTCTCGCTTTCTCTTTCTCACTCTCTCTTTCTCTCTCGCTCTCTTTCTCGTTCTTGTTCTCTCGCTTTCTCTTTCTCACTCTCTCTTGCTCTCCTCTTTCTCTTTCTGTCCTTCACTCTATTTCTCTCTTTCTTGCTCTCCTTCTCTCTCTCTCGCTCTCTTTCTCTCTCATTCTCTTTCTCTCTTTCGTTCTCTTTCTTTCTCATTCTCTTTCTCTCTTTCACTCTCTTTCTTTCTCATTCTCTTTCTCTCGCTTTCTCTTTCTCACTCTCTCTTGCTCTCCTCTCTCTCTTTCTGTCCTTCAACCTATTTCTCTCTTTCTTGCTATCCTTCTCTCTCTCTCGCTCTCTCACTCTCTTTCTCTCTCATTCTCTTTCTCTCTTTCGCTCTCTCTCCTTTTGTTTTTCCTTCTCCTCACTCGAGCTCTTTTTCCATTCGCTAGCAAACAAAAATTGCCGTCTCTCTTTTTTTAAATGGTGGTGTCGCCCTCAATTCTGTCCCACATGAAGTTCGATTTCATTGTTTTCTTCATTATCTATTTGAATGAATTTTTAAAAGATTAATAACTAACAATGCATTTGTGGGGAAGGTGAATAGTTTCCTGGGTTAAACAAATTATTGAATTGGATTTCATTTCTGAGAGGGAGTGGTCGGAACATAGGAACAGGAGGAGGCCATTCAGCCCCTCGAGCCTGTTCTACCATTCAATTAGCTCATGGCTGATCTGTATCTTAACTCCATCCACCTGCCCTGAAAGACTTGCATTAATATAGCACCTTTCACAACCTCAGGATGTCCCAAGGCATTTAACAGCCAATTAAGTACTTTTGAAGTGTAGTCACTGTTGTAATGCAAGTAATACGGCAGCCAATTTGTGCACCGTAAGCTCCCACAAACAGCAATGTGATAATGACCAGATCATAGTTGGGAGCAGAATTTGCAAGGGGACCTAGACAGCTTAAGCGAGTGGGCAAAACTGTGGCAGATGGAGTTCAATGTGAGGAAGCATGAGGTCATCCACTTTGGATCCAGGAAAGTATTTTCTAAATGGCTAGAGACTAGGAGCTGTGAAGGAGCAAAGGAATTTGGGTATCCATGTACACCAATCACTAAAAACTAATGCACAAGTACAAAAAGTAATCGAAAAGGTTAATGGGATGAATGCCTTTATCTCAAGGGGTTGGAATACAAAGCGGAGTTGTACAGAGCCTTGGTCAAACCCCATCTGCAGCACTGCGTTCAGTTCTGGGCGTCACACCTCAGGAAGGTTAGATTGACCTTGGAGAGGGAGCAATGCAGATTCACCAGAATGATACAGGGGCTTAAAGGGTTAAATTATGACTTATAAACTTGGCTTGTATTCCCTTGAGTTTGGAAGGTTGAGGGGTGATCTAATCGAGGTTTTTAAAATGATAAAGGGATTCGCTAGCGTAGAGACAGAGGGGGAGAAATTCGGTATCGCCCCGTTTGGGGCGCAATTATCAGCTGGGCGCAAAGTTTAGTGCCTGGCGCTAATTATCGCCTCCGACTGCAAACTTGGCTTCTATCGCCCCTGGAGGTGATTGGAGTGCTAAATCAGGCGCTACACACCTCTCTTAAGGTGCTAACGCTGAGGAGCGAGGCGTTACCTCTGAGCGCTGGCGAAGCTCAGGTGATGTCAGTCAGCAATGGAACACAGACACACTGGCACCGGCCAGTTCTTAAAGGCGAGGGTCGATCTTGCTCTCCATCCACACCCTGCTCATTGCAGCCTTGAATCTCAGCCTGGAGAGACCTGTACATCAATTCTGCTGGAAAGAACAATGGAGAGACCCAGGGAAAGAGCTCAGAGTGCAGCCCCCAGAGTCTCTTCTAAATCGATGCAAGGATGGTCAAATCAAAATGAACCTGCAAAGTGCTGCTCAGTACCCAAAACTCCTTCACACAGTGTTGAATCTCTCCAGAAGTCTCTCTCTCTCTCTCAGAATGCATGGTGCAAAAATGTCGCCAACAAAAAAAGGCAGGAAGCAGTCGCCTTTAAATAGCACTCCCCCAGTCCCTTCCTGACTGCAAAACGCTCCCCTCAACCTGTCATTGCCAGCGGCAGGCGGTAAGGCAGGGGATGCCACTCAATATCCGGTCCGGGGCGCTACCGGGGCGTTGCACGCTCGACTGACGTCACGATCTGCGGGCGCAGGAGATCGTGGCAGTAGTGTTTAGCGCCGCCGCAAAATGTCTGGTCAATTTCGCGAGCGGCGCAAACATCGCCATGCCCGGGCGCTAGTTGCTTTGCGCCCCATTAGCGCCCTCTTAGGGCGCTAACGATTGCCGCAAAGCAACCGAATTTTTCCCCCAGAGAAACTGTTTCCTCTGGTGGGGGAATCCAGAACAAGAGGGCAGAACCTTAAAATTAGAGCTAGTTCATTTAAGAATTAACTCAGGAAGCCCTTTCTCGACACAAATTGTAGTGGAAATCTGGAACTTGCTCCGCCAAAAAGCTGTGGATGCTGGGGGTCAATTGAAATTTTCAGGACTGAGATCGATAGATTTTTGTTGGGTAAGGGTATCGAGGGATACGGAGCAAAGCGGGAAAATGGAATTTAGCCATGATCTAATTGAATGGCGGAACAGGCTCGAGGAGCTGAATGGCCTCCTCCTCTTCCTATGCTCCTAGATCAACCAACTCAGTGTGAAGCAGGGACTGAACCTGCAAAGAAAGAACTTGCATTAATATAGCGCCTTTCAAAACCAGAGGACATCCCAAAGAGCTTCCCAGCCAATGAGATATTTTTGAAGCGTGGTCAATGTCGTAATGTAGGAAAACACTCTGCACACAGCAAGGTCTTAGTGTTTGTTGGTTGAAGGATAAATGTTAGATAAGATATTAGGAGAACTCTGCTGCTCTTCTTTGAATAGCGAGCTGTTGGTGTTGTTCATCATGGATACCAAGGCCAGTGAATATATGCCATCCAATGAAACCTGTGGAGTGTTGGAGGGCGGTGAAGGTGCCAACGCTGTAGAGGTGCATCTTCCTGGTCTCGACTGTCGTTCACTGCTGTAGTTTTGAATGTGAGGCAGAGGACAGGTACCTCCGTGCTAGGGTTGCCAACTGTAGTTAGACCAGATTCCGGGAGGTTTCACCACATGACCTGCCGCCTCCAACCACCAACCGCACCCCCCCCACACCCCCCATGCTCATGGTATTGGTCGCCCGGCAATCAGTCAATAATGGTGGCTGCAATACCCACAATCCTTTGCGCTCCAGAGACTGCTCTACCCATCGCATGCTCTTGCCACTTAAGAGCAGGCAGGCATCCGAGCCGCGTTGCATCCTGGAAGCGTTGAGGCCCTTGCTGTTTGTGAGTCTCGACAGGCTGAAACGGGAGACGAAAATCTCCCCACGGTTACTCTCCCTGGCTGCTTTCATCAGTGTCCGGGAGATTGATACTGTTTCGATCTCCTAAAGGGGTCGGAGAGGAATTTCCCAGATTTGTTTTTTCCCTAATTGGCCTGGGTTTGTGCCTGTGGGTTTTTTCTTGGCCTCTCCCAGGAGATTACGCGGCTGCGGGAGGGGTAGGGAGTGCTTGAATCCTGATGCATGAGGCATCGAGACTGTATGGGATAGGCTAGATGGACCAGTGAGTCTTTACCTGTCAATCAAGTATATGGAGTTTGGTCACAGATCAGCTTAGGCCCTAAGCTCTGGAATTCCCTCTCTAAACCTCTCTGCCTCTCTCTCCTCCTTTAAGACGCTCCTTAAAACCCAACTCTTGGGCCATGCTTTTGGTCACCTGTCCCTAATATCCCCTTATGTGGCTGGATGTCAAATTTTTTCTGATAGCGCTGCTCGTGAAGCGCCTTGGGACGCTTTGCTACCTTAAAGGCGCTATATGAATGCAAGTTGCTGTTGTCGGCCAACACTAACAGACCCATCGCCCAGCAGGAGAGGAGAAAATTGGCCTTAAGAAGAATTAAACGACAGAGTATTTTACCACGCCCGCCCGCCTGCCCCCTCCCCGCAAAAAACAAACCTTGGGGATACTATCGTGGCCCGTCACATGATAAATTCAGCTCCTACATTATTGTGAAGTTTATTAACTTATCGTCTGCAGTGTGCTCATTTTGAACTTGCCCACCCCAGTAACGGCAGGGAGGGCGGGGGGCCAATTTAAACCTGGGGACTACAGTTGTCGATGCTGGAGGACGAAGCCTTGCCGGGTTCGTACGGCTTTGCTATTTGAATGGAGACGTAAACCTGTTCCAAATGAGCAGGCAGCTCTCTCTGTTAAACCAGCGCACTGGGCGGCAGTGTAGCAACGTATTATAAGGTCTGTACGCTAATTATCGCCAACGGCAGGTTCTAGGCTTTCAATTTTTTTCTTCTTCTAAAGAATAAGGAATGTTTTGGCACTGAGTTTAAGGCAGTATTTAAATCTGGGAGAGTCGGGCTCAATTGAATTGCTGCCTTTGAACTCACTGTTGGGCATCTATTATCTGATATGCAAATGGTAGGGATATGGGAAAACGCGCAAAAAAAAGAAAAATATTCAGTCATCAATGTCCGACTTTTCAACGCACTGACTCCCACGGTGTGCTGGGTTCTCACTGAGCAATGCTCATGAACTCGCTTTCTTCCTTTCTGTGTGCACAATGATCTATTTAATGTGGGTTTTTTTTCTCTCTCTCTCTCGTCTAAATAGTGTCTGCAGATGGCAATTATGCTAAGGGGAGGTGGGGAGGTGCGGTGGGGAGGAGGGAGGAGAAGAATTTGAGACCAAAGCAATATGAGGAGAGCCGTACATGAGGTAAACGTGGATGGGAATCGGTGGGGGTGGTGGGTTTGGGGAAGGCGGGGGAGAGGAAGGGAGAGAAGTGGATAAAATGGGGAGGGGGGGAAAATATATCGAAGTGAGCGTTGAGTTCTTGTAAGGCATTGAGGGACTCTTCGCACGAAGGAATTAGTCTGTTGAGACAGACAGGCCAGGCCCATAGGAGACTCCGATTGTTAATATTTCATGGCGCGGGGCGGGCGTTGGCGGGGGGGGGGGTTGGGTGGTAGTGTGGAATTTCAAATGCAGTGCAGTACGCTGGTGAGAAACAGGCAGTACTGTAGACAGCTCAAGAAGCATCGCATGCCTGCGCAGCAGGGTAAAAAGGACCCGGTTCAAGTTCAAGGTCAGAGTTGACATTCAGCTGTCAAAACCGTCTACGCTGCCGTCCCGCCTTTTGTTCCACATCTTGATTTACATTTGTTGAATTATTTAATGTCCGAAATACCATCTCAGATGGCCGCCCCCCCTCGCCATCCCCCCCACCCCCAACACAGCCCCCCTTTGTTAACTAGACTGTCCTCACAGCTCACAGCGGGCTTTTTCTCTCTCTCGCTCTCTCTCTGGGAGAATTTATAGTTTTGCAGTCGATGCCAGGTACAAAAAAAAACCAGGAAAGGAAGCTTGAGCTCGGAATGTTACACAGCTTTGGTGAGGTGGGGTGCGGAGGAAGAGAGGTCTAACCGAAGGCTTTGCATCCAGGAATGTTTCCAGGGACTCTTGCGGAGCACCATAGAAGTTTCTAGAATAGAAACGACACATCTGTCAAGTCTCATTTTCAGCAACAATGCGTGAAAAAAGAATCTCACTTACGTCTGTTGAAAAACTCAGTTAAAAATCCTCTTCTTCCCCCTCAACCCAAAACAGTGACTTGTCAAAACTTTTCCAAAAATAATATTTCTCTGCGCCAGAGCTGATTCACTTGGAGGCTGGAGCTATAGTCAGGTGTCGGCCGTGGCTCAGTGGGTAACAGTGGGTAGTCAGAAGGTTGTGGGCTCATAGTCCCACTCCATAGACTAGTACACGTAATCCAGGCTGACACTCCAAGAGCGAGTGCTGCACTGTCGGAGGTCATAGTCATAGAGTCAGAGTCATAACGGCACAGAAGGAGGCCATTCGGCCCATCGAGTCCGTGCCGGCTCTCTGTAGAGCAATCCAGTCAGTCCCATTCCCCCGCTCTATCCCCATATCCCTGCAAGTTTAGTTCCCTCAAGTGCCTATCCAGTCTCCCCGTGAAAACATTGAGTGTCTCCGCTTCCACCACTTCCGTCGGCAGCGAGTTCCAGGTCCTCACCACTTGCTGTGTAAAAAGTTTTTCCTCACATCCCTCCTGTACCTCTTGCCCAAAACCTTAAATCTGTGTCCCCTAGTCTTGTACCATCAACTAGTGGGAACAGCCTTTCCCCGTCTAGCCTATCCAAACCCGTCATAATCTTGTACACCTCTATCAAATCACCCCTCAACCTCCTTTGCTCTAATGAAAACAAATCCAGCTTCTCCAACCTGTCCTTGTAGCTAAGATCCCCCATCCCCGGAACCATTCTGGTAAATCTCCTCTGCACCCTCTCAAGGGCCTTCACATCCTTCCTAAAGTGTGGTGACCAGAACTGGATGCAATACTCCAGTTGTGGCCTAACCAGCGCTTTATAAAGATTCAGCATAACTTCTCTACTTTTGTACTCAGTACCTCTATTTATGAAACCCAAGATCCCATAAGCTTTGCTAACCACTCTCTCTCAATACGTCCTGCCACCTTCAGGGACCTATGCCGTCTTTCGGATGGGAAGTTTAACACAGGCCCAGTCTGCCCTCTCAGGTGTACTTAAGAGATCTTATGAGCACTATTTCAAACAGCAGGGGAGTTCTCCCCGGTGTCCTGGCCAATATTTATCCCTCAATCACTAAAACCAGATTATCTGGATATTATCTCATTGCTGTTAGTTCGAGCTTGCTGTCCACAAATTGGCTGCCGCGTTTCCCCTCTTCATAACAGTGACTACACTTCGAAAAGTACTTTATTGACTGTGAATTACTTTGGGACGTCCTGAGGTCATGCCCGGTGCTATATAAATGCAAGTTCCTTCTTTCTTTACTGCCAAGAGTGTTAGTCGCGATAAAAAGCTGGTGTCAGTAAAAGTGATCACAAAGCTATGGGGTTGTTGTTAAAAATACCAAACCGGTTCACTAATGTCTTTTTAGGGAAGGAAACCTGCCGTCCTTAGCCGGTCTGGGCCTGCATGTGACTCCAGTCCCCACACCCAACGTGGTTGACTCTTAACCTGCCCCCTGAAGTGGCCCAGCAAACCCCTCAGTTGTATCCAGGGCAACCAGGGATGGGTGATAAATGTCGGCCTTCCCATCGACACCCACACATTCCCGAGAACGGATTTTTTCAAAAAAGTGCCCGGTTCCACCAGTTGATTTTGAATAGTTTAGGAGTGTCGGCACAAGTGGACGTTTTTCTCGAAGCACAAGGCGGGGCGGGGGGCGGGGGTGACATTCGATTTGGACTGTGATGCAAAAACAGGGGGTAGCGCATCTGTCTCCCGTTGTGCGTCCCGCCCGATATTCAGTTCCATTGAAGTGAGTTTCTAAAATCTCGGAATGTTGGGCCTCACTCAGGTAGCACGGGGAAAGTGCAACATAACACCACCTCGCACCTCCTCTTCCAGCCCCACTCACCCTCTCCTCTCTTCCTTCTCACCTTCATTGAAAGAAAGAAAGGTCTTGCATTTCTATAGCGCCTTTCACGACCTGAGGACATCTCAAAGCGCTTCACAGCCAATGAAGTACTATTTGAAGTGTAGTCGCTGTTGTAATGTAGGAAACGCGGCAGCCAATTTGCGCACAGCAAGCTCCCACAAACAGCAATGTGATAATGACCAGATCATCTGTTTCAGTGATGTTGGTTGAGGGATAAATATTGGCCCCAGGACGCCGGGGAGAACTCCCCTGCTCTTCAAAATAGTGCCCTGGAATCTTTTACATCCACCTGAGAGGACTCTGCTTAACGTCTCATCTGAATGCTGGCACCTCCGACAGTGCTGCACTCCCTCAGTACTGCAGGGAGTACTGCAGTCAGTCTAGATTTTGTGTTCAGGTCTCTGGGGTTCGGACTTTTTCACCTGTTTAGTTTTGGGTTTAATACAAAGTGCAGGGTTAGAATGGAAAGATGCACCTTTAACCAATCAGATAGAACGTAGAAATAACAACAGAAAACGCTGGAAAAACTCAGCAGGCCAGGCAGCATCCGTGGAGAGAGAAAGAGAGTTGACGTTTCAGGTCGATGACCTTTCATCAGAACTGGGAAGAGCTGGAAATCAAATAGATTTAAGGCCAGGGTAAAGCTGGGAAAAGGGGGAGGGGATAAAGGAACAAAGGAGGAGATGAAGAGACATTAAGAGACATTAAGAGATATGCAAGGCTAGAGGTGGTGTTAATGTGACAGATTAAGGCTGAATGAAGTGTGAAATCTACTGGCAGAATGAAGGACAGTTGCCAGCTTCTAGGAGGAAAAAAAAGGTGGGGGGGACAAATAAAAGGGTGGATAAAATAAAATATAAATGTGATTGGAGCTGAGGTTATGATCTAAAATTGTTGAACTCGATATTGAGTCCAGAGGGCTGTAGCGTGCCTAAACGAAAGATGAGGTGCTGTTCCTCGAGCTTACGCTGAGCTTCCGTGGAACAGTGTATTAGGCCGAGGACGGTGAGGTCAGAGTGGGAGTGAAGCGGTGAATTAAAGTGACAGGCCACCGGGAGCTCGGGGTCCCCCTTACGGACTGAACGGAGGTGTTCCGCAAAGCGGTCACCCAATCTGCGTTTGGTCTCCCCAATGTAGAGGAGTCCACATCGTGAGCAGCGAATACAGTATACTAAATTGCAGGAAGTACAAGTAAATCGCTGTTTCACCTGGAAGGGGTGTTTGGGGCCCTGGACAGTGGGAAGAGGGGAGGTATAAGGGCATGTGTTGCATCTCCTGCGCGTGCACGGGAAGGTGCCGGGCGAAGGGGAAGGGGTGCTGGGGGTGGTAGAGGAGTGGACTAGGGTGTCGCGGAGGGAGCGGTCCCTGCGGAATGCTGAAAGGGGAGGTGAGGGGAAGATGTGTTTGGTGGTGGGATCACGCTGGAGGTGGCGGAAATGGCGGAGGATGATCCGTTGAATGTGGAGGCTGGTGGGGTGAAAGGTGAGGACAAGGGGAACCCTATCGTGGTTCCGGGAGGGAGGGGCAGGGGTGAGGGCAGATGTGCGGGAGAACGTAGCTTAGTTATAAACATCGAGATCAGTCCTAAAGCTGTGAGGCACCCAAAGATCAGGGACCAAAGCCCAAGTTCTACGATCGGGTAATCTCGGCCTGTGTTCCTGTCTAACTCTGTAGCTTTTCCATTTTACTTTACCTTAAGACGCTAACGTTCAGATCTACATGGGCCGTCTGGCCTCTGTAACCTCACCAAATGGTCACTCTTCCTGTGTGTGACAGTGGTGTTGGCAGACTATTTGACTATGGACGCCATCACAGCCAAGACCTGACCGACGGCCACTTGCATTTATGTTGCACTTTTAACGTAATAAAATTGTCCCAAGATGTTTCACAGGAGCGATTATCAGACAAAATTTGACACCGAGCCACATAAAGAGATATTAGGACAGGTGACCAAAAGCTTGATCAAAGAGATAGGTTTTAAGGAGCGTCTTAAAGGAGGAGAGGTTTAGGAAGGGAATTCCAGAGCTTAGGGCCCAGGCAGCTGAAATGGTGGAGCGATTAAAATCGGGGATGCGCAAGAGGCCAGAATAGAGGAACACCAAGATCTCGGAGAGGTGTAGAGCTGGAGGAGGTCACAGAGATAGGGAGGGGTGAGGATTTGAAAGGAAAGATGAGAATTTTAAAATCGAGGTGTTGCTGGACCGGGACCCATGTAGGTCAGCGAGCACAGGAGCAATGCATGGTTTTACTTGCTTTGTGGAAGCTGGGATAAGTCACAGAAGCCCCACAGTGCAGATAGAGGCCATTTCGGCCCATCGAGCCTGCACCGACACATATCCCACCCTATCCCCGCGTATTTAATCCCCCTAACACTAAGGGTCAATTTATCATAGCCAAATCAACCTAACCTGCACATCTTTGGACTGTGGGAGGAAACCGGAGCACCCAGAGGAAACCCACACAGACACGGGGAGAATGTGCAAACTCCACACAGACAGTCACCCGAGGCCGGATTCGAACCCGGGTCCCTGGCGCTGTGAGGCAACAGTGCTAACCACTATGCCACCGTGCCTCCTAATTCTGTACCATCTACAAGATGCACTGCAGCAACTTGCCAAGGCTTCTTTGGCAGTACCTCCCAAACCCGCGACCTCTTCCACCTTGAAGGACAATTGCAGCAGGCGCATGGGAACACCACCACCTCCAAGTTCCCCTCCAAGTTACACACCATCCTGACTTAGAAGTATATCGGCCGTTCCTTCATCGTCGCTGGGTCGAAATCCTGGAACTCCCTCCCTAACAGCACTGTGGGAGTACCTTCACCACACTGACTGCAGTGGTTCAAGAAGGCGGCTCACCACCACCTTCTCAAGGGCAATTAGGGATGGGCAATAAATACCAGTCTTGCCAGCGACGACCACATCCCAGGAATGAATTTTTAAAAATTTAAAATTGACTTCTTTTTCTGATAAGGAGAGGGCACTGAATCCCAGTTTGGCCAGCAGGCCTCAACTGAGTAGGCCAGGGACAGATTGGGGGTATCAAATGTGCCATGGGGGTCCCCGGTGGAAGGGTGGTGGGCTGCATGGGGACCCTGTACCACAGCACATAACAGAGCGGTGATAGGGCAAATCAAACCCACTATCCCACCATTCCATGGCTCCGACCGATAAATATTGAGTTTATCTTTTTAATTATCGAAAGCTTTGCCTGGACTAGGAAAAAATAAAAGGAAAACTGCTTCTTTCATTCCGCTTTTAGGTTGCCCAAGGTTATAGGGGACGAGCAGGAATCTATTTTTAACCCCCACCAAAAATATAGAAAGTGCTGGAAACACACAGTGGCAACTGAAAGAGATAAAGTTCCCGAGGAGTCTCTTCCCGAAGGATCTCCGGTGAAAATGTTAAGATTTTTTTTCTTCTTTAGAATCACGTTCCACAGATTTTTTAACATGACATAGATTCACACCTGCCGCCCCCACCCCACTCCACCCCCGCCACCTCCCTCTGTTCACTCTCTCTCTCTCTCTCCTTTCTAGTGTCAGCCGTGGCTCAGTGGGCAGCACACTCACCTCAGTAAATCAGAAGGTTCTGGGTTCAAGTCCCCCTCCAGAGATTTGAGCACATAATCTAGTCTGACACTCCCAGTGCAGTGCTGAGGGAGTGCTACACTGTCGGAGGTGCTGTCTTTCAGATGAGACGTTAAACTGAGGCCCCGTCTGCTCTCTCAGGTGGATGTTAAAGATCCCACTATTTCGAAGAAGAGCTGGGGAGTTTGTCCTGGGGCCAGTATTTATCCCTCAATCAACATCACAAAAACAGATTATCAGGTCATTATCACATTGCTGTTTGTGGGAGCTTGCTGTGCACAAATTGACTGCTGCGTTTCCTACATTACAACAGTGACTACACTTCAAAAAGTACTTCATTGGCTGTAAAGTGCTTTGGGGCATGTGGTGGTCGTGAAAGGCGCTATAGAAATGCAAGTCTTTCTTTCTTCATTAGGTGTCCG
Organism: Squalus acanthias; assembly: GCA_030390025.1. Taxonomy (NCBI): domain Eukaryota; kingdom Metazoa; phylum Chordata; class Chondrichthyes; order Squaliformes; family Squalidae; genus Squalus; species Squalus acanthias. Next base: position 37,640,499 of record CM059443.1, read on the forward strand.
ACAAGGCTAGCTTAAGAAGATTAACAGTGAATTAAATGTGATCTTATTAACCGGCAAGGGGGTTGGGGGTGGATGGTGGAGTTGAAAGAACGGCTGAGGTCTTTCTTCAAGGAGCAGTGGGTGTCGAGATTATCGGGCCATTATCACATTGCTGTTTGTGGGACCTTGCTGTGCGCAAAATGTTGACCAGGGAGAACTCCCCCTGCTCTTCTTCAAATAGTGCCGTGGGATCTTTTACAATCACCTGAAATTGCAGACAGGGCCTTGGTTTTGAGGCCGCATTTATACATCTGCTAAAGAATGCAGCGTTCCTAAGTTATTTTTTTTAAATAAAAATTGGCACACAAAAAGATTGCCACTGAGGACTCAACCAAGAGACCACTGATCTGAAAATACACAAATAGCCCACAGGCAGTTCTATTGGTGTGATTTTATTTTTCTCCTGAACCAGTGAACCTCAAAGGACAATGAACAGACATAACCTGAGGCAGGACACCCCTCCTCTACTTGATTCAGTGGGTCGTACTCTCTCATCTCTGAGTCAGAAGGTTGTGGGTTCAAGACCCCACTCCAGAGACTTGAACACATAATCCAGGCCAACACTCCCAGTGCAGTGCTGAGGGAGTGCTGCACTGTCGGAGATGCCGTCTTTCAGATGAGACGTTAAACCGAGGCCCTGTCTGCCCTCTCAGGTGGATGTAAAAGATCCCACGGGCACTATTTGAAGAAGAGCAGAGGAGGGGGAATTCTCCCTAGCTGACACTTTGCACACAGCAAGGTCCCACAAACAGCAATGATAATGACCCCATAGTGATGTTGTTTGAGGGATAAATATTGACCTGGACACCAGGGAGAACTGTGCCATGGGATCTTTTACATACACCCAAGAGGGCAGACTGGACCTCGGTTTAACGTCTCATCTGAAAGACTTTGTGCTGCAAGTTTCTCGAGTGAGGCTTGAACCCACAATCGTCTCACTCAGAGGCAAGAGTGCTACCCACTGAGCCACGGCTGATATTGGTGCAGCCTTGGGCAGATTTTGGTGTTATAGAAAAATAAGGAGTCGTTAAAGGGAAAACAAGAATTTGGCGCAAGGCAAGAAATTGAATTTCTTGGCGCCTGTTTTGACAACAGAGGAGATTGAGGAAGATCCAACTGAGATCAGTTGAGATAGTGAGACCAAGAATGTCAGTGCAGATGAAGCAGGACTAAACGAGGAGCCATGAAGGTCATAGATATTGGTGGGACTTGTGAAAGACATGAGGAAACTGTACCTTTGAAGAACTGAAGGAAACCAGGTTTTCACTGCCCCATCGAAAAAAAGACTCGCATTTCTACAGCGCCTTTCACAACCGCAGGACGTCCCAAAACGCTTTACAGCCAATGAAATACTTTTTGAAGTGTAGTCACTGTTGTAATGTAGGAAACGCAGCAGCCAATTTGCGCACAGCAAGGTCCCACAAACAGCAATGCGACAATGACCAGATCATCTGTTTTTAGTGATGTTGGTTCAAGTTCAATCTAAACTCTAGCAACAGGAAGTGAGAAAGCCAAACAAAGCATCTCAATGGAGATCTTCCGACTAAAATTAAATTCAATTAAATCTGGGGGGATTTAACTTTCAAAATGTAGTTTTGCTGAAAATCAAAGAATATTCTTTACAGATTTTTTTTTAAATGGGGAATTTTTTTTTATATAAGAACATCAACAACTTGCATTTATGAAAAGCCTTTAATGTAGTAAAACATCCCAAGGCGCTTCACAGGAGGGATTACCAAACAAAAACTGACACTGAGCCAAAGAAATAGTTATTAGGACAGGTGGCCCAACACTTGGTCAAAGAGGTAGGTTTTAAGGAGCGTCTTAAAGAAGGGGAGAGAAAGGTAGAGAGGCGGAGAGGTTTAGGAAGGGAATTCCAGAGCTTAAGGCCCAGGCAGCTGAAGGCGCGGCCGCCAATGGTGGGCCGAAGGAAGTGAGAGGATGGACAAGTTGGAAGAACGCGGAGATCTCGGAGGGTTGTAGGGCTGGAGGAGGTTGCAGAGATAGGGAGGGGGCGAGGATATGGAGGGATTTGAACATGAGGGTGAGAATTTTAAAATTTGAGGAATTGGTGGGCCAGGAGCCAAAGTAGGTCAGTGAGCACAGTGGGTGAAATTTTATGGGTTGACACTCCCAGTCCAGGGCCTCGTATCTGATGACCCGGGAGATTGTCCTGGACAATTGGGCAAGGGGCTCAGTGCATTCGATTCACGTCTCTTCCGGTTTGTCGGAAAATCGGGAGGGCTGTGTATTCAGTGCCCTGACCTCCAGGCCCTGACTGGGATGCTTTAACGTTTCCAGATATATAATACCAAACAGTTCATGTTTGATGGAACCCAAAGAAAGTAGTGTTTTAGCACCTTGCTAAATCTTTATATATAATAGTAATGTATCTCCTGTGCCCTTGCTCATGTTAAGTCAGATGATAGGCTGTCCCATAAAGACCACAATGTATTATTCTGCTGCTAAGTGAAGCTGCATTCCCTTGAAGGTCACAAAGTCTGCAGTTTAGAAAATGTTTGTAAATTTCAGGCTCCATGTCACTCGCTGGGTCTTTTTTTTAACCCCTAAGATTGTTTTGCGTCTGTGACTAAAATGTGAGTCTAAAGGGCAAATGCACGCTAAACATTGATATATATATATACTAGTCCATCTCCTGCAGCATTGCATGGGAGGAAGTCAGGACCAAGTGTGGTCTTCAGTTGAAGTCGAGTTAGAGGGCAGGGAGATAATCGGACCAGGGCACGCAGACGTAATTCCGACTTTATTTTAAGAACATAAGAACATAAGAATCAGGAGCAGGAGTAGGCCATACGGCCCCTCGAGCCTGCGCCGCCATTCAATAAGATCATGGCTGATCTTCGACCTCAACTCCACTTTCCCACCCTATCCCCATATCCCTTGATTCCCCTAGAGTCCAAAAATCTATCTATTTCAGCCTTGAATATACTCAACGATTGAGCATCCACAGCCCTTTGGGGTAGAGAATTCTGAAGATTCACCATCCTCTGAGTGAAGAAATTTCTCCTCATCTCAGTCTTAAAGGCTGACCCCTTATCCTGAGACTATGCCCCCTAGTTCTAGACTCTCCAGCCAGGGGAAACAACCTCTCAGCATCTATCCTGTCAATCCTCCTCAGAATTTTATATGTTTCAATGAGATCACCTCTCATTCTTCTAAACTCCAGAGTATAGGCCCATTCTACACAATCTCTCCTCATAGGACAACCCTCTTATCTCAGGAATCAATCTAGTGAAGCTCTGTCATACTCTCTGTCCAAAACTTTTATACTTCCATTATGAATTCCTATGTCCGCATTTATAACTGAAATTGCCTGCGACAACATTCCTCCAGTGGTGGCACTGCAGCACCTCCACTGGCGAGAAGGTGTAATTACAACATGACAAGTTTACATAGACAGTTTCCATTGTAAATTGGGATGTAGGAATTCATCAACAGAAAAACAAATTAACAGGAAGCGCACACAAAAGTAAGATTGTTTTAATATATTAATAGATAAATGGGTCCTTTGGAAATCTTTACGTTCATTGATTGTTTCTTTCTTGCAGTTTGTGGTACTGTTGGTGTCAATTCTCCAAACACACCCGATGAGTCACCTGACTAAATCCTCTGAGCTTACTAGAGTGGGCAGCTCCCTCGTTCGGACCTCTTCATTACTGGCACTTTCTGGACGACCATCCAGACTATCCACTGGTGAGAATTTATAGAGAGTCGGGAGATCACCAGAAGGAAAAAGGTACCACAAAGCGATTTCTTTTCCGATTTACTCCACTCCTCTCCTGACAGTGCTGACTCTCGCTGAGGCATGGATTTCATAGACTATGGACGTCCTCCAATCAATGTTCCCTGTAATTTTTTTTTTGGTGCGTGGGCACTTTAACTGGCTGCGCGGCCCATTCAATTTTTTGCGCGGGTGCGGTTGTTTACATTGAAAAGTCCTGCGTGAGCGGCCTGTGCGGGACCTCCATACTGCTGCATGGCTGCACGCCTTAGCGGGAACATTGCCTCCAATACCTCACCCAATCGGCCATTCTTAACATCTGATCCAAGATTGTCAGCAGGCTATAGGTTAAAAGGATTCTTGTTCTTAAGCAGTCCCTCAGAACCGAGGATGACTTGCTTCTACATTAAAAATGGGTTCTCAGGTGACTGATGAGTCCAATGCGGGACCTGCAGTCTCTGTCACAGGTGGGGCAGATGGTGGTTGAAGGGGTCGGTGGGTGGGGTGCTTGGGTTGACGTGCGCTCCTTGCGCTGCTTGCGCTTGGCTTCTGCTTGCTCCCGGCGAAGAGACTCGAGGTGTTCGGCGCCTTCCCGGATGCTTCTCCTCCACTTCGTGCGGTCTTGGGCCAGGGATTCCCAGGTGTCAGTGGGGATGTTGCACTTTTTCACGGAGGCTTTGAGGGTGTCCTTGAAGCATTCCCTCTGCCCACCTGGGGCTCTCTTGCCGTGTCAGAGCTACGAGTAGAGCGCTTGTTTTGGGAGTCTCGTATCGGGCATGCGCCGTCGGAGCTGATCGAGCGTGGTCAAAGCTTCGATGCTGGGGATGTTGGCCCTGAGCAACAACACTGACATTGGTGCGCCTATCCTGCTAATGGATTTGCAGGATCTTGCGGAGGCAGCATTGGTGGTACCTCTCCAGTGCTTTGAGGTGCCTGCTGTACATGGTCCATGTCTCTGAGGCATACAGCAGGGCGGGTATCACTGCTGCTCTGTAGACCATGAGCTTAGTGCTGGGTCTGAGGTCCTGGTCTTCAAACACTCTCTTCCTCAGGCGACCAAAGGCTGCACCGGCACACTGAAGGCAGGTGTTGGACTTCATCATCGACGTCTGCCCTTGTTGACAGTAGGCTCCCGAGATATGGAAAGTGGTCCACGTTGTCCAAGGCCTTGTCGTGGATTTTGATAATCGGGGGGCAGTACTGTGTGGCGGGGGCAGGTTGGTAGAGGACCTTTGTCTTACGGATGTTTAGTGTAAGGCCCATGCTCTCGTACGCTTCGGTGAAGGTGTTGACGATGGTTTGGAGTTCGACCTCCGAGTGAGCGCAGACGTAAGCATCGTCTGCATACTGTAATTCGACGACAGAGGATGGGACGACCTTGGATCTGGACTGGAGGCGACGGAGGTTGAACAGTTTCCCGTTTGTTCTGTAAATTAGCTCCACTCCAGCAGGGAGCTTACTGAGGGTGAGATGGAGCATTGCAGCCAGGAAGATCGAGAAGAGCGTTGGTGCGATGACACAGCCTTGCTTGACCCCGGTCCGTACATGAATTGGGTCTGTGGTGGAACCGTTGGTCAGGATCACGGCTTGCATGTCATCGTGAAGCAGGCGGAGGATGGTGACAAACTTTTGAGGGCAGCCGAATTTGAGGAGGACACTCCATAATCCCTCACAGTTGACAGTGTCAAAGGCCTTTGTGAGATCAAAGAAGGCCATGTACAGCGGTTGGTGCTGTTCCCTGCATTTCTCTTGTAATTGATGTGCGGTGAAGATTATTACATTATGAGGACTGGTTGCACAGACTAGGCTTGTATTCCCTCGAGTTTAGAAGATTAAGGGGTGATCTAATTGAGGTGTTTAAGATGATTAAAGGAGTTGATTGAGTCGATAGAGAGAAACTATTTCCTCTGGTGAAGGGAAGTCCAGAACAAGGGGGCACAACCTTAAAATTAGAGCCTGGCCGTTCAGGGGTGATGTCAGGAAGCACTTCTTCACACAAAGGCTAGTGGAAATCTGGAACTCTCTCCCCCAAAAAGTTGTTGAGGCTGAGGGTCAATTGAAAATTTCAAAACTGAGATTGATAGACTTTTGTTAGGCAAGGGTAATAAGGGTTACGGAACCAAGGCAGGTAGATGGAGCTGAGGCACAGATCAGCCACGATCTAATTGAATGGTGGAACAGGCTCGAGGAGCTGAATGGCCTCCTCCTGTTCCTATGTCCCTAACCCAACCCCAAACCTCGGACGGGAACCATCTCAATATAGTCATACTGAGCTTGGATCATTTTTTCACTTAGTATCTTCAGAGTCAACTGCTTACCAAAGGCATGAAGCTATTGAGGGACAAAATTCGGTTTTAGGAAGGAGTGAAATTACTCGACATTTTTCCATTTACAATTCCTCATGACATCTCTGGGTGAGACGGGCAACTTAATACCAATTTGGGGCGGTTTTGTGCTCTGGACTCATGACAAGTAGGAACTGGGTGAAGCTGCCTCCAACTCACTTTACTTTGGACCCTTATGCCAATAAATGGAAGCTTCCTCTGCCGTCGGTTTTGGGACTGCAGTCAAGGCCAGTTACCAGTGAGGAAACCGTAGTATTCTCACAAACCACGCTACCCGGCCACCCTTGAAAGACATTTAAAATTCATCGGTCAGCTTGGCTTAGTTGGTGGCCCTCTTGCCTGCGTGTCAGAAGGTTCGAATCATTGAATCGTAGAAACTTACAGCACAGAAGGAGGCCATTCGCCCATCGTGCCTGTGCTGGCTCTTTGAAAGAGCAGTCGTGCTTTAGTCCCCCCACCACCACCCTCCCCCCACCCCCCCCCCCCCCACCCCCGGCTTTTTGTCCGTAACCCTGTCAGTTCCTCATCCTCCAGCACCATCCAACTCCCTTTTAAAATTATTTATGGAATCAGCTTCCACCACCTTTTCAGGTCGAGCGTTCCAGATCCCCACAACTCCCCGAGTGAAAAGATTTCTCCTCATCTCCCCTCTCTGGATCTTTTGTCAATGATTTTGAATCTGTGACCTCTGGTTACTGACCCACTCGCCAGAGGGAATAGTTTTTCTCTCTCTACTCTTTCAAAACCTCTCATCATCCTGTAAACCTCTATTAGGTGACCTCTTAATCTTCTCTGTTCCAAGGAGAACAGTCTGAACTTTTCCCACCTCTCCTCATAACTGAAGTCCCTCATCCCTGGTAACATCCTGGTGAACCTCCTCTGTACCCTTTCTAAGGCCTTGACATCTTTCCTGAAGTGTGGAGCCCAGAATTGTCCACAACACTCCAGCTGAGGCCTAATCTGTGATTTATAAAAATGAGAAGTCGCACAACACCAGGTTATAGTCCAACAGTTTTATTTGAAATCACGAGCTTTCAGAGCGCTGCTCCTTCGTCAGGTAAAGTGAAGGAATACAAATCAGCAAAGCATATATAGACAGAGAACAATGTGTAGCGTACAATGTCAGACGACTTTCTGACTGCCCTCCATCACACCTCGGCAGAGATACAATCAGGCCAGTCAGGAAGGCATTACATCAAAGACACAGCAAAATACAGCTAAGACAATCTTTAACAGAATTGAGATGGTTGTTGCATCTGTGAATGCAACGGCCACCTGTCAATCCCAACGCGGAGGTCCGAGACTCTCCGCATACACACCGACTGAAGCCTGCAGGAAGAAACAAAGGTAAGTACACTTTGAAAAACACTTTGCGCTTACCTCAGATACTCACCTCTCCAGTCTTGCACCCATCACTTACCTTCACACCACACTTTTGCACCCCCCAGACCCCCGCAGACCCAGTACTCGCCTTACTGAGCTGGCGTGTTTTGGAGTCTTCGGGCAGCCCGCACTTGTGAGGGCAAAAAGGGGATAATCCTATTTTCTGCCTGTTAACAGGCAGTTAATAGGCTTTAATCCCTTCCCGCCTCCAAGGAGACGGGACCCGGCGCAGGACAGCTACCCGCCTCCTGGGAAGATGGCACCCGCCCCCAAATTCTGCCATTTTCCCGGCAGTCCCGCCTCCATACTCGCCTCCCCAGGGCTGGCAAAATCGCCCCCCTGGACACCAAGGTCTCTCTGCTCACCTACACTTTTCAAAATCGCGCCATTTACAGTATACTGTCTTTCCATATTAGTCCTCCCAAAGCGCATCACTTCACACTTCTCCGCATTGAACTCCATCGGCCGTGCATCTGGTCATTTCACCATCCTGTCTGTGTCATCTTGAAGTCTACAACTATCCTCATCACTATCTACTACTTTGCCAAGTTTCGTATCATCTGCAAACTGTATAATGCTGCTCCCTACACCCGAGCCTCGGTCATTTATAAAAAAAAGGTTGTTGGCTCAATCCCTGGTCCAGGACTTGAGGGATTTGAACTCACGTTTACAAGGAACCTTTGGCTAACAAAAATCTATCAATCTCAGTTTTGACATTTTCAATTGACCTCAACAGCTTTTCTGGGGGAGAGAGTTCCAGATTTCCACCACCCTTTGTGTGAAGAAGTGCTTCCTGACATCACCCCTGAACGGCCTGGCTCTAATGTTAAGGTTATGCTCCCTTGTTCTGGACTCCCCCCCACCAGAGGAAATAGTTTCTCTCTATCTACCCAACAACTCCTTTAATCACAATAGCAAAATACATCTTGAACACCTCAATTAGATAATTGAGTTGCATTGCTAGGCCCAGAAGAGGAAGCTACGTCAAAGAACGTAAGGAATAAAGACCATATGGCCCATCAGGTCCCATTCCTTTCAAAGTCACTGCGTGACTACCTTCATCATGTTGCCCCCTCACACAAGATATCCATACTCTCTTCCTACACCTACCTAAATCAATCAGATCTATTAATATCTCTGGAACACTCATTGCTCTTCCTCGACAGGTATCGATCCGATTCCTTTAAATAGTATGAATTGACCCAGAATTAAAAACGTCTACAAACCCATGTCGTGTGCGACCTGGATGACAACGTACAATCTGTGGGAAAATGTTCCGCTCCTCTCGCACTGGAGTCCCTTACCTCAAACAGCATAAAATACATCTCACAGAAATATAGTTTTTGTATTTATAAAGCACTCATCATGTACATTTCCCACATTACGACAGTGACTCCACTTCAAAAGTACTTCATTGGCTGTAAAGCGCTTTGGGACGTCCGGTGGTCGCGAAAGGCGCTGTAGAAATGCAAGTCTTTCTTTCTTACAAAAGACATCTCAATTCTCTTACTCTCAATCCAAGCTTAGAGGGATTCCTACAATGGATTTAGGGGGAAGAGACTTGAGACCTGATTTTAATCCCTTTCCACTGCCACCACTGCGCCCCTCCTCCCCCCCCCCCCCCGCCATGCTAACCTGAACAGAGTGTTGGGGGGTGGGGGGAGGTGTTAAAATATCGTCATCATGGTCCTAACCTTGTCCATGCCACGCGCCATTTTAACGGGCATTTTTTGGGGGCAGCCAGGGGCCTCATTGACATGCAAAAGTCAATGTTATTCGGACCCCTATGTTATTTTAGCCCCTTTGCCGATCGCGCCTGGGAAAGCTGGCGTCAGAGGGTTCCGGGGGGGGCGGGGGGGTTGCCGGGAGAGGCAGGAGTTCCCGTGGGTCTCCCCCCCACCCCCAACCAGGCAGAGGACCCCGCCACGCTCGTGCTCTGCTCCCCTGCCCCGCCTGCTCGCTGGCCTCTCTTCATTCCCGCCAGGCCTGGGCGGCAGTCAGGCGTGCACTATGTTAATGAGGCCTCGGGAGTTCAGATGGGTCTCACACCAGCGAGTCGGGGCCAGCCCAGCGGCCTCATGCTTGCTTCTCACCCCAGGTTAAAATCGGGACTCAATTGGATTCTCAAAGGCCTCAGATTGGAATTTCCTCTTAAGAATTCATTCCTTCCTTCTTGTGGTAGATTCTGCCCGCTCTCGATCTGTGGCTGAAAGAAAGAAAGACTTGCATTTATATAGCGCCTTTCACGACCACCGGACGTCTCAAAGTGCTTTACAGCCAATGAAGTACTTTTTGAAGTGTAGTCGCTGTTCTAATGTAGGAAATATGGCAGACAATTTGCGCACAGCAAGATCCCACAAACAGCACAGTGATAATGACCAGATAATCTGTTTTTGTTATGATGATTGAGGGATAAATATTGGCCCCAGGACACCGGGGAGAACTCCCCTGCTCTTCTTCGAAATAGAGCCATGGGATCTTTTACGTCCACCTGAGAGAGCAGACGGGGCCTCGATTTAACGGCTCATCCGAAAGACGACATCTCCGACAGTGCAGCGCTCCGTCAGTACTCCACTGGAGTGTCAGCCTAGATTTTTGTGCTCAAGTCGCTGGAGTGGGACTCAAACCCACAACCTTCTGCCTCGGTGGCAAGAGAGTGCTACCCACTGAGTCACGGTTGGCACCTACTTTCCTTGGCATGTATGACTCGCCTCCTGTTGGCTGGCAGGGACGAGAGTTGGCAATGACTATGGGAAAGTTTGCATCTCAGACTAACCCAACTCTTCTGGCTGAAGTAGGATGGAATGGATGGAGCTTGATAGAGGCTGAATCCAGGCATCAGAAAGGCCTCCCTTCTGAGTTACACGATTAATCTATCTACTAATACTGTACTTACCCATTAGTTTCTGTCCCCCTTCTCCTGCCCGCTCCCATAGCTGTGTGAAAAAAGTTTACAGACGCTAATTCTTTCGAGAGACAAGTGGCCATTTGTTATTCAAGTTCAGACACAAGAAAAGGAAACCTTATGTAAATGTATTCAAATTAATTCTGCAACTGCAGGATCACAAGCTCCCCTTGTCCAAACTTTCCCACCGAGTCCTTTCATATGGAGAGAGCTGGAATAATGAGTTAGCTGTGGTCCACCCCTTGAAAATACAACAAGGGCCCTTTACAGCGAGCTCACGCCTAAACTCGTTTCTCTTTAACCCTTGCACCGCCATCTACATGTCTGCCGTTTTATTTTGGCCTGTTTCTCCCGTCCCCTCCTGAAGATGCTAGCTCTTGCTGAGGTAGGTGTTGCATAGGCGATGGGCAAAAGCAACAGCTTGTGTTTATATAGCGCCTTTAATGTAGTAAAACCCTCCAAGGCGCTTCACAGGAGCGATTATCAAACAAAATTTGACACCGAGCCACATAAGGAGATATTAGGGCAGGTGACCGAATGCTTGGTCAAAGAGGTGGGTTTTAAGGAGCGTCTTAAAGAAGGAGAGAGAGGTAGCGAGGCGGAGAGGTTTAGGGAGGGAATTCCAGACCTTAGGGCCTCGGCAGCTGAAGGCACGGCCGCCAATGGTGGAGCGAAGAAAATCGGGGGATGCTCATGAGGCCAGAATTGGAGGAGCGCAGAGATCTCGGGGGGGTTGTAGGGCCGGAGGAGGTTACAGAGAGAGTGAGAGGCGAGGCCATGGAGGGATTTGAAAACAAGGATGAGAATTTTAAAATCGAAGCGTTGCCAGACCGGAAGACAATGTAGGTCAGCGAGCACAGGGGTGATGGGTGAACTGGACTTGGTGCAGGTTAGGAGACGGGGCAACAGAGTTTTGGATGAGCTCAAGCTTATGTAGGGTGGAAGATGGGAGGCCGGCCAGGAGAGCGTTGGAATACTCAAGTCCAGAGGTAATAAAGGCGTCAGTGAGGGTTTCAGCAGTAGATGAGCTGAGGCAACTTCTACGACCTCATCTCAAGTGGCTATTCTTCATGCGTGAGCCTAACCTGTGAGTGCATTCCATTGAAACATGGGAGGGCGTCAGAGATAAGGTTGATCTGTACTGTCCTGCTGCCCCACACACCTGTAAAAATGGAAGACTTGCATTTCTATAGCGCCTTTCACCACCTCAGGATGTCCCAAAGCGCTTTACAGCCAATTAAGTACTTTTGAAGCATAGTCACTGTTGTAATGTAGGAAAGGTGGCAGTCAATTTACACACAGCAAGCTCCCACAAACAGCAATGAGATAATGACCAGATCCTCTGTTTTAGGTAAAAACTGAAAATGCTGGAAACACTCAGCAGGTCAAGTAGCATCTGTGTTAGGTGATGATTGAGGGATAAATATTGGCCAGGACATCAGGAGAACTCCCCTGCGCTTCTATCAAATAGTGCCATGGGATTTTTTACGTCCACCTGAGAGGGCAGACAGGGCCTCGGTTTAATGTCTCACCCAAATGACGGCACCTCTGACAATGCAGCAGTCCCTCAGTACTGCACTGGGAGTGTCAGCCTAGATTATGTGCTCAAGTCTCTGGAGTGGGGCTTGAACCACAACCTTCTGACTCAGAGGCGAGAGTGCTGCCCACTGAGCCACAGCTGACATCTTTACCAGTGGATAGCGATGTCGAATGGGAAGCCTGACTGACAGCACGATTGATGGTGCTCATGAGACCGGGAATAAACCATTTTGTTTTTTTAAATGGCCGTCATTCCCCATGGTTAGTTAATAAAAATACTGCTCTGGCTAGAATTTCTCCTTAGCGCCGAGAAGGTTAAGGGGAGATTTGATAGAGGTGTTCAAAACCTTGAAGGGTTTTGATAGAGTAAATAAGGAGAAACTGTTTCCAGTGGCAGGAGGGTCGATAACCAAAGGACACAGATTGAAGGTAATTGGCAAAAGGACCAGAGGCGACATGAGGAAAAAATAGTTTACGCTGCGAGTTGTTGTGATCTGGAACGCGCTGCCTGAAAGGGCGGTGGAAGCAGATTCAATAGTAACTTTCAAAAGGGAATTGGATGATACTTGAAAAGGAAAATTTGCAGGGTTATGAGGAAAGAGCAGGGGGGGAGTGGGACTAATTGGATAGCTCTTTCAATGAGCCGGCACAGGCACGATGGGCCGAATGGCCTCCTTCTGTGCTGTATCATCCTATGGTTCTAAAAACTTAGCTGACAGACAACGGAAAAGTCCTAGCCTAGACTAAGTGCTCAAGTTTTGGAGTGGGACTTGGACCCACAATCTTCAGACTCGGAGGTACGACCAACTGAGCTAAGCATGGCCATTCGGATGAATGAGCTGCAAGTGGCCATTGGAAGCAAATCCCAGCGATAGTCAGCACCTTTAGGAGGGGAGGATAGAAAAAATGAAGGGGGAAGGAAATATTTCTCCAAAATAAGATGACAGAGCATGTCTAGTGTTCCAAATTATGGACTGATTGATCAGTTAAAGGACAACACATCCATCCATCAGGTGATCAGTTCTCAATCACAGTGCGTTTGCATGTCCATTATAGAAAGATCTTGCATTTCTACAGCACCTTTCACAACCTCAGGACGTCCCAAAACACTTTACAGCCAATGAAGTACTTTTTGAAGTGTAGTCACTGTTGTAATGTAGGAAACGCGGCAGCCAATTTGCACACAGCAAGCTCCCACAAACAGCAATGTGATAATGACCAGATAATCTGTTTTAGTGATGTTGGTTGAGGAATAACACAGGGGCGAACTCCTCTGCTCTTTTTCAAAATAGTGCCGCGGGATCTTTTTTGTCCACCTGAGAGAGCAGACGGGGCCTCGGTTTAATGTCTTATCCAAAAGACCGCACCTCCGACAGTGCGGCGCTCCCTCAGTACTGCACTGGGAGTGTCAGCCTGGATTATGGGCTCAAGTCTCTGGAGTGGGACTTGAACCCACGACCTTCTGACTCAAGAGGCAACAGTGCTACCCACTGAACCAAGGCTGCCACCTGATTGGTGGAGAGCGTAACACGGATGATAAAGATGGTGGCATGACAAGGATTAATATTCTTTTTGTTTAAGAATTAATGCCTTGTGATAAGGGGTGCCCCCACCTGTTGCCCAAGGGTCTGACGTAGGCCTCAAAGTCCAGGTAGCTCAGTCCTCTTTGCGTTTCTATTTATTACTCGCTGGTTGGTTTGTATTCCGTGGCCTTGGTGATCGGGGAGGTCTATTCCTAATGCCATGGCCTCATTTGTCTGAGGCACATGTTAGTCTGTTGGTATCAGCAAGTTGGTTTAGCTGTCTCTGAGGCTCTGTGGTACAAACCTATGACAAATTGGACGCTCATCGTTTAGTATTTCGGTTCCTATAAGCAAAGCAAACTTTGATTTAATCAAAAGCTGTAGCTAAACAAAATTGCCTAGTAGAATCCAGTCTGATGACGAACTGATCCCAGAGCCAATTTTCCCTGGGTTGTGACAACTTTACTAGCCAACAATACAGGTCATTTTAAACTTGAGGCCATCCAAAACTCGGCTGCCCCCGTGTCCTAACTCACACCAAGTCCCGTTCACCCTCACCCCCTGTTGCTCGCTGACCTACATTGGCTCCCGGTCCAGCAACACCTCGATTTTAAAATTCTCATCCTCGTTTTCAAATCCCTCCATGGCCTCCTTGCCCCTCCCTATCTCTGTAAACTCCTCCAGCCCCACAACCCTCGGAGATATCTGCGCTCCTCCAATTCTGGCCTCTTGAGCATCCCCGATTTCATCGCTCCACCATTGGTGGCCGTGCCTTCAGCTGCCTGGGCCCTAAGCTCTGGAATTCCCTCCCTAAACCTCTCTGCCTCTCTACATCTCTCTCCTCCTTTAAGACGCTCCTTAAAACCTACCTCTTTGACCAAGCTTTTGGTCACCTGTCCTAATTTATCCTTATGTGGCTCGGCGTCAACTTTTCTTTGATAATCGCTCCTGTGAAGCGCCTTGGGATGTTTTACTACATCAGAGGTGCTATATAAATACAAGTTGTTGTTGTGTACTCACTCCTGGTACGCAGGCTGCAAGGTGGGTGTTGGCAGTGGGGAAGCTGGTATCTGAAAGTAGGACAGACTGGTCCTGGGACACGATTCCAGCAGTTTCACTGGTCATCACGACCACCAGTGACCTCCAACGCTGACACCACCACACTTTGCCAGACTGCTTCCCCAAACCCTTATTATGTCATCCTTTCAGCTCCTCTGTAAGGGAGTTGATAGATACAATTTCGGAAATAAACATAGCCAATTGATGTCGTCCAGACCATTTCCCTAGCCTAGATGCCCACTCATTCCCCCAACATTCCCTGTAGCGCCTACTCTTGCTCTTCCGGAGGCCACTGTGTCCCTTCTCACTCAACCTAATGGCCTCCAGATTCATAACCAAGCTAGTATCTGAGAGTGGGACAGGCTGTATGTGTGGGTGATGGAGGAGCTGGTATCTGAGAGTGGGACAGGCTGTGTGGGTGTGGGTGATGGAGGAGCTGGTATCTGAGAGTGGGACAGACGCTGTGTGTGGGTGTTGGAGGAGCTGGTATCTGAGAGTGGGACAGGCTGTGTGTGGGTGATGGAGGAGCTGGTATCTGAGAGCGGGACAGGCTGTGTATGGGTGCTGGAGGAGCTGGTATCTGAGAGTGGGACAGGCTGTGTGCGTGGGTGATGGAGGAGCTAGTATCTGAGAGTGGGACAGGCTGTGTGTATGGGTGCTGAAGGAGCTGGTACCTGAGAGTGGGACAGGCTGTGTGTATGGGTGATGGAGGAGCTAGTATCTGAGAGTGGGACAGGCTGTGTGTAGGTGATGGAGGAGCTGGTATCTGAGAGTGGGACAGGCTGTGTGTGTGGGTGATGGAGGAGCTGGTATCTGAGAGTGAGACAGGCTGTGTGTGGGTGATGGAGGAGCTGGTATCTGAGAGTGGGACAGGCTGTGTGTAGGTGATGGAGGAGCTGGTATCTGAGAGTGGGACAGGCTGTGTGTGGGTGATGGAGGAGCTGGTATCTGAGAGTGGGACAGGCTGTGTGTGGGTGATGGAGGAGCTGGTATCTGAGAGTGGGACAGGCTGTGTGTGGGTGATGCAGAAGCCAATAATCATTTGCCTAGGATTTCAGTCTCTCATACAAATGTTTTTTTAATATTTGTCCCTGGGATGTGGGCATCGCTGGCAAGGCCGGCATTTATTGCCCATCACTAATTGCCCTCGAGAAGGTGGTGGTGAGCTGCCTTCTTGAACCACTGCAGTCCGTGTGGTGAAGGTGCTCCCACAGTGCTGTTAGTGAGTAAGTTCCAGGATTTTGACCCAGCGACGATGAATGAATGGCAATATATTTCCAAATCAGGATGGTGTATAACTTGGAGGGGAACTTGCAGGTGATGGTGTTCCCATGCACCTGCTGCCCTCGTCCTTCTAGGTGGTAGAGGTCGCGGGTTTGGGAGGTGCTGCCGAAGAAGCCTTGGCGAGTTGCTGCAGTGCATCTTGTAGATGGTGCACACTGCAGCCACGGTATACTAGTGGTGAAGGGAGTGAATGTTTAAGGTGGTGGATGGGGTGCCAATCAAGTGGGCTGCTTTGTCCTGGATGGTGTTGAGCTTCTGGAGCTGCACTCATCCAGGCAAGTGGAGAGTATTCCATCACACTCCTGACTTGTGCCTTGTAGATGGTGGAAAGTCTTTGGGGAGTCAGGAGTTGAGACACTCGCTGCAGAATACCTAGCCTCTGACCTGCTCTTGTAGCCACAGTATTTATGTGGCTGGTCCAGTTAAGTTTCTGGTCAATGGTATATCCCAGGATGTTGATGGTGGGGGATTCGGCGATGGTAATGCCATTGAATGTCAAGGAGCGGTGGTTAGACTCTCGCTTGTTGGAGATACTCATTGCTTGGCACTTGTGTGGCGTTAATGTTACCTGCCACTTATCAGCCCAAGCCTGATTGTCATCTAGGTCTTGCTGCATTCGGGCATGGACTGCTTCATTATCTGAGGAGTTGCAAATGGCACTGAACACTGTGCAATCATCAATGAACATCCCCATTTCTGACCTTATGATGAAGGGAAGGTCATTGATGAAGCAGCTGAAGATGGTTGGGCCGAGGACACTGCCCTGAGGAACTCTCGCAGCGATGTTCTGGGGCTGAGATGATTGGCCTCCAACAACTACAACCATCTTCCTTTGTGCTAGGTATGACTCCAGCCAGGGGAGTTTTCCCCCTGATACCCATTGACTTCAATTTTAATAGGGCTCCTTGATGCCACACTCTGTCAAATGCTGCCTTGATGTCAAGGACAGTCACTCTCACCTCACCTCCGGAATTCAGCTCTTTTGTCCATGTTTGGACCAAGGCTGTAATGAGGTCTGGAGCCGAGTGGTCCTGGCGGAACCCAATCTGATCATCGGTGAGCAGGTTATTGGTGGTAAGTGCTGCTTGATAGCACTGTCGATGACACCTTCCATCACTTTGCTGATGATTGAGAGTAGATTTATGGGGCGGTAATTGGCCGGATTGAAAATCTGCTCTGTACAATGGGATAAATAGTATCTTCAATCAGCTGGAATTCTTGTGCCACTGTTTCTACACTAAATACTGCATCTGAACACAAAAGTGTGAATCCTGTGCTGTAATCTAGGCTGACACTCCAGTGCAGTACTGAGGGAGCGCTGCACTGCCAGAGGTGCCGTCTTTCGGATGAAACTTTAATCCGAGGCCCCGTCTGCTCTCTCGGGTGGATGGAAACAGATCCCATGGCACTACTTCGAAGAAGAGCAGGGGAGTTCTCCCCGGTGTCCTGGGGCCAATATTTATCCCTCAACCAACATCACTAAAACAGATGACCTGGTCATTATCACATTGCTGTTTGTGGGAGCTTGCTGTGCGCAAATTGGCTGCCGCGTTTCCTACATTACAACAGTAACTACACTTCAAAAAGTTCTTCATTGGCTGTAAAGAGCTTTGGGACGTCCTGAGGTGGTGAAAGGCGCTATAGAAATGCAAGACTTTCTTTCTTTGAGCGGAACTCCACACTGGGGTGAGTGAACTTACCGCATTGTGCAAAAATGACTTTTCAAGATCTTTCAAACCTTAGATGGAACATTTTACAACAATATTCATTTTGATATCAAGTCCCGAAAAGTTTCTAAGATCTATAAGGGTCTTTGATGGCCACAGTGGTACAACAGAGTGCGGACACCTTCGAATGACTGGGAAAGTGCATGACCGTTTTCCGAATGACGGGTTCATACGAGATTTATCTTCTCCTGCTTTTTCCTCTTTCCGACGCGCGCATGAATTATAAACTTGTTTTAAGAAAAAAAATCGCCAATCACCAGCTCTAACAGCCAGAAGCATTTTTTTTTCTCCTTTAACTTTTGGAGAGGCGTTGGGAGAATGGGCTTGGATGAAGGGAGGGAGTGGGGGGCGGAGGGGGGGGAGGAGGTGGATTGTCGCTGGACAATGGCTCAGCCTCTCTCCATTGTGTGCCTCCCAGTTCCCAGAAACCGTTAATGACTGGCAACCCGAACCAGTGTATCTCGCTGTGATGTTTATTCATTTTCTCACTCGCGATCACTCCCAAGGCAAAATGATTCATATTAGGCGCGATCTGTACGACACTTTTTCATCCAAAAAAAAAGCCCCAACTCCTTGTCCCAGCACATAGACACAAAGAGCCATTCAGAGACTTGCACGTCTCCTGCTGTCAGCCCTTGTCTATCCGTTCTGGGACAGATCAGCTCTTGTATAGCAGTTGCCTATTACATCATAACCAGTTTAACCCCCTTTCTTTTTTAATTTTGGCCTGTTTAATTGTTTCTTGAAGGCCAAAAGCATAAAATTCTAAGCACAATTTTTTTTTTTAGCAATCTAGCCAATTAGTTTAGCTAAATGAAGAACGAGGGTTTTTCTTTTCTTATCTCTGCAGCTGCCATCTCAGTTGCTCAACGCAAACTTCTGGTCACCTTGTCCCTGTTTGTGCAACGAGTTTTAGTAATCAATACAGTCTTTCTTCCCCCTCACCCCCCACCCCAACCCCACTCCACCAAAATGAAATTTTAAATCACTTCCTCTCCTGAAGGTCATGGTGGTGAACCTGTGGAATTCTCGACCACAGAAGGCTGTGGAGGCTGAGTCACTGAATATATTTAAGAAGGAGATAGATAGATTTCTAGACGCAAAAGGCGTCAAGGGGTATGGGGAGATAGCGGGAATATGGTATTGAGATAGAGGATCAGCCATGATCACATTGAATGGCGGAGCAGGCTCGGAGGGCCGAATGGCCTACTCCTGCTCCTATTTTTCTATGTTTCTATGTTTCTATGTCACTGGCCTGACACCTTGTTCAGGTACAGGTTCCACTGGCAGTCTCCAGCACCTCACCCAATGGGCCATTCTTCACAGCGAGTGTCGGTGTGCTATTCAACTGAGGGGGGGGCTTTGCGGATATGCCCGACCCCGTTCTACCTGGACATCCTCCTGCATGGACATGCTTTCCAGCAGGGCTCCCTGCATAGCGATCAGTGGGGTGTTGCTGCAGCGTGCAGGAGTAGCGCCGGTGTCAGCTGTGGATCTGTGGGAGCACTCTTGCCTCAGAGTCGGAAGGTCATGGGCTCAAGTCCCACTCCAGAGACTTGAACACAAAAAGTTAGATTGACACTCCCAGTGCCAGTACTGAAGGAGTGCTGCACTGTCGGAGGTGCTGCAATTGAAGGGAGTGCATAGCTGTTAATCTACAGATAATAATGGGTGGGTAGCAAAGATTGTAGCAGTGGTACTCATAACATGACCCAGAGGTCATTTCCAAACCTCCGTGGCCCTCGGCAGGCTGACACTCCAGGTGCCCTGTCCAGCTATTGGTTGGTCGAGCGTGGATGTAGGGCTGTCCTCTCTCCTTTTCTTGTTCTCTTACAGAAGATCATGGTTGAGCTACCCCCAGTTCCCACACACCAAGAGCAATGGCTCCATTCCGACGGCACTATTTCGAAGAAGAGCAGGGGAGTTCTCCCCGGTGTACTAGCCAACATTTATCCCTCAATTAACATTACTAAAAACAGATTATCTGGTCATTGCTGTTTGTGGGAGCTTTCTGTGCGCAAATTGGCTGCCGTGTTTCCTACATTACAACAGTGACTACACTTCAAAAAGTACTTAATTGGCTGTAAAGCGATTTGGGACGTCCTGAGGATGTGACAGGCGCTGTAGAAATGCGAGTTCTTCCTTTCTTTTCTTTCTTTCTTCATTCAAATGGAACTATTTAATAGAGCTTTTATGCCTGTAATTGTTCCCCTGTCCCTCTGGGAAGCACCTGGTCTCCACATCCCAACCGTTCACAGGGACAGGAGTGAGATCGGAAGCACACCACTTTGAGGTGCTTGGCTCAGAGGCAGAATGTGGAGGGTTTAAGTCCCACTCCAGAGACTTGATCACATAATCAAGGATGGCACTTCAATGCAGTACTGAGGGAGCGCTGCACTGTCGGAGGTGCCGTCTTTTGGACGACACATTAAAACCAAAAGTCCCATCTGCTTGTTTCGGTGGGTGTATTGGAATAAGAACTAGGGGCCATCAATATAAGATAGTCACTAATAAATCCAATAAGGGATTCAGGAGAAACTTCTTTCCCCAGAGAGTGGTGAGAATCTGGAGCTCGCTACCACAGGGAGTGGTGGAGGTGAATACCATAGATGCATTTAAGGGGAAGCTAGATAAACACATGAGGGAGAAAGGAATAGAAGGATATGTTGATGGGGTGAGATGGAGAAGGGCGGGAGGAGGCTCGTGTGGAGCATAAACACCGGCACGGACCAGTTGGGCCGAATGGCCTGTTTCTGTGCTGTAAATACTATGTAACTGCTAAGTAACTAAGAGCAAGGAGTTTCTCCCGGTTTCCTGGCCAATATTCTTCCCTCAACCAATACTACCAAAAAACATATTATCTCGTCATTCATCTCAGTTGCTGTTGGCGGGATTTTGCTGCCACAAAAAGGCTACTACATGTCAACAGTAATTTGTATAAAACTTTTTGACATGTTTTCTCAGATGCATGATAAGATGCTTTGCGAAGTTCTGCAGCTATCAGAGGTATGTCCTTACTCTGCTGGGTATGTTGCACGGTGGTTATGCTACTGGACTAGTAATCTTAAAGCTTGCACTAATAGTCCAGGAGGACTGTGAGTTCAAACCCCACCATGCTAGTTTGAGAATTTGAATTTCAGTTTTAAAAAATCTGGAAATAAAAAATGTTTTTATTGGGACTAGTAAAAGTGACTATAAATCTGTTGGATTGTTGTACAAACCCAACTGGTTTACGGAAACCTGTTGTTCTTTCCCGGTAACTTTAACGGGCTGTGTTGCCCACTCAAAATTCCGTGCACGTGTGTTTTTTTCAATTTAAGAGCCGGGTCCACCGGCTGCGCAGGCCTCCTTTGCGCCCACCGCTAGCGCCGCCAGGTGGCGCCAATGGGGCGCTAAATGGTTATCGCCCGGTGGGGCACGATAATAGCGCCTACCGAGAAATTCGGCGGAGCGCTGCTGAGATGCTAGCCGATAGCGCCGCGCCCCACCGGTAGCGCCCCGGGGCCGGCGATGACCCCTTAGCACCCCACGGCAGAAATTCGGCTGCGTCCTGCAAGGCTGCCACAGGCGATGTCAGCGACAGCCTCGCGGGTCGCGAGCTGGGCCGACCTCCGCTCGTGGGGCGGTATTTAAAGGGCAGGTCCGGTGCGCCCCGCGCCGCCATTTTCTGGTCAGCCCCTCGTGGCAGGCCCTTGGCGTGGTCCATGGCCACCATCACGCTGCCCAGCACTGCGTCCCGGTGCCGGGCAACAGCCATGGCACCACGCCACCCTGCTGGGCTAGTGTGGGCCATCGGAGGCCCTGCAGAGCTCGCAGCATCCTTCCCCTTTAACGGAAGGGGAGGGGCGGTGGAACACCTCAGCGCTACGTGGAGCGACTGCGTAGCGCTCCATCGTGCTTTGCGCCCCAGATACCGCCCCGAAAGGAAGTGGAGCGCCCGAGGTAGCGCTCCTCTTCCTCGCCGGGGTGGTAAGCCCAATTTTGCAGCTGGGGCGGTACCGGCGGACGTGAGAGGGAGCGAGAGCGGAGCCTGAGGATATAAAGAGTGGGGCAGAGCAAGGCCCGAGAGCGGAGGCAGCAGACCCGAGAGGGAGCGAGAGCGGAGCCTGAGGATATAAAGAGCGCGGCAGAGCGAGGCCCGAGAGCGGAGGCAGCGGACCTGAGAGGGAGCGAGAGCGGAGCCTGAGGATATAAAGAGCGCGGCAGAGCGAGGCCCGAGAGCGGAGGCAGCGGACCTGAGAGGGAGCGAGAGCGGAGCCTGAGGATATAAAGAGCGCGGCAGAGCGAGGCCCGAGAGCGGAGGCAGCGGACCTGAGAGGGAGCGAGAGCGGAGCCTGAGGATATAAAGAGCGCGGCAGAGCGAAGGCCCGAGAGCGGAGGCAGCGGACCTGAGAGGGAGCGAGAGCGGAGCCTGAGGATATAAAGAGCGCGGCAGAGCGAGGCCCGAGAGCGGAGGCAGTGGATCTGACAACAAATACAAGGAGAGACATTACAGGAAAGCAGGGAAGTGATTGGTTGGTCAGTATTTCTCTCTTTATCTTGGACATTGGTTTAAATTAAGAGCCGGGATTAAAAACTAAACCTTCAAAAAGAGGGAGCTGATTGGTGAGTATCTGGTAAGTGTTTTTACTTGGCTTTCTTAAAGTTTTTAAGTTTATTCCAGCTAGGTTAGTAAATAGTCTGTTGATTAGAGGTATGGCAGGGCAGCTCACAGCCGTGGAATGCACATCCTGTGCCATGTGGGAAGTCCTGGACACCTCCCCTGGTCTGGACGACCACATGTGCGGGAAGTGTCGCCAGCTACAGCAGCTCGAGCACCGGGTTACGGAGCTTGAACGGCGGCTGTAGTCACTGCTGTGCATCCGCGAGGCTGAGAGCTACGTGGATAGCACGTTTCGGGAGGTGGTCACCCCGCAGCTTAAGAGTGTGCAGGCAGAGAGGGAATGGGTGACCGTCAGACTGAAGAGGAGGACCAGGCAGGTAGTGCAGGAGTCCCCTGAGCCCAACTTGCTCATCAACCAGTATGGTTCCTCTGGGGAGTGCAGCCAGAGCCAAGTCCACAGCACCATGGAAGGCTCAGCTGCACAGGCGGTGGGGAAGAGGAGAGAGAGAGCAATAGTGATAGGGGATTCAATAGTTAGGGGAGCAGACAGGCGTTTCTGCAGCCGCAGATGTGACTCCAGGATGGTATGTTGCCTCCCTGGTTCCAGGGTCAAGGATGTCACTGAACGGCTGCAGGGCATTCTGAGGGGGGAGGGTGAACAGCCAGAGGTCGTGGTCCATATCGGTACCAACGACATAGGTAGGAAGAGGGATGAGGTCCTGCAGGCAGAGTTTAGGGAGCTAGGAAAGAGGTTAAAAAACAGGACCTCAAAGGTAGTAATTCCTGGATTACTACCAGTACCACGTGCTAGTGAGTACAGAAATAGGAAGATAGAGCAGATGAATGCGTGGCTGGAGAGATGGTGTAGGAGGGAGGGCCTTAGATTCCTGAGGAATTGGAACCGTTTCTGGGGGAGGTGGGACCTCTACAAGCCAGACGAGTTGCACCTCAACGGGAACAGGACCAATATGCTCGCGGGAGGGTTTGCTACTGCTGTTCGGGAGGGTTTAAACTAGCTTGGCAGGGGGATGGGAACCTAAGTATAGAGTCAATAGGAGGGAAGAAAAACTGGAATTGGAAAACAAAAACGTAGAAAGTAAATTGGAAGGACAGAGGAATCAAGGGCTAGATAGTAGTCAGCAAGGAGGTTTGCCTGTACTAAATGGTATATACTTCAATGCAAGGAGTATAGTGAACAAGGCAGATGAGCTGAGGGCACAGGTAGATACTTGGGACTATGATATCATAGCTATTACAGAGATGTGGCTGAAAGAGGGGCAGGTATGGCAGCTCAACATTCCTGGTTACAGGATTTTTAGACGGGATAGAGAGGGAGGTAAAAAGGGAGGGGGGGTCGCGGTATTGATTAAAGAAACTATTACAGCTGTGAGGAGGGATGATATGTTGGAGGGATCATCAAACGAGGCCATATGGGTCGAATTGAAAAACAAAGAAGGGGCGATCACACTGCTGGGAGTGTACTACAGATCCCCAAACAGTGAGAGGGAGAACAAATATGTAGCCAAATTTCTGAGAAGTGCAAAAACTATAGGGCAGTAATAGATGGGAATTTTAACTACCCCAATATTAACTGGGATAAAATTAGTGTGAAGGGTATAGAGGGTGCGGAATTCCTAAAATGCATCCAGGAGAACTTTTTAAGGCAGTATGTAGCAAGCCCAACAAGGGAGGAAGCGGTTCTGGACTTAGTTTTAGGGAATGAAGCTGGGCAGGTAGAAGGCGTATCAGTGGGGGAGCATTTTGGTGCGAGTGACCATAATTCTGTTAGATTTAAGGTAGTTATGGAAAAGAACAAGGATGGACCAGGAATAAAATTCTAAATTGGGGAAAAGCAAATTTTGCTAAACTCAGAGGGGATTTAGCCATAGTGGACTGGAAACAGCTACTTGAAGGTAAATCAGTGTCAGAGCAGTGGGAGGCATTCAAGGAGGAGATCCGAAGGGTTCAGACCAAATATGTGCCCTTAAAGAAAAAAGGTGGGACTAACAAATCTAGAGCCCCCTGGATGTCTAGAGACATACAGGTTAGGATAAAGAAAAAAAGGGAGGCGTGTGACAGATACCGAGGGCTAAATACTCCAGAATCTTTAGAGGAGTACAGAAAGTGCAGGGGTGCAATTAAAAAGGATATTAGGAAAGCAAAGAGGGAGCATGAAAAATTCTTGGCAAGTAAAATCAAGGAAAACCCAAAGAAGTTTTATAAATATATTAAGAGTAAGAGGATAACTAAAGAAAGGGTAGGGCCAATTAGAGATCATGAGGGTAATCTGTGTGTGGAGGCGGGAGACATCGGTAGGGTTCTTAATGAATACTTTGCGTCTGTTTTCACAAAGGAGAGGGGCGAAGCAGACATTGCTATCAGGGAGGAGGAGTGTGAAATATTAGATGAAATAAACATAGTGAGAGAGGAAGTAATAAGGGGTTTAGCAGCTTTAAAAGTGGATAAATCCCCAGGCCCAGATGAAATGTATCCCAGGCTGTTAAGCGAAGCAAAAGAGGAAATAGCAGAGGCCCTGACCATCATTTTTCAATCCTCTCTGGCTTCAGGTGTGGTGCCAGAGGACTGGAGCACTGCTAATGTGGTACCCTTGTTTAAAAAGGGAGAAAAGGATAGACCGAGTAATTACAGACCAGTCAGCCTAACCTCGGTGGTGGGAAAATTATTGGAAAGAATTCTGAAGGACAGGATAAATCTTCATTTAGAAAGACACGGATTAATCAAGGATAGTCAGTACGGATTTGTTAAGGGAAGGTCGTGTCTGACAAACTTGATTGAATTTTTTGAGGAGGTAACAAGGAGGGTAGATGAGGGTAGTGCATTTGATGTAGTTTATATGGACTTTAGCAAGGCTTTTGATAAGGTTCCACATGGCAGACTGGTCACGAAGTCAAAAGCCCATGAGATCCAGGGCAAAGTGTCAAGGTGGATTCAAAACTGGCTCGGAGACAGGAAGCAGAGGGTAATGGTTGATGGGTGTTTTTGTGACTGGAAGGCTGTTTCCAGTGGGGTTCTGCAGGGCTCAGTACTAGGTCCCTTGCTTTTTGTGGTATATATCAATGATCTAGACTTGAATATAGGGGGTATGATTAAGAAGTTTGCAGATGATACTAAAATCGGCTGTGTGGTTGATACTGAAGAAGGAAGCTGTAGACTGCAGGAAGATAGCAATAAATTGGTCAGGTGGGCAGAATAGCGGCAAATGGAATTCAATCTGGAGAAGTGTGAGGTAATGCATTAGGGGAGGGCTAACAAGGAAAGGGAATACACATTAAATGGTAGGACACTGAGTAGTGTAGAGGAACAAAGGGACCTTGGAGTGCATGTCCACAGATCCCTGAAGGTAGCAGGCCAGGTAGATAAAGTGGTTAAGAAGGCATACGGGATGCTTGCCTTTATTAGCCGTGGCATAGAATACAAGAGCAGGGGGGTTATGCTTCAACTGAATAAAACATTAGTTAGGCCTCAGCTAGAGTACTGCATGCAGTTCTGGTCACCACATTACAGGAAAGATGTGATTGCACTAGAGAGGGTACAGAGGAGATTTACAAGGATGTTGCCGGGAGTAGAGAACCTTAGCTATGAGGAAAGACTGGATAGGCTGGGTCTGTTTTCCTTGGAACAGAGGAGGTTGAGGGGAGACCTTATTGAGGTGTATAAAATTATGAGGGGCATAGATAAAGTGGATAGAAAGGACCTATTTCCCTTAGCGGAAGGGTCAAAAACCAGGGGGCACAGATTTAACGTAATTGGTGGAAGGTTTAGAGGGGATTTGAGGGGAAATTTCTTCACCCAGAGGGTTGTGGGGGTCTGGAATGGTACTTGGGATGTTGTAACCTGCAGGGCTACGGACCAAGAGCTGGGAAGTGAGATTAGGCTGGATAGCCCTTTGTTGGCCGGCGGGGACACAATGGGCCGAAATGGCCTCCTTCCGTGCTGTAACTTTCTATGATTCTATGATTCTATAAATGCCTGGCAATAATTCGGTTACCGCCCCCAAACGGGGCGTAACCGAATTTCGCCCCTCCCCCCCCCCCCCCCCCCCAGAACGTTGCGCAGCTTAACATTGGGATCATTGGTGACATGATTGACTCTTAACTGCCCTCTGAAGTGGCCTTGCAAGCCCCTCAGTCAGAGCAACCAGAGATGTGCAATAAATGCCAGCCTTGCCTACGACGCCCACAGATTGAGAAAGAATTGTTCTTGTTAAATTGAGTAAGAAAACCCCCAAGAGGATATCTATTAATTATAATTTTTTTGGCCATTTTTCCTATGGATTTGATAGTGAGTTTTATTCTGTTTCCTGTTGTTTTGCAGCCCTGGAGATGCCCGCGGACAGGCTGCCTGCATCCCCCCCTCTGCACCCCCCATCAGCTCCACGACAGCAGCTCTGCCGAAGGATCAACAGTTGTGACGTAACTGCTGCACGTTTGTTAAGTGAGAAATGACAGTCAGTGTGTGTTATGTAACAAGAGTTGGGGTATAGCTCAATGTATAAAATGTATATCTCAATATGTAAATCCTATATCTCGATATGTAAAGATATCTCAATATGTAAAGTGTATATATTGATATGTAAATCGTATATCTCTATATATAAAGCCTATATCTTGATATGTAAAACCTATAGCTCAATACATAAAGCCTATAGCTCAATGTATAAAGCCTATATCTTGATATGTGAAGCCTATAGCTCAATATATAAAGCCTATTGCTCAATGTATAAAGCCTATATCTTGATATGTGAAGCCTATAGCTCAATATATAAAGCCTATTGCTCAATGTATAAAGCCTATATCTTGCTATGTAAACCCTATATCACAATATGTAAAGGCTATAGCTCAATATATAAAGTTTGACATTAACTCAAGCTCATCCGGGATCTTGAGTCTGCCCAAAGTCCCACTCACCTCAATGACGTTACTCAACTTCACCCAAACCTCAACTGTGCCCAATGGAACCCAAACCACAACTCTACTCAATTTAAGCCAAACATCAACTGCGCCCAACTGGCAATGTAGTAGATTTCCCGGGGCATTCCATGATGATTAGCAGGTCTGTAGAAAGCACCAGCAAGGACTCTCAATGATGCTCAACTCCTCACTTGGAAAAGGCGCTGGCAAAGGCAGCTGACCTGCTGGTGGTCAATGCTCAGCATGTTTCGATCGGCTCATTGGCTGGTAGGTAGGGGTGCAGCTTGGAAGGATGTGCAGATAAGGAGAAGGGTGCGGTGAGGCACAGAGAGCCAGTGGAGGTCGGCGAGACAGGGGCGACAGGTGAGTGGGACTTTGGGCAGACTTGAGATGCGGGCTGTGCGGCCCTGAGTGAGTTTGAGTTAATGTCAAGTGGAGCTTCTGAGGCCAGAGAAGAGGGGATTGAAAAATTTGAATCTCAATGTGGCACAGGTATCAATGAGGGTTTCAGTTGTAACTGGCATGAGGCATAGAAAATTCTGAGGGGTTTAGATAATTTGAACACAAGTATGTTTGGCCTAATCACAAATTCAACAAGAAGGGTCAGGACCTCAAATTCAGAAGAGGGCAGATTAACAGAGTTTAGGTTTAACCATTTACCCAAAGGATTGGAACCAACAATGGAGGCAGGTTAGTATTGACAGATTCAAGAGAGAACTGGATAGATATTTGGCAGAGAATAGGTTTTGAGAGATAGAATAGTCTATGGTATTTTTCAAACTGGTCAATTAGGCTGCAGCGGTCTCTGCCAGTCTTAACAACCTTATCTTATCTTTTCACTCTTATCTTGGTTCCGCATTAAAGAAACTGTGTGACGCCATGGGTGAGAAATTAATCCTTTCAACTCAGAGGCCGAGATTCAAATCCAGGTCAGACTGATGGGACGGAAGTCTCTCTGCTCTCTGCTGGCTATAGGGAGCCTATCGGAAATCTGTTTTGTTGAGCACACCGAGAATTTAAATGCAGAAGATGTTACGAGATGTCCAAAAGGCAACTGGAGGGGCAGGATTGCTCACTCAGTACGAGAGCTGGAGCGGTGAAAGATCGACCAGAAAACTGTAAGTTAACGACGGGTGACAGTTTACTTCTTGTACTTTTATCACTTATTTATCAATAAACTCTATGTAAAGGGCAGCATTTGTCAGTGTGCTTATTATTGATTTGCAATTTTATTAGAAGGGACTGGCAAACTGGGATCCATTCAGAATAAATTCAGTTAGATAAGCCTGTCTTATTTGGAGGCCCACAGAACAAAACTGCCCACCAATTAGCAGTAAATTGTCAATGTTGCTCAGACATTCCTCCATGTATTTGGGTGAGAAACAGAAATGTGTACACAGGTCCAGAAGGGTAGTTGGAGCTGGGCTACCTTGTTGGGACAGTGTAGAGGGAGCTTTACTCTGTATCTAACCTATGCTGTACCTGCCCTGGGAGTGTTTGATGGGACAGTGAAGAGGGAGCTTTACTCTGTATCTAACCCGTGCTGTACCTGCCCTGGGAGTGTTTGACAACACAGTTTAGAGCGAGCTTTACTCTGTATCTAACCCGTGCTGTACCTGCCCTGGGAGTGTTTGATGGGACAGTGAAGAGGGAGCTTTACTCTGTATCTAACCCGTGCTGTACCTACCCTGGGAGTGTTTGATGGGACAGTGTAGAGGGAGCTTTACCCTGTATCTAACCCGTGCTGTACCTGCCCTGCGAGTGTTTGACGGGACAGTGTAGAGGGAGCTTTACTCTGTATCTAACCCGTGCTTTCTGACTCAGAGCAAGTGTATGGAACGGCAAGATGTTGGATGACCTATCCCAGTGCCCAAATGCACATGCCCAGTGGCCTTCAGATATGACATCGGGGGAGGCATCACAGTGAGTGTGGCGAAACAGGTATCTTTGGCTGCTCACCGCCACCAGTCTGATGGAGTTTCAGGGTAATTCAATGAGCCGTTCCCATAAGCGGATCTCACATCCTGTATTCCAACGCTCTCCTGGCCGGCCTCCCATCTTCCACCCTCCATAAACTTGAGTTCATCCAAAACTCTGCTGCCCCGTATCCTAACTCGCACCAAGTCCCGTTCACTCACCACCCACTGTGCTCGCTGACCTACATTGGCTTCCTGTTCACCAACGCCTCAAATTTAAAATTCTCATCCTTGTGTTAAAATCCCTCCATGGCCCTCACCCCTCCCTATCTCTGTAACCACCTCCAGCCCCACAAACCCTCCGAGATCGCTGCACTCCTCCAATTCTGGTCTCTTGCGCATCCCCGATTTCCATCACTCCACCATTGGCAGCCGTGCCTTCAGCTGCCTGGGTCCTAAACTCTGGAATTCCCTCCTTAAACCTCTCCGCTTCTCTCCTCCTCCTTTAAGCCGCTCCTTAAAACTTGGCTTCCGCTTGCTTCCGGCGAAGAGACTCGAGGTGTTCAGCGTCTTCCCAGATGCTTTTCCTCCACTTTGAACGGTCTTGGGCCAGGGATTCCCAGGTGTCGGTGGGGATGTTGCACTTTTTCAAGGAGGCTTTGAGGGTGTCCTTGAAGCGTTTCCTCTGCCCACCTGGGGCTCTCCTGCCGTGTCGGAGCTCCAAGTAGAGCACTTGTTTTGGGAGACTCGTATCGGGCATGCGGATGATGTGACCCGTCCATTGGAGCTGATCGAGCGTGGTCAAAGCTTCGATGCTGGGGATGTTGGCCTGAGCGAGAACACTGACGTTGGTGTGCCTATCCTGCCAATAGATTTGCAGGATTTTGCGGAGGCAGCATTGGTGGTACCTCTCCAGTGCTTTGAGGTACCTGCTGTACATGGTCCATGTCTCTGAAGCATACAGGAGGGCGGGAATCACTACTGCTCTGTAGACCATGAGCTTGGTGCCGGGTTTGAGGTCCTGGTCTTCAAAAACTCTCTTCCTCAGGCGACCGAAGGCTGCACTGGCACACTGAAGGCGGGGTTGGACTTCGTCATCGACATCTGCCCTTGTTGACAGTAGGCTCCCGAGGTATGGAAAGTGGTCCACGTTGTCCAAGGCCTCGTCGTGGATTTTGATAATCAGGGGGCAGTACTGTATGGCGGGGGCAGGTTGGTAGAGGACCTTTGTCTTACAGATGTTTAGTGTAAGGCCCAGGCTCTCGTACGCTTCGGTGAAGGTGTTGACGATACCCTTTAGGACTCACACGATCCTCAATCATTAGTTCCTGCTCCACTTTATTTCATTCCAAGGCCTCCACCACAGAATATCATCTACACATCACCTTTCTGAACTCATCACCTCCTCAAAAAACCCACCCTCATTGGTGAGATTGGGGACTAAATGTGCAATGGATTAAAGGTGTGAGCTCACAGTCCACTGCTCCAGGGCTCTGCTTGTTGGTGCCCCAGCCCGTCAGAGCATCACGACCCGTAAAAAAAAACTCTTAGTGTACTTCACGGACTGTGCCATTGAGACTCTTCAGAAACACGACATTGTAAAGATGACAGCACACACTCCCTGCAATCACCTCCTGTTTGGATCACCCCCTGATTTAACCTCCCTGAAATTCTCATGTTGCAAGATTCCTTTGCGAGAGCCCCAACCTCTTAAGAATTAAATTAAACCGAAAGGTCAGTGCATGTGCTGAGCCACACAGACCACATGTCGGTCTCAGCAGTTTGGGGTGCTACAATTGGCCTCAGTTCCCCAGGGATGGGGAGGGGAGGGGGGAGGGGGGGAAATCAGGCAGGACTCCACTGCCGATCGCTATCCAGTAACTGCTAGAAAGTGCACATGTTTGGGCAACAGGTGATCAGAATGATGCCAAGGCTTTGAGGGGTAAATTATGAGAAAAAAGAATTACATTTATATAGCGTCTCTCACCACCTCAGGACATCCCAAAGCGCTTTACAGCCAATGAAGTACTTTTTTTGGAGTGCAGTCAATGTTGTAATGTAGGAAACGTGGCAGCCAATTTGCGCACAGCAAGCTCCCACAAACAGCAATGTGATAATGACCGGATCATCTGTTTTTTAGTGATGTTGATTGAGGGATAAATATTGGCCAGAACAGATAACTCCTCTGCTCTTCTTCAAATAGCGACCGTGGGATCTTTTTCGTCCACCTGAGAGAGCAGACGGGACCTCGGTTTAACATCTCACCCGAAAGACGGCACCTCTGACAGTGCCGCGCTCCCGCAGTACTGCACGTGGAGTGCAATGTTCCCTCTCATTTTTTGGGGGGCTGTGCGGCCCATTCAAAAATCCACGTATGCGCAACTTTTTGCATTTAAAAGCCGGTGAGCCGGCTGCGCGGGAGCTCCAGACCGCTGTGGGGCCGCGCAGCCTCAAGGGAACATTGGTGGAGTGTCAGCCTGGATTTTGCGCTCAAGTCTAAGAGCCCACGAACTTCTGACTTCAGAGTCGAGAGTGCTACCAGCTGAGCCACGGCTGACACTCACTAACTAGGTACATTTGTAGGGGTTAAACAAGGCAGATATCCTCGGAAGCTGCCCGTCAAAAGTGGACTCGATGGAGTGACAGAAACGTAGAAAGAAGTTGCTGTTTCCAAGAGCTGATGTCCTTCACCTTGATGAGCAGAGAAAAGAATACAGCTGTCACCTGCAACTGGCAGCAAACCTTCACACATTGTCAACAGATTGGGGAGAAAACTGTTCTGAAATCAGTCAGCGGGCTTTGCGTGCAGTGCTTATGAGGGTGAAATTGGGCTTTGACGAAAGAGCAAACTGGATGAAAGCGAATCGGCAACCCATTTTACAACCCGCACCATTTTCCTTTCCATTGACTTCATCGTCGCTGGGTCAAAATCCTGGAACTCCCTCCCTAACAGCACTGTGGGAGCACCTTCATCACACGGACTGCAGCGGTCCAAGAAGGCGGCCCACGAATACCTTCTCAAGGGCAATTAGGGATAGCCAATAAATGCCGGCCTTGCCAGTGACATAGAAACATAGAAACATAGAAGATAGGAGCAGGAGTAGGCCATTCGGCCCCTCAAGCCTGCTCCACCATTCAATGAGATCATGGCTGATCATCCAAATTCAGTACCCTGTCCCTGCCTTTTCCCCATATCCCTTGATCCCTTTAGCCTTAAGAAATATATCTAACTCCTTCTTGAATATATTTAATGAATTGGCCTCCACTGCCTTCTGTGGTAGAGAATTCCACAGGTTCACCACTCTCTGGGTGAAGAAATTCCTCCTCATCTCTGTCCTAAATGGCTTACCCCTTATCTTTAGACTGTGACCCCTGGTTCTGGACTTCCCGACCATCGGGAACATCCTTCCTGCATCTAGTCTGTCTAGTCCTGTTAGAATTTTATAAGTTTCAATGAGATCCCCTCTCATTCTTCTAAACTCCAGCGAGTATAAGCCCAATCGACCCAATCTCTCCTCATACGTCATTCCTGCCATCCCAGGTATCAGCCTGGTGAATCTTCGCTGCACTCCCTCCATGGCAAGAACATCCTTCCTCAGATAAGGCGACCAAAACTGCACACAATACTCAAGGTGACGCCCACATCCCGAAGAATGATATATTCTGTAGTCCAATGCTCTACTGGCTGGCCTCCCATCTTCCATCCCCATGTTCTTTTGACCTAATGCAGACAAGAGGTATTGGAGAAACGCCTGACTAAGTCACTATCCTGACATTGTGTATTGAGTATCAACAAAGCCAGTGTTAACACAAACCATCGTTTATACAAAAAAGGGCAGCAACATCCAGTTTTCCTAGCTGTGGCTCAAGGGGCCAGCTTTCTCTCGCCTCTGAGTCAGAAGGTCGTGGGTTCAAGTCCCACTCCAGAGACTTGAGCACATAATCCAGGCTGAGACTTCAGTGACAGTACTGAGGGAGTGCTGCACTGTCGGGGGTGCCGCCTTTCAATTGAGACGATAAACCAGTCTTTTTTCTTTTCTTTTCTCTGCTCATCAAGGTGAAGGACATCAGTTCTTGGAAACAGCAACTTCTTTATCGTCCTACATTACAGGAGTGACTAAACTTCAAAAGTACATCATTGGCTGTAAAGCGCTTTGGGACGTCCTGAGGTTGTGAAAGGCGCTATAGAAATGCAAGTCTTTCTTTAAAAGCCCAACTAGTTCACTAATGTCCTTTAGGGAAGGAAACCAGGCCTATATGTGACTCCAGTCCCACACCAACATAGTTGACTCTTAATTGCGCTCTGAAGTGACCTAGCAAGGCACTCAGTCAGGGTGACAAGAGATAAAACAACAACAACTTATATTTATATAGCACCTTTAATGTAGTAAAACATCCCAAGGTGCTTCACAGCAGCGATTATCAAACAAAATTTGACACCGAGCCACATAAGGAGATAGTAGAGCAGATGAGGAGGTAGGTTTTAAGGTGCATCTTAAAGGAGGAAAGAGGTTGTGAGGTGGAGAGGGTTAGGGAGGGAATTCCAGAGTTTAGGGCTATAGCAGCTGAAGGCACGGCCGCCAATGGTGGAGCGATTAAAATCGGGGGATGCGCAAGAGGCCAGAATTGGAGGAGCGCAGAGATCTCGGAGGGTTGTAGGGCTGGAGGAGGTCACAGTGATAGGGAGGGGATGAGGAGGCCATGGAGGGATTTGAAAACAAGGATGAGAATTTTAAAATTGAGGCGTTGCTTAACCGGGAGCCAATGTAGGTCAGCGAGCACAGGGGGTGATGGGTGAACGGGACTTGGTGCGAGTTGGGATACGGGGGCAGCCGAGTTTTGGGTGAGCTCAAGTTTACGGAGGGTGGAATGTGGGAGGCCGGCCAGGAGAGCGTTGGAATTGTCAAGTCTAGAGGTAACAAAGGTATGGATGAGGGTTTCAGCAGCAGATGAGCTGCCAGCCATCCCGAGAACAAATAATAAAAAAACATTTATGTGGGGTGTCGGGCAAGGACAGGATGGGAGATTCCGCTGTGATGCCTCTCATGGTCAAATGGTGTGATGACACTCGCTGTCGAGGCTGACACATGAAAATGGCCAACTTGGGGACAGGAGTGGGTTGGCGGGTACTGACAGGCTGCTACACCACTTTCAGGAGAAAAGAGGGGGGGAAGGGGGTAAATGTTGCTCAGGAAAATGTACAACGAAAAGAATTTCGGGAAATGAAAGTTCTCAAAATGTCCCTGAGCCTCGATGCCATCTGCTCACAGACATCCACAGATGGCCCATCTAAAAGCCCCTGTGTGTGTGTGTGTTTTTTTTCCGCACAGCATACGAGAAATATTGAGCTGGGATATTAAATTAGCTCAATAAAGAGTTTAAACAAGACCGGACAGAGTTTGAGCTTGTAATGCTAACGGAGAGGGGAGTGGGGAACTTGCTATTCAAGAGGTTGACGCAGGGGTCTAAAGGTGCATGAAGTTCACAGGCCCTCTCCTTTGTCATGCTAATGGTCCCAGAATATAAAAAAAACACACACACACACAGACTTCTGTTCAATGGACCGTGAAATACAAATGATTTCTTACGGAATGTCCATTAATAAGTCAGAGGTAGGCAACGAGGAGAGAGGGGAAAAAAAACAGAATTAAGGCAAAAAAATAAGGGTAGGAAAGTGGCTCGGTTTTTTGCGTCGAGAAAAGTATCGCGGTCGAGGGGGGAGAGAACGTTTTTCTTCCCCTCCACATTTTGCCTAAAGAGTGTTTGGAGTTGCACTGCGCTGTGTATACAAGTTACACAAAGGAGGCTATTATAATCACTGAAACTAATGCTGGGGCTTGAGAATTTAAAGATCTCCAGACAGTCTAGCATTTAATTTCGTACCAAGAACAAAGAGAAGATGGATGGACCATGGGCATGTGTGCACAAAGAGCCTCCAGAATCTATTTTACATCAAGTACAATTCATAAATTAGCATCCATGAGCGGCACGGACTAGGTGTTGCACTACAGTCGCACCCCCTGCTGAGTCAATTTTGTTTCTGCCCCCAGTTTTTTTTTCTCTTTTGAGGGAGAGGGAATGCTGTACTGCGAACGTCCGACTATTTTCAATGCGCGGCGATTAAACCGGAACCCAGCGTTAAACGCTAAAATATTAAAAAGGAGCCGGGGCGGATGGTAACGGAATGCAAGCAAGGCACTGAATCCTGATCAACACTAAATAGCTTTGGACAGATATGATAAAAGAGGGTATAAGAATCTCAAGTTGGATCTGGCAATGAGGGGAAATCACAGCAATACTTTTTATGTTTTAAGCTTTAAAATTTAGGAACTAAATAGTGAGAATTCCGGTGCTACAATTCAATTTTTGAGGTCTTTTTAAAAAAAAATTCTTTCTCAGCATGTGGGCATCATTGGCAAGGCCACATTTATTACCCATCTCCTCGTTGCCCTGAGAAGGTGGTGGTGGTGGTGGCGGGCCTTCTTCTTGAACCGCTGGTAGCGGTTTAACACAAACTGAGCAGCTCGCTCGGCCACTTCAGAGGGCAGTTTAAGAGTCAACCACATTGGTGTGGGGACTGGAGTCGCATCGAGATCCAGGCCGGGTAAGGACGGTAGGTTTCCTTCCACTAAAGGACACTGGGGAACCCGTTGGGTTTTTCACGATAATCCAACAGCTTCATGGTCACGTTTACCGATACCAGCTTTTTAATACTCAAGATATTTTAAACTGAATTTAAATTCTCAAACTGACATGGCCGGGATTTGAACTGCGCATTAATTCTTGGATTATTGGTCCAGTAACCACAACCCACTACACTACTGTACTAGGCCTGGGTCGACTAGGCCTGTATTCACTAGAGTTTAGAAGAATGAGAGGGGATCTCATTGAAA
Source organism: Squalus acanthias (assembly GCA_030390025.1). Classification (NCBI taxonomy): domain Eukaryota; kingdom Metazoa; phylum Chordata; class Chondrichthyes; order Squaliformes; family Squalidae; genus Squalus; species Squalus acanthias. Next base: position 37,676,388 of record CM059443.1, read on the forward strand.
CGTATAAAATTCTGACAGGGCTAGACAGACTGGATGCAGGGAGGATGTTTCCCCTGGCTGGGGGGTCTAGAACAAGGGGTCACAGTCTCAGGATACGGGGTAGGACATTTAGGACTGAGATGAGGAGAAATTTCTTCACTCAGAGGGTGGTGAACCTGTGGCATTCTCTACCACAGAAGGCTGTGGAGGCCAAGTCACTGAAGATATTTAAGAAGGAGATAGATAGATTTCTAGACACAAAAGACATCAAGGGGTATGGGGAGAGAGCGGGAATATGGTATTGAGATAGAGGATCAGCCATGATCATATTGAATGGCGGAGCAGGCTCGAAGGGCCGAATGGCCTACTCCTGCTCCTATTTTTCTATGTTTCTATGCACCCAGTCAGTTGAAGGGGCCACAACATGTAGCAACAGATTCCATTGATGGGAGTGAGAGAGCCCCTCCTGAGACCTTAGCAATGTCTCTCTGCAGTTGGCACCGTAATCTGCTTCTAACAAAAGAACAGCTTTTAAAGGCAAATAACGATGCAGCATTTCCAAGGTTTGAAAACAGGCCTTAGGCTCTTAACTGTAAATTCTCAATAAAGCCCAAGTCCGTGCAAGAGTTGAACACTTGCTCCTGCCTCTGGAGAACCTTTTCTAGCACCTCTCCTGCAATCCCGGATAAGATACGAGGAAAGACTTGGGGCTGGATTTTCATTGACCCGTGGAGGTGGGTTTGGAGGCGTGTGGGGGGTTAAAGTTGCAGATTCGGGAGTCCCGCCTCCATCCCGTCCCCAGTATCAAAATCCAGCCCTTGCTCTCTGTTTGGAAGTTCCTCTTATCCTCTAGCCTCCAATCTGCCTTTTTCTATTGCAATCTTTTCGTGCCTTTTCAAATTTTTTTATCGATGCCGCTGTGATGAGTCTTGTTCCTCTTAAGCTCCCAATATTCCACTGTACACGCTATTTATTCTGCCTCAATCCTCACTGAGTTGAAATCAAGACTCATCGCACTGCCTCCCCATCTAACTCATCCTTTCTCAAGGTCTCAAAAAAACTCCCCAGCTCCCTCAGTCTTCCCCGAATATAGAAACATAGGAATAGCTGGACAGAAATAGAAGAGGTCCATCTAGTTTGGCTTCTCCCATCCTGGTAGTCACACGATACAACGATGATGGAGCTGTTGACCAATCACAGCGATCAATCTCCATCAATGAGTCTACAACAGACCCAGACATGAGGCGAGGAAAACCCCCAGTGGTGGAGAGCTTCGGCAACCATGGGTCCAAAGTCACCTGTTCCTCCCGAGCACGCCACACTCACCACACGTCACGTCTCAAATTACTGATAATGGCTCCTTTTAAAACGCAAATTCCTACACTTTGGGGCTGCCTCGCCCAAAACTGGACAGGGATGGGATGTTGCATTTTGTCAAAATGTCGCAAACTTGAATGAGTTGGGACACCTCCCATATGTACATTGATATAAGCGAGTGGAAAATAAGCTGCAATCGGATCCCAGAAGGAACATCGAGGATGCAAAGGATGATAATGTGTACGGGCAGATTCCAGGGCCAAATCTTTAGGGCCATTCAAAACTCCAGTCGGATGCAGGACTGGGAGTGTTGGAATATCAGAGCAACAGGCTGTAGTAGGACAAAGAGCCGTTTCTCATCCTTGATCTTGCATGTTCTTGTGTTGATGTCTGCACAGCAATGGTGGTTAACCTGCAGGCTCGGTTCACATGTGGTCTCCAAGCCCTGAAAAACCAGCCCTCAAACCCAAATCACTTCTGTCTTATTAGTGCGTAATTTTCTTACTTTGTGACCCCGGGGCTTGGGAAGTGGGTAGAGAGTGTGTAGATTATCCTAATTTAAGAATCATTGTTTAAACTGTGTACAGTTTTGGTCTCCTTACCTAAGGAAGGATATACTTGCCTTAGAGGGGGTGTAACGAATGTTCACTAGATTGATTCCTGGGATGACAGGGTTGTCCTATGAGGAAAAATTGAGAAGATTGGGCCTATACTCTCTGGAGTTTAAAAGAATGAGAGGTGATCTCATTGAAACATTAAAAATTCTTAGCGGGCTTGAAAGGGTAGATGCTGAGAGGCTGTTTCCCCTGGCTGGAGAGTCTAGAACTAGGGAGCACAGTCTCAGGATAAGGGGTCGGCCATTTAGGACTGAGATGAGGAGAAATTTCTTCACTGAGAGGGTTGTAAATCTTTGGAATTCTTACCCCAGAGGGCTGTGGAGGCTCAGTCATTGAGTGTATTCAAGGCTGAGATCGATTAATTTTTGGACACTAAAGGAATCAAGGAATATGGGGATCGGGCGGGAAAGTGGAGTTGAGGTAGAAAATCAGCCGTGATCTTAATGAATGGCGGAGCAGGCTCGAGGGGCCGTATGGCCTACTCCTGCTCCTAATTTTTATGTTCTGATGTTTTACCCTGTTTTAACTTACTGTGGTCTTGAGAAAGTGTAAGTCAAGGCTAGGAATTAATCACATGGGAAGAATGACCCAATCAGGTGTGGTAGAATAGAGTTGACTGATAATTGTGCCTAGATTAGAATAAATTAGGGGTGATTATAATAAATTTGATTGTGATTAAGGGTGACTGAAAGTGTGTTACAGAAAATGCACATTGTACACAAAACTTTTAATTTAACACTAGTCAATCTCCCACATGGTAAGTCGGAGTATGAGGGTCACTCTCTTACATGTCTCTGATGTTATTGTGTTGCGGTTTCTATCACACTCACCTCTGAGTCCGAAGGTTGTGGGTTCAACTTCCACTCCGGAGACTTGAGCACATAAAGCAAGGCTGACACTCCCAGTGCAGTGCTGAGGGAGTGCTGCACTGTCGGAGGTGCTGTCTTTCGGATGAGACGTTTAACCGAGGCCCCGTCTGCTCTCTCAGGTGGATGCAAAAGATCCCATGGCACTATTTCGAAGAAGAGCAGGGGAGTTCTCCCCGGTGTTCTGGGGCCAATATTGATCCCTCAACCAGCATCACCAAAATAGATTATCTGGTCATTATCACATTGCTGTTAGTGGGAGCTTGCTGTGCGCAAATTGATGCCACCTTTTCCCACATTACAACAGTGACTCCACTTCAAAAGTACTTCATTGGCTGTATTGCGCTTTGGGACGTCCGGTGTTCGTGAAAGGTGCTATAGAAATGCAAGTCTTTCTTTTTTTGTTCTTCTCTTTTGCTTTTGTTGCTCTCACTCTCTTTGCTCCCCATTAACTCTTCATTTTGCTTCTCTATCTGTCTACATCGGCTTCTTGGTTAGGCTACACTGTTCGTAGTTCTGGTCTCTATGTTATAAAAAGGATATAGAGGCACTGGAGAGGGTGCAAATAAGATTTACAAGAATGGTACCAGAAATACGAGGTTATACTGATCAGGAAAGGATCAACAGGCTGGGTCTCCTTTCTCTTGAAAAGAGAAGGCTGAAGGGTGACCTAATAGAGGTCTTTAAAATTATGAAAGGTTTTGATAGAATGGATACGGAGAGAATGTTTCCACTTGTGGGGAAGAGCAAAACTAGAGGCCATCAATATAAGATAGTCAGCAAGAAATCAAATCGGGAATTCAGAAGAAACTTCTTTACCCAGAGAGTGGTGAGAATGTGGAACTCCACAAGGAGTGTTTGAGGCAAATAGTATAGATGCATTTAAGGGGCGGTTAGATACACACATGAGGGAGAAGGGAATAGAGGGTTATGCTGATAGAGTTAGATGAGGAAAGACTGGAGGAGGCTCGAGTGGAGCATAAATGCCGGCATGGACTGGTTGGGCCGAATGGCCTGTTTCTGTGCTGTAAATTCTACGTAATTCTTTCTCTTCTTTTCTCTTTCCTTTTAGGGTAGAAGGTGGTAGGGTAGCAGTGGGTAAAACAGCGACCAACAGTTGCGGGCTGCATTTGGGGTGGGGGTTGTCAGGAAAATGTGGCCTCAGCGGCTTCCTTCCCGTCCCCCTCCCTCAATCACTCGTCCTTCCCCCAAGCCCCACCCCTCTCTCCCATCGTGTCCCCCTATCCCTTCACCATCCACTACCCATTCCCCTTCTTATCACCCCCCTCACTACCATCAGTATGCCTATCTCTACCCACTCAACCTTGTATTCTCTCCTCCACTTTGCTCATCTCACCATCTTAAGTCTCCATCCACTTCTCCCATTTCCACTCATTCTCCCAACGTTGGGCGGTGAGAGGCCAGAGGCCCCATCTCACCTAGTTTCTCTCCTCCCCTGGGTCGCCTAACATTCCTTCCTATCTGTGTCTCTCAAAGAGGCTTTGTTTGATTTCAAACCTCAAATTGTTGCCTTTTGGAAGGAAGAATGAGGAGAGGGTTGTCCTATGAGGAGAGATTGAGTAGATTGGGCCGATACTCTCTGGAGTTTAGAAGAATGAGAGGTGATCTCATTGAAACATAGAAGATTCTGAGGGGGATTGACAAGGTAGATGCTGAGAGGTTGTTTCCCCTGGGCTAGAGAGTCTAAAACTAGGGGGCATAGTCTCAGGATAAGGGGTTGGCCATTTAAGACTGAGATGAGGAGAAATATTTGGAATTCTTACCCCAGAGGGCTGTGGATGCTGAGTCGTGGAGTATATTCAAGGCTGAGATAGATAGATTTTTGGACTCTAGGGGAATCAAGGGATATGGAGATCGGGCGGGGAAAGTGGAGTTGAGGTCGAAGATCAGCCATGGTCTTATTGAATGGTGGAGCAGACTCGAGGGGCTGAATGGCCTATTCCTGCTCCTAGTTCTTATGTTCTTATGAGGCAGTATAAACTAAACAGTACAATTTTAAAGGGGGTGCAGGAACAGAGAGACCTGGGGGCTCACATACACAAACCTTGGATTATATACTTCAAAAGGAAAACATTTACAGGGCTATGGGAAAAGAGCAGGGGGCAGTGGGACTAATTGGATAGCTCTTTCAAAGAGCCAGCACAGACACGATGGGCCGAATGGCCTCCTTCTGGGTTGTATGATTCTACGAAGCTATATAGATAGGAATTGAGCGCAGATATAAGGGGGGCAATTTTGCCGGCGCTCAGGGGGCGGGTTTGGAGGCGGGACATCTGGCAAAATTGCAAAGATTGACAGCGGGTCGGAAACCCGCTGTCAACCCACCTCCAGACAATCTTCCCAGGTGTTGTGTCCCCAGTTTGCACATGGACCCGACACCTAGCGGCGGGAAGAAAATTATAGGCACTTAACTGCTTGTTAACAGGTTGTTAACAGGCAGTTAAGAGGCCTTTTGCAATTTTGACAGGTCTACTATGGGCTTCCCGACATCCGGACACCAAGCCAGGTAAGTGTGGCGTGCTGTGGGTCTACTGTAATGTTTGTGCATTGATGACAGCTGCAGAAGTGGTGTGAAGGATCCAATGGTAGACTGGTGAGTTTCAGAGGTAAGAAAATGTTGGGAATATCATTTTTAATGTATTTAGACTTTTCTGTAGGTAACAAGTTTTGAATTGTTTGTGTAGTCCCACCTCATTGGGAGAACTTCTCTCACCAGTGACAGATCGCTTCTGTAACCTCACCTGCAGCTGCCATCTGTTCTAGCCTAAGGAGGGAGTCACTGGAAAGTCTGGGTGCAAGGGCTCGCCTTTGTACATTGATTGTCAGTGTTTGCAGCACCTCAATGCTGTCAAACACTGAAAAATCAGCTGTCAAAAAAAATTGTGTGTGGCCCCTTTAAGAAAACCGGCAGATGATGCGACATCAACTGACATCATCTGACACCGGCTTCCTCTTAATTGGCCAGCAAGCCCGCAGGGCGGGCTTAACAAGGCCAATTGACGCAAAATCGCGTCTGTGCGTCGGACGTCGTTGGGGGCAGGATTGGAACCCGGAAGGCAGCTGTCCCGCCCCCAAGCCGCATCGACCGGAAAAATCGTGGCCAAGATATTTACTAAGATATGGATACATAGATATGTTCTGCGCGCTCTTCCATGCTTGGGCTAAAGGACACAAAAGATAAGGTGAAGCAAGAGACTGTAATATGTAACCTAACTTTGTAGATGAGAGACCTGCTCTCAGCTTTTAATAATCCAGAGAACGTGAGTTCAAATCCCACCGTGTCAGTTTGAGAATTTGAATTTCGTTTTTAAAATAATCAGGGAATAAAAAGCTGGGATCAGTAAAAGTGACCATGAAGCTGTCGGATTGTCATCAAAAACCCAACCGGTACACTGATGTCCTTTAGGGAAGGAAACCTGCCGTCCTTACCCGGTCTGGGCCTATATGTGACTCCAGTCCCACATCGAATGTGGTTGACTCTTAACTGCCCTCTGAAGTGGCCCAGCGAGCCGCACAGTCAGGACCACTAGGGATGGTCAATGAAGGCCAGCCTTGCCAGTGACGCCCACATCCCGAGAAATAATTTTTTAAGGGAGAGTGAGAAATGAGAGGCAAGTGGATAGAGATGGAGACAGAGACATGTAGAGAGAGAAAGAGAAGATGCATGGGGATACAGTCAGAGAGGCACAAGAGAGACATGGGGCTGGATTTTGTCAATGGGAAGCCTTTGGAGGCAGGACTGCTGCTTGCCAACTTTCAATCCCACCTCCATCAGCTTCTGGCCAACCAGCGGGATTTTCCCCTGATTGACCTTGTTAAGCCTGCCCTGCAGGCTCAGCAGGCCAATTAGGGGGAAGTCAGTGACAGACCACGTCAACGTCAGACGTGCCATCTGTCAAGATTTCTTGAAAGAAAAAATGTCAGCGTTTGACAGCTCTGTGAAGCGGTCAAACACTGACATTCTGTGTAGTTTGATGAGCCCTTGTGTTCAGGACTCATCAAACCTTTCAACTTTGCAGAAATCACCTGGCTGTTGGTTCGGAGGATCCAACATCCAGTCTGTGAAATCTACAATGCAGATGTCGGGACTCCGGATCCACAGCGGCTGAAGGCTGTAGGCAGAAACAAAGGTAAGTGAACATTTTATAACACTTAATACTCACCTCACACACTTACCACTCCACACTTGCACCCATCACTCACCTCTACATCTCACTTTCAGACCCCTCCGATCCCTGCAGACCTCCTACTCGTCTCCTACACCCTGGCGGGGATCCCCGAGGTCGGGAAGCCTGCACTTCGAGCAAAAAATGGGGATAATCCTATTTTCTGCCTATTAACTACCTGTTAACAGGCAGTTAATAGGCTTTAATCCCTTTCCTGCCTCGAGGAGACGGGACCCGGGGCAGGACGGCTTCCCGCCTCCTGGGAAGAGGGCACGGAGGCGGGTTGGGGGCGGGTTTGCCATCCGCCCCCAAATCCTGCAACTTTACCGACAGTCCCGCCTCCATATCCGCCTCCTCGGGGCTGACAAAATCCAGCCCCTTGGGTTAGAAATGGAGATTGAAAAAAGAGAGAAAAATGGCAAGAGAAACACAGAGGGGTGAGACGGAGCGAGACCAAGAGAAAGCTAAGAGATTTGATAGAGGTGTTTAAAATCATGAAGGGTAAATAAAGAGAAACTGTTTCCAATGGCTGAAGGGTTGATAACCAGAGGACACAGATTTAGGGGGACTGATAAAAAACCAGAGGCGACATGAGGGAAAACTATTTTACACAACGAGTGGCCAGGATTTGGACTGCGCTGCCTGATAGGGCGGTGGAAGCAGATTCAATAGTCGCCTTCAAAAGGGAATGGAATAAATACGTGAAGGAGAAAAAATTGCAGGGATATAGGGAAAGAGCGGGGGAGTGGGACTAACTGGATCGCTCTTCGAAAGAGCCGGCGCAGACTCGATGGGCCAAGTGGCCTCCTTCCGTGCCGCACTATTCTATGATTCTATATGGCAGAAGCTTGAGAGAGAATGCAAGAGACACAGGAGAGAAACACAGAGAGGGAAAGAGAGGGATGGAGACGGAGAGCTGCCTACATGGAGCAAATGTGACAGAAAGAGAATGCAAAAGGCACCAGGATGAGAGATATACAGAGAAGAAGCGAGAGAGTATGCAAGAGATGGGGGCTGGGGAGAGAGACACAGAGAGGAGGGGAGAGAGAAATAGACTCTGAGAGAGGAAGAGAGGGAATGTAACAGGCATGAAAGTGAGACATAACAACAACAACTTGTATTTATATAGCGCCTTTAACGTAGTAAAACGTCCCAAGGCGCTTCACAGGAGTGTTATAAAACAAATAAATTTAACACCGAGCCACATAAGGAGATATTAGGACAGATGACCAAAAGCTTGGTCAAAGAGGTAGGTTTTAAGGAGTGTCTTAAAGGAGGAAAGAGAGGTAGCGAGGTGGAGAGGTTTATGGAGGGAATTCCAGAGCTTAGGGCCCAGGCAACAGAAGGCACGGCCGCCAATGGTTGAGTGATTCTAATCAGGGATGCTCAAGAGGGCAGAATTAGAGGAGCGCAGATATCTCGGGGGGTTGTGGGGCTGGAGGAGATTACAGTGATAGGGAGGGGGCGAGGCCATGGAGGGATTTGAAAACAAGGATGAGAATGTTGAAATCGAGGCGTTGCTTAACCGGGATCCAATGTAGGTCAGCGAGCACAGGGGTGATGGACTTAATTCGAGTTAGGACACGGGCAGCAGAGTTTTGGATGGCCTCAAGTTTATGAAGGGTAGAACGTGGGAGGCCGGCCGGGTGTGCGTTGGAATAGTCAAGTCTAGAGGTAACAAAGGCATGGATGAGGGTTTCAGCAGCGGATGAGCTGAGGCAAGGGCGGAGACAGGCGATGTAATGGAGGTGGAAGTAGGCGGTCTTAGTTATGCCACGGAGAGGAAGGGAAAGAAAAGACTGAGAGAGAGAGAGAGAGAGAAAGGTTCCTGTCAAGTATTATTTCATTTACTGGTTGTTCAGTCACCTACAGTTCTGTGGGAACATCTAAGAAGGAGCCCAGGGATTTGGCACTCCTTTGCATACGCAGAAAGAGAGAGAGAGCATGAATGTGTTTGAAAAGGCAAGCAATTACGGACCGGCATGCCAGCTCTCCTCCCAGCGGTGTGGGTGCTGATTGCTTTTCATGTTGAGGGGATGTAAGGACGACATTCTAACACTTACCTATAGGGCTGTACCTGTCACTGAAATTTCAGATGAACTGTGCTTTTGTTCCCCATGTGTGTGTGTGTGTGTGTGTGTGTGTGTGTATTTTTCTGTTCTCTGTAAATGGACTAAAATATCTGAGGGATGGGCTGCATGCAACTAATCTACAGAGCATTTGTACAAAAATGCAGGGTCAGGGGGAAAAAAAAACCTCGCTCTGCACCCCTTTCCACTCAAGGTGCCACATTATATCGCGGTGTGCTCAGCGGCTTTTGTGTGCTTTTACCCATCCTTGTTTAATTCAGCTGGATTCCTTTCCAATGTTACCTCCCCCCACCCACCTTTCATTCTCTCTTTCATCGTCAAGGTATCGTTCACGAAAAAAATCAATGCTGTGTGACCTGTCCCCGCGCCTTCTTTCCCAACTCAGTCCCGCCTCGGTGTGGGAGCGCGCGAGTGACATATGCATACATAGGATTACACAGGATATACGGCACAGAAACAGGCCATTCGGCCCAACCAGTCCATGCCGGCGTTTATGCTCCACTCGAGCCTCCTCCCGTCTTTCCTCATCTAACTCTATCAGCATAACCCTCTATTCCCTTCTCCCTCATATCCTTGTCTAGCCTCCCCTTAAATGCATCCACACTATTCGCTTCAACCACTCCCTGTGGGAGCAAGTTCCACATTCTCGCCACACAACGGAGAGATTCGCCGCAGAATCCTCCGGCTGGCCGGCCTCACGGATTCTGTTTCACAAGAGGATGGAAAACCTCAATTAAATCAAAGTTTTCCGTTCATACCCGCTCCCAGTGAAGCTCAGAGTTACGTACAACATGACCAAAATCAGGCAGGGAATGTGGACTTGTGTTAGCAACATTTAATGACAGATACCCGGGAGTGAGTTACAGGCTGGAATCTAATCGAGGGGTTCGGGGGGGTTTATATATAGAATAACAGATACCCGGGAGTGAGTTACAGGCTAGAATCTAATCGAGGGGTTCGGGGGGTTTATATATAGAATAACAGATACCCGGGAGTGAGTTACAGGCTAGAATCTAATCGAGGGGTTCGGGGGGTTTATATATAGAATAACAGATACCCGGGAGTGAGTTACAGGCTGGAATCTAATCGAGGGGTTCAGGTGGTTTATATATAGAATAACAGATACCCGGGAGTGAGTTACACACTGGAATCTAATCGAGGGTTCTGGTGGTTTATATATAGAATAACGGATACCTGGGAGTGAGTTACAGGCTGGAATCTAATCGAGGGGTTCGGGGGGTTTATATATAGAATAACAGATATCCGGCAGTGAGCTCCAGGCTGGAATCTAATCGAGGGGTTCTGGTGGTTTATATATAGAATAACAGATACCCAGGAGTGAGATACAGGCTGGAATCTAATCGAGGGGTTTGGGGGGTTTATATATAGAATAACAGATACCCGGGAGTGAGCTCCAGGCTGGAATCTAATCGAGGGGTTCGGGGGGTTTATATATAGAATAACAGATACCCGGGAGTGAGTTCCAGGCTGGAATCTAATCGAGGGGTTCGGGGTGGTTTATATATAGAATAACAGATATCCGGGAGTGAGTTCCAGGCTGGAATCTAATCGAGGGGTTCGGGGGGGTTTATATATAGAATAACAGATACCCGGGAGTGAGTTCCAGGCTGGAATCTAATCGAGGGGTTCGGGGTGGTTTATATATAGAATAACAGATATCCGGGAGTGAGTTCCAGGCTGGAATCTAATCGAGGGGTTCGGGGGGGTTTATATATAGAATAACAGATACCCGGGAGTGAGTTGAAAAGTTCGGGTGGTTCATATAATGAGCAACGGGTAAGGAGAAGTGAGTTACAGGCTGTGAACTTTACAGGTCAGTCAATTTTTGATGGAGTTGCAACAGCTGTGAATGCTGAGAGACTGCGGCATCACATTCCATGTCGACAGCGATAAGATTTGTATGGAGTGGTTAACGCTGACTAGCAGCTTTGCTTCGTAATACCCTGTTGTTGCACAGTGTATGTTCCTGCTGTTAAAACAGTCAAGAATCATCCGATCGGGTAAGGAAGAGTCTGCTCGCTTTCCGATTGGCCATGGGAAGGCGGAGCTCCGCAGGGATGGACGTGTCGGGCGACCAATGGCGGGGCGGTTGGAGACAGGAGGTCATGTGATGAAGGCTCCAGGAATACGTCCAACAAGAGTTGGCAACCCGACCCTAGAGCCTATCTCAGTTGAAGCATAAATCTGCAGGCCCGACGGTCATTTTGTCCCAGTCCCTTTTCCGCCTGTCACGGGCCTTGCCGATGGTGACCGAGCCCTGATCCAACGCAGCACCTCCTCCTCTTCTTTCTCTCAAGAAGACAGCACGGGCAAGTTATTAAGGAAGCAGAGTTTCCCCAGCTTCCATACAGCGCATTTAAGGGGCCCCGTTAAATCAGAACCTGTTGGGCCTGTGCTTTTTCCCCCACCCCCCACCCCTTCTCCCTGTGGCGAGGTGCCTACGCCTAAACCTGACAACTGCCCACAGCGAGATCATCGAAATCAGCGGCTCACCGTGCAGGGGATTCTCGGGCACAGACCCGTGTTGTAGCAATCTTAAAAGAGGCCCTCGACAACAAGATACAACAACTTGCCTTTACATAGCGCCTTTAAAGGAGTAAAACGTCCCAAGGCGCTTCACAGGAGCGTAAACCAGACAAAAATTAATTGACACCGAGCCAAAGAAGGAGACATTAGGACAGGTGACCGAATGCTTGGTTAAAGAGGTACGTTTTAACAAGTGTCTTAAATGAGGAGGGAGAGGCGGAGAGGTATAGGGAGGGAATTCCAGAGTGTTTAAGGCCTAGACAGCTGAAGGCACGGCCGCCAATGTTGGCCTCTTCAGAGCTAATGAGTAATGCGAGCCTAAACCCACACAGGCAGGCTTAAAGCATCTTGTTTCTGTAAATATAAAAGGCCATCTTTCAAAATAGTTGAGGCCGATCTCCTGCATTTAGTGTGTGGATCTCTCGACAGTGAAAATATCTAAAACATGCTGGGACACGCTGGAGAAGGGAACAGGGTTTTGTTATACTCCGAGAGCTGTGGGCCTATCTATTGGGACCATCTGTTCTTCCTCCACCACCCCCCACAACCCTGTCGTTGCAGACAATGGTCTGCCCCGCAGCACCTGTGCTTGCCAGTCACCTGACACATTTTCTCCAGCACCATTTCCTGGTTCACCGCTTCCTCTACAACAACAACACCTTGTATTTATATAGCGCCTTTAATGGAATAAAATGTCCCAAGGCGCTTCACAGGAGTATTAAAAGACAACAATTTGACACCGAGCCACATGAGGAGAAATTAGGGCAGGTGACCAAAAGCTTGGTCAAAGAGGTAGGTTTTAAGGAGCGTCTTAAAGGAGGAAAGAGAGGTAGCGAGGCAGAGAGGTTTAGGCAGGGAATTCCAGAGCTTAGGGCCTAGGCAACAGAAGGCACGGCCACCAATGGTTGAGCGATTATAATCAGGGATGCTCAAGAGGGCAGAATTAGAGGAGCGCAGATATCTCGGGGGATTGTGGGTCTGAAGGGGATTACAGAGATTACAGTGTGGCATGAAGGAGCCCTAGTAAAACTGAAGTCAATGGGAATCGGGGGGAAAACTCTCCACTGGCTGGAGTCATACCTAGCACAAAGGAAGATGGTTGTGGTGATTGAAGGTCAATCATCACAGCCCCAGGACATCACTGCAGGAGTTCCTCAGGGCAGTGTCCTAGGCCCAACCATCTTCAGCTGCTTCATCAATGACCTTCCCTCCAACATAAGGTCAGAAATGGGGATGTTCGCTGATGACTGCACAGTGTTCATTGCCATGCACTACTCCTCAGATAATGAAGCAGTCCATGCCCACATGCAACAAGACCTGGACGATGTTCAGGCTTGGGCTGATAAGTGGCAGGTAACATTCGCGCCACAGAAGTGCCAGGCAATGACTATCTCCAACAAGCGAGAGTCTAAACACCGCCCCTTGACATTCAATGGCATTACCATCGCCGAATCCCCCACCATCAACATCCTGGGGGTCACCATTGACCAGAAACTTAACTGGACCAGCCACATAAATACTGTGGCAACAAGAGCAGGTCAGAGGCTAGGTATTCTGCGGCAAGTGTCTCACCTCCTGACTCCCCAAAGCTTTTCCAGCATCTACAAGACACAAGTAAGGAGTGTGATGGAATACTCTCCACTTGCCTGGATGAGTGCAGCTCCAACAACACTCAAGAAGCTCGACACCATCCAGGACAAAGCAGCCCGCTTGATTGGCACCCCCTCTACCACCTTAAACATTCACTCCCTCCACCACCAGCGTACCGTGGCTGCAGTATGTACCATCTACAAGATGCACTGCAGCAACTTGCCAAGGCTTCTTCGGCAGCACCTCCCAAACCCGCGACCTCTTCCACCTAGAAGGACAAGGGCAGCAGACGCATGGGAACACAACCATCTCCCAGTTCCCCTCCAAGTCACACATCATCCTGACTTAGAAGTATATCGGCTGTTCCTTCATCGTCGCTGGGTCAAAATCCTGGAACTCCCTCCCTAACAGCACTGTGGGAGTACCTTCACCACACGGACTGCAGGGCACCACCACCTTCTCAAGGGCAATTAGGGATGGTCAATAAATGCTGGCCTTGCCAGCGATGCCCACATCCCATAAAAATGAATTAAAAAAAATTCCCCAGCTGGTGTGGTGGAATTTGAACTCCTGTGTCCCGATCATTAGTCCAGGCCTTTGGATTACCAGTCCAGTAACATAACCACTATGCTCCCATTCCCAATTTACAATGGTAGCATTTTCTGTTTTTCATTACATATTTCCACAAGCTTCCATTTAAGCCATGGCAAAAATATGTAGTTGGTGCCTTAATAGATGGAACTGCCCCTTTAAAATTATTTTGTGCCAAAAATAAATCAGTGGTGTGGTGCCTTTAAATGCTCCTTAACTTTTTCCTTTTGTGGGAATTTTCAAAGATCAAGTAATACATTTTAGTAGACGCTGGGAAAATATTGCCACATGCATCTGAATTGTGTCCCTGCAACATTGAGGTTAAACTTATCACAAGTTAGCAAACAAGTTTTATTTAAGTCCCAGGCTGGTGATTATCAAGGGCAGTTAAAAAAAAGAGGTTCCGGCACTGCGCATGTGCATACAGCCCAGAGCATTCTGGGGGTTGTGGTTCTTTGTGTGACGTCGCACGTAGACCCTCAGAAGGAGAACTACAACTCCCAGAAGGCAGTGCGCCGCACTTGGTGACGATTGCTGAGGGGGGGAGAGCGCCGGCCTCCCAGCTGTACACTGATTGGTCAGAAGGGGGAATGTTCCACTGATTGGATAGCACGCCCCCCGAAGTGAGCCAATGACACGAGGCCAATCGCCGATTGGACGGCGAGGACGTCTATCAAGGGTTGGCGGACGCATTTGATTGGTTGCTTTCAGCCGTCGATCATCGCTCAGCTTGAAGGCCGCCTCCCCGCCGAGCAGTGGCTTCAGTGAGGGGCAAAGGAGGGTTAAACCGGGTTTAAAGTGAGACTGAGCGGGGCGCCATGGTAAGTGAAGTGTGTCTGAGGCGGGGGGAGAGTGCGACCCCTCGCCACCCTCAACCCAGCAGCAAAAAAACAAGGCACGCTTTAAATCCGGGAATTATCGTTGCTACAACTAAAAATAGTGTTTGGGGGTCAGTGCAATGGGACAGCTGCAGATTGCAGGCCCTCAGCACCGCCTGCTCCTCATGGCAGGGGCTGGCTGATTGCACAGGCTGGTGAAAGCTTTCAGTCTTAATTTGCAGGGCCGGTTGATTGATAGTTTGCACCAACCTGTGCAATGTTAACTTGCAGCAACACTCATAGAATAGAATCATAGACTGGTTACAGCACAGAAGGAGGCCCTTCGTCCCGTCGAGCCCGTGCTGGCTCTCTGCAAGAGCACTTCAGCTAGTCCCACTCCCCCGCCTTTTCCCCAAAGCCCTGCAAATTTTTTCCCTTCTGGTACTTCTCCAATTCCCTTTTGAAAGCCACGATTGAATCTGCCTCCACCACCCTTTCAGGCAGTGCATTCCAGATCCTAACCGCTCGTTGCGTAAAAAAAGTTTTTCCTCATATCGCCGTTCGTTCTTTTCCCAATCACCTTAAATCTGTGTCCTCTGGTTCTTGAACCTTCTGCCAATAAGAAAAGTTTCTCTATCATCCACTCTGTCTAAACCCCTGATGATTTTGAACACCTCTATCAAATCTCCTCTCAACTTTCTCTGCTCCAAGGAGAACAACTCCAGCTTCTCCAGTCTATCCATGAAACTGAAGTCCCTCATCCCTGGAACCATTCTTGTAAATCTTTTCTGCACCCTCTCGAAGCCCTTTACATGGCCTGGGACCAATATTTATCCCTCAACCAACATCACTTTTTTTTAAAAAAACATTATCTGGTCATTTATCACATTGCTGTTTGTGGGAGCTTGCTGTGTGCAAATCGGCTGCTGCCTTTCCCTACATTAGCTGATGCGGTTTAACCAAGGCGTGATTATTGCTGATTGAAAACTTTTGTGTGGCAGTCGGGGTTTACATTCAGTTAACTTCTTTAGTGCCAACCGTGGCTCAGTGGGTAACACTCTCGCCTCTGAGTCAGAAGGTTGGGGGTTCAAGTCCCACTCCAGAGGACTTGAGCACAAAAAGCTAGGCTGACACTCCGGTGCAGTGCTGAGGGAGTGCTGCACTGTAGGAGGTGCCTCCTTTCAGATGAGACGTTAAACCGAGGCCCCATCTGCCTCTCTCAAGTGGACGTATAAGACCCCATGGCACTATTTCAAAGAAGAGCAGGGGAGTTCTTCCCCGGTGTCCTGGCCCAATATTTATTCCTCAATCAACATCACTAAAACAGATTATCTGGTCATTATCACATTGCTGTTTGTGGGAGCTTGCTGTGCGCAAGTTGGCTGCCGCAATTCCTACATTACAACAGTGACTACACTTCAAAAAGAAGTACTTAATTGGCTGTAAAGTGCTTTGGGACAATCTGAGGCCATGAAAGGCGCTATATAAATGCAAGTCTTGCTTTTCATTCTTTCTTAAAGGGCCATGTTCCAGGTTTGCGGACATAGAATCAAAGAAGTTTACGGCACTGAAGGAGGCCATTTTTCCCATTGTGTCCTCGCCAGCCAAAAAAGAGCTCTCCAGCTTAATTCCACTTTCCAGCTCTTGGTCTGTAGCCTTGTAGGTTACGGCACTTCAAGTGCATATCCAAGTACTTTTTAAATGCAATGAGGGTTTCTGCCTCTACCACGCTTTCAGGCAGTGAGTTCCAGACCCTCACCGCTCTCTGGGTGAAAAAAAATTCTCCTCCACTCCCCTCTAATCCATCTACCAATTACTTCAAATCTATGCTCCCTGGTTATTGACCTTTCTGCAAGGGAAATAGGTCCTTCCTATCCACTCTATCTAGGCACTTCATAATTTCATACACCTCAATTAGATCTCTCCTCAGCCTCCTCTGTTCCAAATAAAACAACCCCAAGCCTACCCAATCTTTCCTCTTAGCTAAAATTCTCCAGTCCTGGCAACATCCTGGTAAATCTCCTCTGGTCACAGTGTTCATATTGATCGTGATCTGTCAGTGGGTGCTACAGTTGGCACTGCTCCGTGCTCTGGCATCCATTTGAGTATTGGTTGGCTCTTCGACCATGACGGCGGGGGCCGCTGAGTCCTGATTCTTTCCTCGCCCAATGTTCGACACGCAAATGCTGGAAGATCTGACCACTGTAGTGCAGGACAACACCAAGGTGACAATTTACTAATTGATGCCAAGCTTGATAGAAAGAACTTACATTTCTGTAGCGTCTTTCACAACCTCAGGACGTCCCAAAGCGCTTTACAGCCAATGAAGTACTTTTTGAAGTGGAGTCACTGTTGTAATGTAGGAAAGGCGGCAGCCAGTTTGCGCACAGCAAGTTCCCATGAACTGCAATGTGATAATGATCAGATTTTTTTTTGTAGTGACATTGATTGAGGGATAAATATTGGCCCAGGACACCGGGGATAACTCCCCTGCTCTTCTTCAAAATAGTGCCATGGGCTCTTTTACGTCCAACTGAGAGAGCAGACGGGGCCTCAGTTTAACTTCTCATCCGATAAACGGCACCTCCGACAGTGCAGCACTTTCTCAGCACTGCACTGGGAGCGTCAGCCTGGATTTTGTGCTCACATCTCAGGAGTGAGACTTGAACCCACGACCTTCTGACTCGAGGGTAGAGTGCTGCCCACTGAGCCACGACTGACACCCGTTTTAAAATCCAGTAGATTCTGGGAGAGAGATTGTAGATCCCGCATTGGACTCATCAGTCACCTGAGAATTCATTTTTAATGTGGAAGCAAGTTATTCTCGGTTCTGAGGGACTGCCTAAGAAGAAGATGATTCTGGGAGGAAGGGAAGACTGAGGGAAGTAAGGAGTTCCACAATTTTGAGGTTCTGGGAAAGAATAAGTGAGCGTAGGGGATGGTGAAATGAGTCTTAATCTTAACACGGTGAAGGCAGAGGGAGAGAGCGTGTAGAATGAGATATTTGAAGCTTGAGAGGAAGATTTACAGGAGCAGTTAATAAAGTAGAAACAAGAACGATACAGTGAGAGAAAAGGATGCAAACTGAAGAATAATTCTGTTCTTTCCATATTTTAATATTTACAAAGTTTCTTTTCTTTTCTGTCAGGCTGTTGTAGGAGTTCAGCTGGTTGTGAGTCTGCTGATGGCGACTCTCATGCAGAGATTGGCGCCTCATTACTCCATTGGTCGCTGGCTGCTCTGTAATGGCAGGTAGGAGATTTATCTCTGTTAAGTTGTCCAAATTATTTTTTTATGCCAATTTTAAAAACTCCTCTCCTGACTCCGCTGGCTCTCGCTGGGGGTACAGGTCCCACGGGTATCGGCAACCCTATTGTACCTCAATCAAGCTGTCATTCTTCATGAGTCACAGGAGCCGAACAGCAACCTGCATTTCTATAGCACCTTTAATGTAGTAAAATGTCCCGAGGCGCTTCACAGGAGCGATTATCAAACAAAATTTGACACCGAGCCACATAAGGAGATATGAGGGCAGATGACCAAAAAGCTTGGTCGAAGAGGTAGGTTTTAAGGAGCGTCTTATAGGAGGAGCGAGGCGGAGAGGTTTAGGGAGGGAATTCCAGAGCTTAGGGCCTCGGCAGCTGAAGGCACGGCCGCCAATGGTGGAGCGATGGAAATTGGGGATGAATAAGAGGCATTTCAGTTTTAATCTCCTTTCCTGACTCCGCTGGCTCTCGCTGGGGTACAGGTCCCATGGGCATCGGCAGCTGTCTGGTAAATCAATCAAACATGTCGTTCTTCATGAGCCACAGGAGCCGAGTGTCGGCAGGTTATTCAACTACAGCGGGCTGCACAGCTGAGCCTGATCCTGTCCGACATCTAAACGTTTGAACTTTGCACCGTGGGTGTTGGGGTGGGGGGGTCACTGGATACTCTCTCTGGAGGTGAATTCAGCCAGCGTGATGGGATCAAAGTCTCTTCTCTCTGCTGACACTAAGAATCCAATGGGTATGGTGGTGTAGTGGTGATGTTACTGGACTACCAATAAAAATCTTCTATGTTTCTATGGGATATGGGGAGAAAGCAGGGACAGGGTACTGAATTTGTATGATCAGCCATGATCGCATTGAATGGCGGAGCAGGCTCGAGGGGCCGAATGGCCTACTCCTGCTCCTATCTTCTATGTTTCTAATGACCATGAAGCTGTCATTAAAAACCTCGCCGGTTCACTAATGTCCTTTTTAGGGAAGTAAACCTGCCGTCCTTACCCGGTCTGGGCCTATATGTGACTCCAGACCCACTCCCACGTGGTTGACTCTTAACTGCCCTCTGAAGTGGCCACTCTGTTGTATCGAACCGCTATCAGTGGTTCAAGAAAATGACTTGCCACCACCTTCTCACGGTCAACTAGGGAATGGGCAATAAATGCCGGCCTTGTCAGTGACGCCCACATCCCGAGAATGAATTTTTTTAAAAAGAGGTTGGCCAGTCTCCACCTATTTCTTCAAAGGAATCTCACCCTGTGTTGGTTTAAAAAAATAAAAAAATTGATAAAGAGGATGTACTAGAAAGGCTGTCTGAACTTAAAGTTGATAAGTCACCAGGACCGGATGGGATGCATCCTAGGATGCTGAAGGAGGTTAAGGAGGAAATCGCAGAGGTACTCACTATAATCTTCCAATCCTTCTTAGATACGGGGGTGGTGCCAGAGGACTGGGGAATTGCAAATCTTACATCCTTGTTCAAAAAAGGGTGTAAGGATAAACCCAGCAACTACAGGCCAGTCAGTTTAACCTCGGTAGTGGGGAAGCTTTTGGAAACGATAATCAGAGACAAAGTTACAGTCACTTGGACAAGTCTGGATTAATTAAGGAAAGCCAGCACAGATTTGTTAAAGGCAAATCGTGTTTAACCAACTTGATTGAGTATTTTGATGAGGTAACAGAGAGGGTCGATGAGGACAATGTGGTTGACGTGGTGTACATGGACTTCCAAAAGGCGTTTGATAAAGTGCCACTTAATAGGCTTGCCAGCAAAGTTGAAGCCCTTGGAATAAAAGGGACAGTGGCAGCATGGATACGAAATTAGCTAAGTGACAGGAATCAGAAAGTTGTGGTGAACGGTTGTTTTTCGGACTGGAGGAAGTTATACAGTGGTGTTCCCCAGGGGTCGGTTCCAGGACCACTGCTTTTCTTGATATATATTAATGACTTGGACTTGGGAGTACCGGGCACAATTTCAAAATTTGCAGATGACACAAAACTTGGAAGGAAAGTGAACAATGAGGAGGATAGTGATAGACTTCAAGAGGACATAGACAGGCTGGTGAAATGGGCGGACACGTGGCAGATGAAATTTAACGTAGAAAAGTGCGAAGTGATACATTTTGGTAGGAAGAACGAGGAGAGGCAATATAAACTGAAGGGAATATTCCTAAAGCGGGTGCATGAACAGAGCGACCTGGGGGTATATGTGCACAAATCGTTGAAGGTGGCAGGGCAGGTTGAGAAAGCGGTTAAAAAAGCATACGGGATCCTGGGCTTCATAAATAGAGGAATAGAGTACAAAAGCATGGAAGTTACGATGAACCTTTATAAAACACTGGTTTGGCCTCAACTGGAGTATTGTGTCCAATTTTGGGCACCGCACTTTAGGAAGGATGGGAAGGCTTTAGAAGATTTACGAGAATGATTCCAGGGATGAGGGACTTCTGTTACGTGGATAGACTCGAGAAGCTGGGGTTGTTCTCCTTAGAGCAGAGAAGGTTGAGAGGAGATTTGATAGAGGCGTTCAAAATTATGAGGCCTCCTTCTGTACTGTAACCATTCTATGATTCTATGGTACCTGTGTCCATGCAGACGCTGAGGTATCCACAACAGCAAAAAGTGATCCTTTTCTGGAAACTATTGCCTGTTTCGTTTATAAATTCAGAAGCTTTGTGCCCTCACTGACCCATTAGGAATGCGAGACTTCTGTTAACTGTCTGTTCCACTTTCTTGGCAGCCTGTTCCGATACAGACACCCATCGGACGAAGAACTTCGAGCCTTGTCCGGAAAACAGAAACCGAAAGTGAAGAGAGACAGGTCGGTCGAGCGTGCAGCTACACCAAAACCAACTTTTTGAGAGAATAGTTCCCGCACAAAACTATCCCGTTTCAATCTCATAATATTCTCTCTCATCAGATTAGAACTGTCTTCACATTTTCCCCAATCAGTGGCACTCAGGTCACTGAGTAGTGGAGCAAGAATTCACTCGGGTCGGACTGACTGTTTCCTTGAGGGAATGGAAATAAATAAAGTACTTGCAAATGTCAGGCGTGGCACAGAGGGCAGCACTCTCCCCTCTGAGTCAGAAGGTTGTGGGTTCAAGTCCCCAACAGAGACCTAAGCACATAATCCAGGCTGACACTCTCCCGTGCAGGACTGAGGGAGCGCTGCACTGTCGGAGGTGCTGTCTTTTGGATGAGACGTTAAACCGAGGCCCCGTCTGCTCTCTCAGGTGGACGGAAAGGATCCCATGGCACTATTTCGAAGAAGGGCAGAGAGCTTTCTCTCCATCAGCACCACCAAAGCATATGCTCATTTATCTAATAGGATCTTATGTGCAAAGCAGCTCCTGTATTTGCCTACAAAACAACAGTGACTGCCCTTCAAAGTTAATTCATTGTCTGTAAATTGCTTTGGGACGTCCTGAGGATGTGACAATAATGCACTATATAAATGCAAGCTCTTTCTTGTGTGGCATCTTATTACGTCTATCAGAAATGTCCCAAATCACGTAACATACAACAGATTATTTTATGAAGTGTAGTCACTGTTGTAATGTAGGAAACGTGGCAGCCAATTTGCACACAGCAAGCTCCCACAAACATGCAATGAGATAAACGGCCCGATAATCCAATTGGCAGTTTGTTGAGTGAAGGTTGTTGGCCTGGACACCTCCCCGCACTTCATCAAATAGAGTCATCAGATCTTTATACGAACCACCAGAGGAGGCAAGCCGAGCCTCAGCCTAACATTTCAGAGAATAGTACAGCACAGAAGGAGGCCATTCGGCCCATCGAGTCTACACCGGCTCTTTCGAAGAGCGATCCAGTTAGTCCCACTCCCCCGCTCTTTCCCCATATCCCTGCAATTTTTTTCTCCTTCAAGTATTTATCCAATTCCCTTTTGAAGGCGACTATTGAATCTGTATCCACCACCCTATCAGGCAGCGCATTCCAAATCCTCACCACTTGTTGCGTAAAAAGTTTTCCTCTTGTCGCCTCTGGTTCTTTTGCCAATCACCTTAAATCTGTGCCCTCTGGTTACCGACCCTTCAGCCACTGGAAACAGTTTCTCTGTATTTACTCTATCTCAACCCTTCATGATTTTGAACACCTCTATCACAACTCCTCTTAGCCTTCCCTGCTCTAAGGAGAACAACCCCAGCTTCTCAACCCCGAACGACAGCAACTCCAGCAATGCAAAACTCCCTTCAGTGTGTCAGCCTAGGTTATTTACTCTAGTCCTGTAGTGAGGCTTCAACCCACAACATAAGAACAGAAGAAACAGGAGCAGGAGTAGGCCCTTTGAGCCTGCTCCGCCATTCAGTAAGATCATGGCGGATCTTCCACCTCCACTCCACTTTCCCATCCTAGCCCCATATCCCTTGAATCCCTTAGTGCCCAACCTTCTGACTCAGAGGCTAGCGTCCTTCCAGTTGAGCTGAGCTAGCATTTTAAGAGTGTGGGGTTCTATGGCTTCACTTGTGAGCCTCCTAGTGACCTGCTCAGACAATGAGATAGGAACACAGGAATTTCTTGACGGAAAAAGACCGAGGTCCATCTAGTTCGTCTTCTAGCAGCACGATACAACGATAATGGAGTTGTTGACTAATCATAGCAATAAATCTCTATCAATGAGCCTACAACAGACCCAGACATGAGGTGTTGAACCCCCCCCCCCAGTGGTGGACACTAGTGCAATAGTGGGCCTGGCTGTAGGTGATATACGGGGCAAGGAGAAGATTGGGGTGAGGACAATTTAAAGAGAAAGGCCCTCAAAGAAAACAGAGTAGGGATCCTGATAATAAAGTTATATATATTTTTAATTCCCACATGGAAAGGCTCTAGGGGAGGACAAAGGTGAACAAAAGATGGAATAGCGTCAGAAACATTCACGTTGAGCATTTTCAGCAGGGGAAAAACCTTATGCACAGCAACTAAAATTCCACAATTTTGTTTATTTTTAGTAGTGGAGAAGCCTAGGTGAAGGCCCGAGACCCATAGTGCACCAGGGTTGAAAAGAGCAAGAGAGAAAAACCTGACTCGGAGGTTAGACGGGACGAGAGAGGAAAATTTGGCAAAATCCTGATGATAGTAATATTCTTGGAGAAGGGAGAGAGAGACCGGACAGTCTTCAGTGGAGAGAGAGAAGGAAGGAATAGCCAGCTCTCAGGCAAGCTTTTTCCTATATCTGGTCCCAAGAATGTGAGAGAGGTACTAGATGGACCTTCCCAGATATGGCCTTGGACAGATTTGGGCTTTATAGAGAGTTAGTAGCTGTTGAGGGAAAGTTGTCGGACAAGCAAGAGGATACCAAGCTTGAGCAGGAGATGTGGAGTTCCATCTTCGAGCAGTAAGATCACGAAGGAAGGGCTAAGAGTGGAACCAGCAGAGCCAGGAGGTTTGTAGCTGCTGGTTGGATATAAAGTGCGGAGCAAGATGTGGCTTATTCCGAGTCTTTCTCCTGCCTCACTTCCTTGTCTTTTGCTGACAGGAGGCAAAATGGCGTCACGGAGAACAAACCAGAGACGGTGCCCAAGGACATCAACCTGTGTCTGGAGGCGAAGTCGATCACCCCTCTCGACGCTCTGGGTAAGGAGCACGTGGTGACCCGCAATGTTTCGCAGTTACAGCAGTTGGTGCTCAGCCTGGCTTCGAGATATAGACAGGGCTAATTGTGGAATGGGTGATGTTCATCTCCCCTCCCCTCCTCTCCTGAAGGTGCTGGGGATACAGTTCCACAGGCACTGCCAGTCCTCCAATGCCAAATCCACGTGATACTCTGCTGCCCTGTGTCCTAACTCGCACCAAGTCCCGTTCACCCATCACCCCTCCTGTGCTCGCTGACCTACATTGGCTCCCAGTCCATCAATGCCTCGATTTTAAAATTCTCATCCTTGTGTTCAAATCCTCTCCATGGCCCTCGCCCCTCCCAATCTCTCCTCCAGCCCTACAACCCTCCGAGATCTCTGCGCTCCTCCAATTCTGGCCTCTTGCGCATCCCCGATTTTCTTCGCCCCACCATTGGCGGCCGTGCCTTCAGCTGCCGAGGCCCCAAGAACTGGAATTCCCTCCCTAAACCTCTCCGCCTCTCCACATCTCTCTCCTTTAAGACGCTCTTTAAAACCTACCTCTTTGCCCAAGCTTTTGGTCATCTGTTCTGATAACTCCTTATGTGGCTCAGTGTCAAGTTATGTCTGATAATCGCTCCTGTGAAGAAGCACCTTGGGACGTTTTACTATGATTGAAGCAGACACCATGGCAATATTTAAGAATAGGTTGGATAGATGGTTGAACGAAATAAAGGGATATGGGACCGTGGCGAGCACGTGGGGTTAGGATTACTGCTCATGTGGAGGATAAACACCAGCATGGACTGGGTGTGGGCTAAACGTGTTGTAATTTCAGTGTATTTGTATAATAGTGCCCGAGCTAACATCCTTTTTTTCCTCTTTCTCTCTTTGTTTAGTCCTGCGCTACTTCCTGGATTATCAGTGGCTGGTGGATTTTGTCTTGTATGCAACCCTGGTTTACATGTTCACAGAAGCCTACTACAGCCTGCTCGACATACAGGGGGAGGTGAACGTAGGCGTGCTGTGGTGCCTGCTCACATTGGCCTTTGGGATGTATCCTTACTCCCTCCCCCCCTCCCCCTGCTGTGTACCTAAAACCATTCACATCAAACAAGCTAACAACAGTGACGGGGAGGGCACGGGCTTATCAGTTGGTGCCTGATGTCAGCCGTGGCTCACTGGGTAGCACTCTCTCTCTCACCTCTGAGTCAGGAGGTCGTGGGTTCAAGCCCCACTCCAGAGACTTGAGCCCATAATCCAGGCTGACACTCCCAGTGCGGTGCTGAGGGAGCGCTGCACTGTCGGAGGTGCCGTCTTTCGGATGAGACGTTAAACCGGTGGATGTAAAAGATCCCACGGCCACTATTTTGAAGAAGAGCAGGGGGAGTTCTGCCCCGGTGTCCTGGGGCCAATATTTATCCCTCAATTAACATCACTAAAACAGATTATCTGGTCATTATCGCATTGCTGTTTGTGGGAGCTTGCTATGCTCAAATTGGCTGCTGCGTTTCCACATTACAATTCATTGGCTGTAAAGAGCTTTGGGGCGCGAAAGAAATGCACATTTTTTTTTAGATCTGTCGCATTAATGTAGGCTTGTTACAGTTAAAAGTTATTGATGTGCAGGTGAAAAGATTCAGGATTTTATAGAGAAGATACCTTCAGTGTATTTCTGATGTCCATAAAATTTATTGGCTTTTTACATCGAGAAGGGAGAGAGAGAGAGACTGCCGCAACCCTCCCTTTCAGTCATTTGAGATGTTTTAATTTACTAGATAACCATTGACTCTGTGACAAGCTGTAAAAGTGGTTAATGGCATTGTCCCCTGCAGAGAGCTGACTGTGTAATGAATTGAAGTGTTTACAGCCCTGCTAATCTTCCTCCTCAAGTAATCAGTGGGGATAAACAAACTGGCCACGCTTTCAATGACCGCTGTTATAGAAAAAAAGCAGTCAACAAGGACAGCCTACTGGTCAGGTCCCTCCAGCACGCCCCCCCAACCTCCACCCTACGTTGGCGTGTTGGAACAGTATCTGTGTGTCCAGCCTTTGGTCAGCCGTGGCTCAGTGGGCAGCACTCTCACCTCTGAGTCAGAAGGTTGTGGGTTCAAGTCCCACTCCAGAGACTTGAGCACAAAAATCCAGGCCGACACTCCCAGTGCAGTGCTGAGGGAGCGCAGCACAGTCGGAGGTGCCGTCTTTCGGATGAGACGTTAAACCGAGGCCCCGGCTGCTCTCTCAGGTGGATGTAAAAGATCCCATGGCACTATTTCGAAGAAGAGTAGGGGAGTTATCCCTGGTGTCCAAGCCAATATTTATCCCTCAATCAACATCACCAAAACAGATGATCTGGTCATTATCACATTGCTGTTTGTGGGAGCTTGCTGGCTGGTGGCCACTGGCTTTGGGCGGCAAAAAGGGAAGCGTTCTGATTTTTACAAGGGCAGCAATTTCTGGCATGCAAGCCGGAAAAGGGGGATCAAGGGGTATGGCGAGAAAGCAGGAATGGGGTACTGAGGTAGCATGTTCAGCCATGAACGCATTAAATGGCGGTGCAGGCTCGAAGGACCGAATGGTCTACTCCTGCACCTATTTTCTATGTTTAAAACCCCCTGCTGTGTGAAGCTCCCTTTCTGTTCTGCGATCTGAAGATGGTGTAAAACAAAATCTTGACTGACCCTGTACTCGGTGCTCGTACTGCAGCCTGAAAGCTATTTTGACGCCCACTTTCCTCCCTGATCCCCCTCCTCCACCCCCTCCCGAACAAGGTGTGGCTGTCGGCTGCCTCCATGTTCCTTTGGGCCTCCGGGCACGGGTGGTCCGTCCAGTTCCGGGATGTTACTGGAGCCAAGATTCCATCCTATTGCGTCTCTCTTGCCTTCAAGGAGCCGGCACAGCCACGATGGGCCGAACGGCCTCATTCTGTGCTGTCTGATTCTAGTGGGAGGACGCAATGGGCAGCTTCAATTTATGAGGGCAGGTTGCATAGACTTGGCTTGTATTCCCTTGAGTTTAGATGGTTGAGGGCGTGATCTAATTGAGGTGTTTAAAATGATAAAGGGATTCGATAGGGTAGAGACAAGAAACTATTTCCTCTGGTGGGGGGAGTCCAGAACAACAGGGCATAACCTTAAAATTAGAGCCAGGCATTCAGGAGTGAAATCTGGAATTTTTTTTCACACAAAGGGTAGTGGAAATCTGGAACTCTTACCCCCCCCCCCCCCCCCCAAAAAAAAAAGATGCTGGGGGTCAATTGAAACTTTCAAGACGGAAATCGATAGATTTTTGTTGAGTAAGGGTATCAAGGGATATGGCGGGTGGAAGGAGTTGAGGTACAGATCAGCCATGATCTCATTGAATGGTGGAACAGGCTCGAGGGGCTGAATGGCCTCCTCCTGTTTCTATGTTTACGGCCCTCTATTGAAATAAGAAGCATGGAACGTGAAGTATGGGCCCTGATCCACATCAGGTATCCTTCCCAGTGCAGCATGTGGGAATCATAGAATAGAATAGAATAGAATAGATACATCACAGAAGGAGGCCATTCGGCCCATCGTGCCTGTGCCAGCTCTCTGGCGGAGCTATCCAATTAGGCCCACTTCCCCCCCTGCTCTTTCCCCATAGCCCTGCAAATTTATTTCCTTTTTGAAAAGTATAAGAAATAAGAGCCGGAGTAGGCCATACAGCCCCTCAAGCCTGCTCCGTCATTCAATAAGATCATGGCTGAACTTCGACCTCAACTCCACTTTCCTGCACTATCCCCATATCCCTTGATTCCCCTAGAGTCCAAAAATTCTTATCGATCTCGGTCTTGATTATACTCAACGACTTGAGCATCCACAGCCCTCTGGGGTAGAGAATGCCAAAGATTCACCACCCTCTGAGTGAAGAACTTCCTCCTCATCTCAGTCCTAAATGGCCGAGGGTTCCCAACTTGGGGCCATGGCCCTTGACAAAACGTTTGTGAATAGCACGGCCATAAACTCTGCCCCTGTGTCCCACAAAACGGGCTGTGTTTTGAATCCTCTTGCTCGCCTTGACACTATCCGCACAGTAAAGTTCTCTTCTCCCTGATGGCTCATTACTTCAAGACAGAAGAAGGAGGAGAGCGCTCGGTCTGCCTGACCTTCACATTCCTCTTCGTCCTCGTTGCTATGTTGGTCCTGGTCGTGCGGGAGGATTATCTGGAGTTTGGTCTTGAGCCAGGTGAGTCTCTTGGTCGTTTTTTACTTGTATGCGTCAAGCTGAGGGGTGTAGCTACCCCACTTGATTGGCACCCCTTCCACCACCTTAAACCGTAGCTGCAGTGTGTACCATCTACAAGACGCACTGCAGCAACTCGCCGAGGCTTCTTCGACAGCACCTCCCAAACCCGTGACCTCCACCGCCTAGACGGACAAGGGCAGCAGGCACATGGGAACACCATCACCTCCAAGTTCCCCTCCAAGTCACACACCATCCTGGCTTGGAAATATTTCGCCACTAGGTCAAAATCGTGGAACACCCTCCCTAACAGCACTGTGGGAGCACCTTCACCACACGGACTGCAGTGGTTCAAGAAGGCGGCTCGCCACCACCTTCTCGAGGGCAACTAGGGATGGGCAATAAATGCTGGCCTTGCCAGCGACGCTCACATCCTGTAAATGAATTTAAAAAAAACTACTGTATGGTCAAATGGGTTTTGTAGTTGGATTCTCACTGAGAGCTCCCAGGACAGGTATAAAACAGCACCTCCCAAACCTGTGACCTCTAACACCTAGAAGGACAAGGGCAGCAGGCACATGGGAACACCACCACCTCCAAGTTCCCCTCCAAGTCGCACACACCATCCTGACTTGGAAATATATCGGCCGTTCCTTCATCGTCGCTGGGTCAAAATCCTGGAACTCCCTCCCCAACAGCACTGTGGGAGGACCTTCACCACACGGACTGCAGTGGTTCAAGAAGATGGCTCAACACCACCTTCTCAAGGGCAACTCGGGATGGGCAATAAATATTGGCCTTGCCAGCGACTCTCGCATCCAAAGAACAATTTTTTTTTTAAAGTACAGTGATTTAGCAGTTTTGGTGCTGGACTAGAGGTTGTCAGTAAAAATCCGACCATGATAAGTCACGGAAATTCATTTAATAAATCTGGCACCAGGGAACCTGCCCATGAAAGCTTCCAGATTATCTTCACACTAATGTCCTTCAGGGAGGGGAATCCAGTCCGGCCTACAGGTGTTGCCAGTCCCACCCTATTATTGTCCTCTGAAGTGGCCCAGCAAGCCACTCGGTTGCACAAGCAGTCGCTATGATGGGCAATAATTGAAGCCTTGCCACATCGCCCACATCCGAAGAACAAAATCATTTTTTTTTTAAAAAGCCAATTCCAGAGTGAATCTTCCCTACCCCGCTCTAGTTTGCCTCAAGTGTGACATGTTCCCATGACCTTCTGACTAGTGATCAGGAGCAGAAACTCGAGCTTTTTTTCCCCCTTCCCTTTTGTACAATGGCACCGATGCCAATTGTATCGCCACCTTGACTGAGATCACCAAGTCAGCCCAGACCCTTGGATCTTCTGGGTCTGTACCACAATAAATAAAAATTATTCATACCAAATAAAGCCACCGGGGAGCCAATACACTGTGACAGTAGAACTGGATCTATAAGCAGGTATCTCCAAACACTAACGACCTCTTATCCCCTACGCAGGTTTTGCCAATTTGTATGAAAACGTGAAGGTCTTTCTCAAGCAACAAGGGGTGGACGTCTGGCCGTGAGTGCTGTTTCTTTCATTTATTATCAAGTTTTGCCATTACATAGCTTTCTCTTGGCATTTCCCTTTCAGCCATGGCTCAGTGAGTAGCACTCTCGCCCCTGAGTCGGCAGGTTGTGGGTTCAAACCCCCCCCACCCGTATCCAATTTGTTTACGGTGACCTATCCATCTCAGACACGGGATGATGTGCGTTCCTTTCTGTTCCAGGTACTCGATCTCCAGACTAATCTTTAAGCTCTCATTAGTTGGATGTTCCTCCTTTATTGGTGCGTGTTTAACGTTCCCGGGCCTCCGGTTGGCGCAGACTCATTTAGATGCTCTCAAGTTGACTGCGGACAAACCTCTGATACAGTAAGTGATGCCGCTGGGGCTAAATAATGGTGCGGGGCTTTAAAGAACCACTGTTATGGGGAAGGGGCTAATGGGAGAACAGACTGGAGCAAGACCAGGCCATTTGACCCAGCAAGTCCATTCCTTCCACTGCTCAGTTCCATTCTTTCTCAATCTAAGTCAACCTGGCTCAGTGGCAGCACTCTAGCTTCTGAGTCGGAAGGTGATCAGTTCAATCCCCGCTCCAGGAGTTGGCTGTCATTTCAGCGCAGCACTGAGGGAGTGAAATGTTAGAATGAAATGTTAAATCAAGGCCCCTCGTCTCCCTGTTCACGTGGCGGAAAAGATCCCATCGCAACATCTGAAGAAGAGCTGGAGAGTTCTCCCCCCGGTGTCCTGGTCAACATTCATCCCCCAGTCCGCACCAAAGAACCAAATTTTCTCTTTATTCATTCACGGGGTGTGGGCAAGGCTGGCATTTATTGCCCGTCCCTAATTGCCCTGGAGAAGGCGTTGGTGAGACAATAAGAGTCTAAATGGGGTAGAGGAGCAAATGGATCTGGGGTCACAAATACATAAATCACCAAAAGTAGCAACGCAGGTTAATAAGGCCATTAATAAAAGTAAACCAAGCACTGGGGGTCATTTCTGGAGGGATAGAATTGAAAAACTCAAATTATGTTAAACTTGTACAGAACCTTGGTTTGACCACACTTGGAGCACTGTGCACATTTCTGATCTCCAGATTATAAAAAGGATATAGAGGCACTGGAGAAGGTGCAAAATAGATTCACAAGGATAATACCAGAACTGAGAGGATATACTTATAAGGAAAGGCTGAACAGGCTGGGGCTCCAGAAAAGAGAAGGCTGAGGGGCGACCTGATCGAGGTCTCTAAGATAATGAAAGAGTTTGATAGGGTAGATGTTTGCACCAGAACAAGATTTTTGTTAACCAAAGGTATTAAGGGATATGGGGCAATGGTGGTTATATGGCGTTAGGTCACAGATCAGTCGTGATTTCATTGAACGCCGGCGGAACAGGCTCGAGGAGCTAAATGGCCTCCTCCTGTTCCTAGGTTCCTGTGATGTTTCCACTTGTAGGGGAGACTAAAACTCGGAGCATAACTGCCGGCATAGACCAGTTGGGCTGAATGGCTTGCTTCTGTGCTGGAGACTCTATATGATTCTATGTAATGTAAAACGATCCTTAAAACCTACCTCTTTGACCAAGCTTTTGGTCATCTGTCCTAATATCTCCTTATATGGCTCGGTGTCAAACTTTGTTTGTTAATCGCTCCTGTGAAGCATCTTGGGACGTTTTACTACGTTAAAGGCGCTATATAAATGCAAGTTATTGTTAAAGCCTAACTCTTTGATCAAGCCTTTGGTTACCTCTTCCCAAATCTCTCTCTCTCTTTGGCTCAGCATTTGTTTCCCCCCCCGATGCCTCTGTGAAGCGTCTTGGGGCAGGTTGTGTTGTTGTCGTTGCCGTAAGATGTTCCTCACATGGTCTTTGTTTCCTGCCCCTCTCCCAGGATCCTGTTGCAAGCCAACTTTCTGTCGCCCATCATTGTGTTGTTGCTATGGGTGAAACCAATCACCAGAGACTTTGTGATGAACACGCCGCTTGGGAAAGATAAGATGCAGCTGTGAGTACCCAATGATGCCTCGCACCTTTAAAGTACCTTTTAGGATTTTCTGTCCGCTGACAAATCTCCACTCCTTCATGCAAAAAAAAACAGTTCCAGCTGGCTATCGGGGCACGTCAGAGGCGGGAGAAGGAATACGAAGGTAAATTCAGCCCCGGTGTAGAACTTCGCCGGGCAGGAGCGCTGATGGGGTTGTGCAGGGTTGCCAACTGTGGCTGGGTGTAGTCCTGGAGGTTTCATCACATGACCTCCTGCCTCGACCCACCCCGCCCCCACACCCCCACCATTGGGCCATCCTCCAGGCACACGGCCTTCCCAATTGGAAAGCAACCAGACTTTTTCTTACCCGATGTGATTAATCTTGACTGTTCGTCCAACTGTCTTTTCCCTGAAAGTTCACCAGACTGGTTCCTGGGATGGGGGGATTGTCCTATGGGGAGAGATCGAGTAGATTGGGCCTATATTCTCTAGAGTTTAGAAGAATGAGAGGTGATCTCATTGAAACATACAAAAATTCTTACAGGGCTTGACAGGGTAGATGCGAGGAGGATGTTTTCACTGGCTGGAGAGTCTAGAACCAGGGGTCACAGTCTCAGAATAAGGGGTCGGCCATTTAGGACTGAGATGAGGAGGGTGGTGAATCTTTGGAATTCTCTACTCTAGAGGGTTGTGGAGGCTCAGTCGTTGAGTATATTCAAGACAGAGATCAATAGATTTTTGGATATTAAGGGAATCAAGGGATATGGGGATAGTGCAGGAAGGTGGAGTTGAGGCTGAAGATCAACCATGATCTTATTGAATGGCGAAGCAGGCTCAAGTGGCCGAATGGCCTACTCCTGCTCCTATTTCTAATGTCCCCTCCCCCCGCCATATAATAAATGAAAGTGTTCAAAGAAAATGAAAAAAATTTAAAAAAATGTATTGCCCCAATGATTTTTCTCCCGGGTGTTGCTCCCAGCAGTGTCCCGGAGATTAATCTTCAATTCCTGGAGACTCCAGGGCAATCCTGGAGGATTGGCAAACGGATTGGGTGTCCAGTGTTGGAGCTCTATCTCTGACCTGCCCTCCCTGTCTAGCAAGCCTCCTTGTTGGACGAGGAGCCTCATTGAATGTGCCCGATAGTCCGTGTCCTTTGTACCAGAACGATGACAAACCTACAAGGACGATAATGTCAAGGTAAGAGTGGGGCCTACAGCAAGACAGCCCCTCTTGAATTAAGCAGAGGGTGAACCACTGATGAATGCTGCACCATTGGAAATCCATTCATGAAGATTTCCTCAGTTCGTTTTACACCTTTATGATTTTGTTACCCATAGCAACCAGACAATTCTTCCCCCACCCCCAAGCTAATTGTACTTTTTGTTGCAGTCTTAGTCATAGGAACAGGAGGAGGCCAGTCAGCCCCTCGAGCCTGTTCCACCATCCAATTAGATCAGGGCTGATCTGTATCTTAACTCCATCTACCCGCCGTGGTTCTGTAACCCTTAATACCCTTACCCAGTAAATATCAATCTCAGTTTTGAAATTTTCAATTGACTCACAGCCTCAACAGCCTTTTGGGGGGGAGAGTTCCCAATTTCCGCTACCCTTTGTGTGAAGAAGTGCTTCCTGACATCACCCCTGAACGGCCTGGCTCTAATATTAAGGTTATGCCCCCTTGTTCTGGACTCTTCCCCCCCCCCCCCCCCCCCCCTCTCCATCAGAGGAAATAGTTTTTCTCTATCTACCCCATCAATTCCTTTCAACCCCTCGATTAGATCACCCTTTAATCCTCGAAAACTCGAGGGAATACAAGTAACAGTGTAATAATAATACAAAAGATCTGACTTTGGGCTTCCTTTCTCATCTGCTTCTGAAGGATGTCTGACATGACGTACAACAGCGTGCGCCTGTGGATAATCATTGGCATCTGCGCACTGCGTCTAGCGATGACCCGCTACCACCTACAGGCATACCTGAACCTGGCGGAAAAGTGGGTGGAGCTAATGAAGAGGGAGGCCGGGAGCATCCCCATGATCGAAATTCAGCGGAAGGTACATTCGGGGAATTATGGGACCCGATGGATACTCGATACCCCTGGCGGAGAAACTGCGGGGGGTGGGGGAATTGGGTCGCCCCCCCCCCCTTTGGGGCACTAACTTCGCCGGGGAGCTACTTTTAGCGCCCCCGAGAAAGTTAGCGGCCCCGCGCCCGAAATTGAATGGTGACGCCCCAAGCAGGTGGCGGGGCGCTACTGGAAGCGCTCCCCCTCCCTCTTGGGGCGCTCCCATTGAATATCGCGGCGCTACGTGCAACAGCGCCACATGCGTGTCGGCACGTAGCGCCGCGGTACTACAGGCCTCCCTCCCCTGATTAAAGGGGAGGGGCCGAGCGCAGCGCGCACCGGGACCCTGCTGGACCACCGGGGAGCGGGGCGCCGGCAAAAGAGCCCGGCACTCGAAGAGGAATACCGGGCTGACCGATCGTGGCCGGCACCCCGAAGGAGGAGACCAGAGGGGGCAGGTGCCTCCAAAAACTGACCGCCCGGCACCTGCCCTTTAATTTGCGCCACCCTGGCCGCAAATACGGCCCCCTGACCCTGTCGGACATAGCATCCGACGGTAGGTCAGGGGGCACGAGCCAAATTTGCGGGGTGCTGCGCATGGCGATGACGTCATCGCCGGAGGCGCAGCGCCACTAACCTCCCGTTGAATTTCGCGGGAGCCGTTTGCGGCACTGCGCTAGGTGCTTTGCGCCAACGGGAGGCCCAAAGCAACCGAATTTTTCCCCCTGCATCTATTATGAGAAAGGAAAAAGTTAATACTCAATACACAGGAGATACCTTTTAATTGACTTTTGGAGTCACAATTTCTTCTAATTTTTGTAAAAGTATATACAATGGAAAGTCAGCCTGACCTCTTGGTGACCTCAGGAACTGCTTAAGAACAATTAGACTCTACCTGATCCAGGAAGGCATAGCAATTGCACATTGCTGCCTCAAAACGATAGGCCAGGTACCACACAGCCGCACTTTAATACACATCTATAATATATTTAAAATCTTCCGTCTGCACACACATCCTGCCTGCAACACCTTAATTCCTGTTGTCACACTTTTTGCCAACTTTTTCCATTATTAGTTCCTCTGTCGACGTTCATATTGCAAGCTTCCTATGTAAACTTGTCACGCTGTAATTACACACTCCTGCCAGTGATGGTGCTGTTGCACCTCAGTGCTCTGTCTCCCAGCTCCTCACCCTGTACTTCAAGAAACTCCTGTGCTTCAAACTTCTCTGCTTCCCATATTGCCATAAGTTTTGCTATTTAACTGTAAATGCACCCTGGTCCAATAGTCTACTGCCCTCAAATCCTGCTTCACTTGAAGACTACCGCCGACCTTGATTCCCCTTGTGTGATGTCACGGGAGATCGACAAATGTCTACATATAATAACAGATACCCAAGAGTGAGGCTAATTGTTCTTAAGCAGATCCTTAGGTCTCTAAGAAGTCAAAATGACATTCTTCTTTATGTACTTATTTATTAAAAGAAAATCTGACTCCATAAGTTAATTAGAAGGTGTCTTCTGTATATTAAATATACCTGGGAGTGAGTTACAGGCTAGAATCTAATTGAGGGGTTCAAATGGTTTATATATAGAATAATAGGTATCCGGGAGTGAGTTACAGGCTGGAATCTAATCGAGGGGTTCAGGGGTTTATATATAGAATAACAGATACCCGGGAGTGAGTTACAGACTGGAATCTAATCGAGGGGTTCGGGGGTTTATATATAGAATAACAGATACCCGGGAGTGAGTTACAGGCTGGAATCTAATCGAGGGGTTCAGGGGTTTATATATAGAATAACAGATACCCGGGAGTGAGTTACAGACTGGAATCTAATCGAGGGGTTCGGGGGTTTATATATAGAATAACAGATACCCGGGAGTGAGTTACACACTGGAATCTAATCGAGGGGGTCGGGGGTTTATATATAGAATAACAGATACCCGGGAGTGAGTTACAGGCTGGAATCTAATCGAGGGGTTCGGGGTGGTTTATATATAGAATAACAGATACCCCGGGAGTGAGTTACAGGCTGGAATCTAATCGAGGGGTTCGGGGGGTTTATACCCAGAATTGGAATTGTGTGGGGTCATAATATTGTTATCAGACTGCTGTGACTCTTGGGCTCGTGAGCAGATCCTGGAACCCTGATTCCCAGGTGATTTCTGACAGTCTCCTGTGATTCACTCCGGCGTGTAGTTTATAAAAAGTGGGTGTCTCTTGACGAGCAGGTTAAAACTCTGTTGCTAGTGACTGACGGGATGTTTTTACCACTCCTGCTGCAGATTTCGCGAGTGTTCTGCTATCTGTGTGTGGTCACCGTGCAGTACCTGGGCCCCATAATCCTTATCCTGCACTCCACTCTGCTGCTGAAAGTATTGGGTGAGTAACTGAATTTAACGACAAATATGTAATTAAAAAATTCCTATATTGGTCATTTATTTTACATTTGGAAAAGATGTTCAGCCCCTCGAGCCTGTTCTGCCGTTTAATTGGATCATTGCTGATCTGTACCTTAACTCCATCTACCCGCCTTGGTTCCATATCGCTGGACACTCTTACCCAACAAATATCTATCGATCTCAATCTTGAAAAGTTTCAATTGACCCCCAGCCTCAACAGCTTTTTGGGGGAGAGAGTTCCAGATTTCCACTGCCCTTTGCGTGAGAAGTGCTTCCTGACATCACCCCTGAACGGCCTGCCTCTAATTTTAAGGTTATGCCCCCTTGTTCTGGACTCCCCCCCCCCCCCCCCCCCCCCCACCAGTGGAAATAGTTTCTCTCTATCTACCTGATCAATTCCTTTAAACCCCTCGATTAGATCACCCCTTAATCCTCTAAACTCGAGGGAATACAGAGTAATAATGTAGTAATAATAATACAAAGATCTGACTTTGGGCTTCCTTTCTTGTCTGGTG
This sequence comes from Squalus acanthias, assembly GCA_030390025.1. NCBI lineage: Eukaryota > Metazoa > Chordata > Chondrichthyes > Squaliformes > Squalidae > Squalus > Squalus acanthias. The sequence goes on from CM059443.1 coordinate 37,712,533, forward strand.
TGTGAAAACATGCTCCTTGATTTCACCCCTGAATGGCCTCGCTCTAACTTTAACACGATGCCCCTTGTTCTGGATTCCCCCACTATTTTACTAAGCATTACTTTTCTCCGAGGCCACACTCACTCAGGGGACAGATATCTGCTGCAGGACTGAACTGCATGGATCAGAAGGTCCCAGGTTAGTTCCGCCTGTGCTGAGAACAGTAGGTGCATTATATTGAGTCGTACTGCGCAGGTGCCTGGCGTTTACATAGAATTGCATAGAATGGACAGCACAGAAACGGGCCATTCGGCCCAACTGGTCCATGAAGGTGTTTATGATCCACACACGCCTCCTCCCACCCTACTATAAAAAGGTTACAGAGTCACTGGAGAGGGTGCAAAAAAGATTTACAAGGATGATACCAGAAATGAGAGGGTATACATAGCGGGAAAAGATGAACAGGCTGGGTTTATTTTCTCTAGAAAAAAGAAGGCTGAGGGGTGACCTAATAGAAGTCTTTAAAATTATGAAAGGTTTTGATAGAGTGGACAGAGAGAGAGAGTGTTTCCACTTGTGGGGAAGAGCAAAACTAGAGGCCATCAATATAAGAATACTTTGCATCCGTCTTCACAAAAGAGAGGGACGATGCAGACATTGTAGTTAAGGAGGAGTGTGAAATATTAGATGAGAATAGTGAGAGAGGACATATTAAGGGATTAGCATCTTTCAAAGTAGATAAATCGCCAGGCCCAGATGAAATGTATCCCAGGCTGTTAATAGAAGCAAGGGAGGAAATAGCAGAGGCTCTGACCATCATTTTTCACTCCTCTCTGGCTATAGGTATGGTGCTGGAGGACTGCTAATGTGTACCGTTGTTTAAAAAGGGAGAAAGGGATAGAGCGAGTAATTACAGGCCAGTCAGCCTAACCTTAGTGGTGGGCAAATTGTTGGAAAAAAATTCTGAGGAACAGTATTAATCGTCATTTAGAAAGGCACGGATTAATCAAGGACAGTCAGCATGGATTTGTTAAGGGAAGGTCGTGTCTGACTAACTTGATTGAATTTTTTGAGGAGATAACAAGGAGGGTTGATGAGGGTAGTGCATTTGATGTAGTCTACGTGGATTTTAGCAAGGCTTTTGACAAGGTCCCATATGGCAGACTGGTCAGTAAAGTAAAATCCCATGGGATCCAATGGAAAGTGGCAAGTTGGATCCAAAATTGGCTCAGTGGCAGGAAGCAAAGGGTAATGGTCGATGGATGTTTTTGTGACTGGAAAGCTGTTTCCAGTGGAGTTCTGCAGGGCTCAGTACTAGGTTTTTTGTGGTATACATCAATGATTTAGACTTCAATGTAGGGGGCATGATTAATAAGTTTGCAGATGATACAAAAATTGGCTATGTGGCTGATAGTGGGGAAGAAAGCTGTAGACTGCTGAAAGATATCAGGTGGGCAGAAAAGTGGCAAATGGAATTCAATCCGGAGAAGTGTGAGGTCATGCATTTGGGGAGAGCTAACAAGGCAAGGGAAGACACAATAAATGGTAGGGCACTGAGAAGTGTAGAGGAATAGAGGGACCTCAGAGTGCATGTCCACAGATCCCTGAAGGTAGCAGGACAGGTAGATAAGGTGGTTAAGAAGGCATACAGGATACTTTCCTTTATTAGCTGAGGCATAGAATATAAGAGCAGGGAGGTTATGCTTGAACTGTATAAAACACTAGTTAGGCCGCAGCTAGAGTACTGCATGCAGTTCTGGTCACCACATTACAGAAAGATGTGTTTGCACTAGAGAGGGTACAGAGGAGATTTACGAGGATGTTGCCAGGACTGGAGAATTTTAGCTATGAGGAAAGATTGGATTGGCTGGATTTGTTTTCTTTGGAACAGCGGAGGCTGAGGGGAGACTTGATTGAGGTGTATAAAACTGAGAGGCCTAGACAGAGGGGATAGGAAGGACCTATTTCCTCCAGCAGAGAGGTCAATAACCAGGGGGCATAGATTAAAAGAAAGAAAGATTTGCATTTCAATAGCGCCTTTCATGACCACCGGATGTCTCAAAGTGCTTTACAGCCAATGAAGTACTTTTTGGAGTGTAGTCACTGTTGTAATGTAGGAAAATTAAAGTAATTGGTAGAAGGATTAGAGGGGAGTTGAGGAGAACTTTTTTTCACCCAGAGGGTGGTGGGGGTCTGGAACTCACTGCCTGAAAGGCTGGTAGAGGCAGAAACCCTCACCGCATTTAAAAAGTACTTGGATCTGCACTTGAAGTACTGTAACCTACAGGGCTACGGACCAAGAGCTGGAAAGTGGGATTAGGCTGGAGAGCTCTTTTTCGGCCGGCACAGACACGATGGGTCGAATGGCCTCCTTTTGTGCCGTAAATTTCTATGATTTCGAAGATAATCACCAAGAAATCCAATAGGGAATTCAGGAGAAACTTCTTTTACCCAGAGAGTGGTAAGAATGTGGAACTCGCTCCCACAGGGAGTGGTTGAGGTGAATAGCATAGATGCATTTAAGGGGAGGCCAGACAAGCACGAGGGAGAAGGGACTAGAGGGTTAGGCTGATAAGAGTTAGATGAGGAAAGACGGGAGGAGGCTCGAGTGGAGCATAAACGCTGGCATGGACTGGTTGGGCCGAATGGCCTGTTTCTGTGCTGTATATCCTATGTATGTATGTACTTCATCTAAGCTTTTCAACATACCCTTCTATTCCTTTCTCCCTCATGTACATACCAAGCTTCCCCTATGCATAGACATAGGGGAATGGCCTGATTTTCTGTGCAGTAGACTCAATGTCCCCGATATTGACAGGGGCGGGTTGCGTAGGCGGAGTTTCAGACGAGAAACCCGGAGGTCCCTGCCCGGAAGTCAGGCAGGGAGGACTCTGGGATCCTGAGGGGTCTGATCCCTGACCCCGGAGGCCTTTGTGTGGGGAGGGGGAGCTTGGGGGGCCGGGGAGCAGCACTCCTGCTCCTCCTGGCCCACAAGCAGTGCTGTAAAGGCACCTGCCTTCTCCCCGAAGCTGTCCTCGCCTTCCTTTAGCTGCCGGGTTTCCCGAGGCCAGGGAAACCCGGTCGGCCACAGTTAAACCTGTAAAACAGGTTAAATCAGAGGCTGCTAGCCTCATTAAAATAATTAAATTGCCAACCCACCTCCGTAAAACTCGGAAGTGGGCGGGTTGGGGTCGGGTTTGAGATTTTAAAAATTTTAACATCTGACCCGACCCACCTGTTTTCGGGGGTTCACATTCACCCCAAGTAATTCGATGTAACTCATCTTGTTTTTATTTTTCTTCAGGTGACTACTCCTGGGGCTTTTACCCGGAACCCCCTGGAGTCTCGCCCGCTGTGGACGTCAGTCCGGACTCCTCCGGCCCACCCGCCGACGAAGAGGAGGATTACCGAGCGGCTGTCTCTCAGATCACAGCAGCCCTGGGTGCCCTCCGTAACGTTTTCACACCCCTCTTTTACCGGGGCCTCTTCTCCTTCCTGACCTGGTGGCTGGCAGCCTGTCAGGTGGTGACGAGCTTGTTTGGCCTTTACTTCCATCAGTACCTGATGGCCTCGTAAGACAGGAGGGTGGTGGGGATGAGGACGAAGCATGCTGTGAAGTATCTTCTCCCCCGCTATGTTGGAGAATGAGCGGACGATTGAGAGTCCCGAGAGAATTTTTATTTCAAATCACTTTTTTTTTAACCTTTCACCATCGTTTCTTCCCCCAAAGGTGCTGACTCCCACGGAGGAATAGTTGCGCAGGTGCTGGCTGACTCTTCTATACCTCACACCGACTTGGCTGTGTGCGCCTGGGGAGCGGGTACAAACCAGCCAGGGTTTGCTGCTCCTGATCGCGATCCAGTGACATCCTGTGAGCACAGAATCGATATGATGCCTACACAGTCGAATAGCCTGCCAAACGCTTGCTGTACTGGCGCTCGGGGCAAGATACCAGAAGGCCTTAAGTGCCTCGGGCAGGGGAAGTTGGAGGAGCTAGAGTGTTGCCATCATTTGTTACTGAATCATTGTGGCTTTGCTGTCCCGTATGGCAATTAGGCAGTTTTTTATTTAACATTAATTAATGACCCAAGTTGCTTTTATTCGGAAGCCTTTCTCCACTCCCCCCCCCACACCGTCCAATCCCTCATTTTGGGGGCACGATGCCCAGATTATCACAGAGGCAGTAAAGGGTGAAAGACTGATATTTAAACACCCACTTCCCTTAACAATAAAATAACACGGGGACTGAAATCCCTGGGGGAGGTGAGGGTGCAGCTCACTCTGGAGTTTGAAATCTTCCAGGTTTCCAACCCAGTTAAGATGTGTCTATAATCCAAGTTGGGGGAGGGGCCCTAGGTCTATCACCCCCATTTCCCCCAAATGTTTGGGTGGGACCCCAGGAGCTTCCCATCTTGAACAGCAAAAGGTAATCGATCCCTTTACCCGTCAATGACCTCATGATACTAGCTTTAATTTGCCTTCACGGAAAGACGTTATTATTTTAATAGCCGTTAAATCTTCAGTTATGGGCCTCAGAATTCCACCCTCCACTCCGCAGTTCTGTGGCAGAATGGGGTCCCAGCAATTTCGGGGAGGAGAAGGGGGGGGGGCGGGAGTTGAAATTCCGCCGGGTGGTTCTTAGCAACAAGCGCCCGAAGTGATTGCATGAAAATGATTCCGTCGGAGAGGAACACGGGAGTGTCGAATAGCACACCGGATGGGAAGGGGTGGAGGCGAGGAGACTCCAGCTCGTTTGCTCGAATTACGCCAAACCCACGTCAGCTGCGTGTCGCAAGCGGGTGAATATGGAGCTGACGTGTGAGCGGAGGGACTGGGGGTCGGATCCATTTAAAAGAAAGACTTGCATTTCTATATCTCCTTTCACAACCTCAGGACGCCCCAAAGCGCTTTACAGCCAATTTAAATATATTTTAAGTGTAGTCGCTGTTGTAGGAAACGCGGCAGCCAATTTGCACACAGCAAGCTCCCACAAACAACAATGTGATAGTGACCAGATAATCTGTTTTTAGTGATGTTGGTTGAGGGATAAATATTGGCCCCAGGACACCGGGGAGAACTCCCCTGCTCTTAGTGCCATTGGGATCTTTAACGTCCCCCTGAGTGAGCCCGCGGTTTTAGCGTCTCGTATGAAAGACAGCACCCCCGACAGTGCGGCACTCCCTCAGTACTGGCACTGGGAGTGTCGGCCTAGATTTTGTGCTCCAGTCCCTAGAGTGGGACTTGAACCCACAACCTTCCGACTCGGAGTGTTCCTAATACAGGGGGTTACAAAGACTGATCGCGGAGATGGGGAGAAGCTCTCCCTATATGTGGCACAGGAGCGGGCGAGTGGTGTTGGTTTGGGAGGGGGGGGTGTAACCTCCTGTTTAACAAGGGACCACCTGCAGGAGCTGCCAGCCTCCATCTTCCCGTTGACATCAACAAGTGCAAAATACAGCCTTCGTGACACAAGCAAGTGCAAGGTATTATCATGCGACTGATTGATTTTAAAATGTTTTTTAAAAACCGCCCCATGTGCCTGTGTGTATATAGTTAAAGTATTAGGAAGAAATGAATTGCTATCCGTCTTACAGTACAAGATCAATCATTTCATGAACGTGTTTACATAAGCTGTTACAAAGAAATGGCCTCTTGCTGAACATTAACGTAACCAGCTGCACTAATCATTGGCTTTTATGCTCACCGTGGTGACGGATGTTGGTGCTGGGAGCCCAGTGTCCCATCAAACACTCCCAGGACCAATACAGCACGGGTTAGATACAGAGTAAAGCTCCCTCTACACTGCCCCATCACACACTCCCGGGGCAGGTACAGCACGGGTTAGATACAGAATAAAGCTTCCTCTACACTGTCCCATCAAACACTCCCAGGGCAGGTACAGCACGGGTTAGATACAGAGTAAAGCTCCCTCTACACTGTCCATCAAACACTCCCAGGGCAGGTACAGCGCGGGTTACACTGCCCCAACAATGTACCTGAACTAGGATCTGTACTGAAACGGCCCAAACCCATTTCACATCGGACCCTTACGGACAGAGTGTAGCTTCATCCCATCAGGTCCGGCTGGATCTGAACCCGTGTGAAAAGCCAGTGTCTGTGTCACACCCACTGTGCCACCCAAGTTCTTTTTGTTCCAGGTTAAAATGAAATGGCGACATTTTAAAGTATTCTTTTTCTGATCGGACTTTGGTGCTTTGGAAAGAAAGACTTTATCTTGTGGGACCCAGTGAATCAGTGTTTCAGCATGGTGAGGGAGAGCATGGGTCACAGACTCCCTGCCCTACTGTGTGCTGTACATTCCGAGCCCTGCTGGGGTACGGGTCCCATGGGTGAGCACAACCAGAGTGCCGGCACGCTGTTCCAGTACCGGAGGCATCCCAGCCGAATCCAATCCCTCCCTTGCCCAGTGTCCTCGCACACACGCACGTTCACGCACGCTCTTGGGGAGGGGGGGGTGGTTATTGGATCAGGACAGGAGCCCTGGCTGGTTTTTAAAATCTTTTTATTTGCCCCCTCACTCCCTGCCCCAGGGCTGCTGAGGCCAACTCAACACAGACCAGGGATCGACGGTGAGGCTTTCATGGTTCAATAGCAATGCATTTCCCATTGAGCCAGCAGGGGGAGATGGCGCTCTCTTCCACCCCCCCCCCCCGGCTCTCTCTTTCCCCTCCCCCTATCTCCTCCCTCTTTCTCCCCGCTCCCCTCTCTCACCCTGCTCCCTCTCCCTCTCCCCGCTCCCCCTCTCCTTCTCTCCCTCTCTTATTCCCACTCTTCTCCCTCTCTCCCTGCCCACTCTTTCCTTCTCTGACCCCCCTCTCTCCCGCTCACCCTCTCCTCTCACCCTCTCCCTAATTGAAATGCACGGTATAAGCAATTGCCCTAATTGTAAAACACACTCCTCTCACTCCCCCTTTTTTTATTACGGCTAACTGTAAATTGCTTTCAGTTTGGACCCAGTAAACCATCTGATCTAAGCCCCTCAGAGACACTTTTTTGTGTCTCCCAGCCTGTGTGCAAAAGACTCTGACTCCAACCTCTAATTTGTGTCTGGAGCACAGGGCTGCTTTAGGGATACAGGCCCCTGCAGACTCCCAGGAGACTCCCAATTCACTGATCTGTCTGATTTCCACTCAAATGACTTAATTATAAAGCTGCACGTGTTAAAGGGCCAGTCCATCCCGAGCAGATGTGAATTAAATATATGAAACCCTCCCGTTAGCCGTTTCCCGAAGCCAAATTTGATCTTTAATTCCTTTATGACATTAAACATAGTGCTGGTGTGCTGTGAGTTAGTTGATTTGAGCCCGGACGGACACCAAGAGTGTTACATTTGACACTGAGAGGAGGAGGGAGGGAGGGGGGTGCGGGGGGACGACAAAAAATCGAACAGGGTTCCTGCTTCTGATCGCCATCTGGTGTCCGCTGATGGAAGGACTGGATCGGGCTTGTGCTGCGATCCCCTCTGCTCAAATAGCCTGCTGATACTCCCTGGCTAGGCTCACATAAAGAACAGCCAAATGCACAAGGTAATAGTAAACTGGGGCCTGTGGAACTGCACTCTAAAGTAACTCTGTGCCTTCAGCTGGTGTGGGGCGAGAGTGGGAGGCTAACATTTTAATAAAAAAATATATAGAACAAAATGATTATTTTGTGACTGTGATTAAGCAGGAGTTAAATCATGCACAGAATGGAGTGGTGTGTGGCTTTTCAGAGACGAATTAAAAAGTATATATTTTAAAATCCTTAGTGAGCTCCTGTCACATTCTTCAGTGCGAACATTTCACAAGTAAAGAAATAACTTGCATTTCTATAGCGCCTTTCACGATGTCCCAAAGCACTTTACAGCCAATGAAGCACTTTTTGAAGTGGAGTCACTGTTGTAATGTAGGAAACGCGGCAGCCAATTTGCGCACAGCAAGCTCCCACAAACAGCAAAGCGATAATGACCAGATCATCTGTTTTTTAGTGATGTTGTTTGAGGGGTGAATATTGGCCCCAGGACACAGGGAAGAACTCCCCCCCGCTCCTCTTCTTCGAAATAGTGGCCGTGGGATCTTTTACGTCCGCCTGAGAGAGCAGACGGGGCCTCAGCTTGACGTCTCATCCGAAAGACGGCACCTCCGACAGTGCAGCACTCCCTCAGCACTGCACTGGGTGTGTCATGTATCCTGTTAGCCGCTCTTTGATGCTCAGCATTTGGGTAGAGTCCATTCAGCCACCTTGAGCAGTCTTATCACCAAATACCTGTTGGGTCACACAGCCAGTGCTGCCAGCTCACCTAAAGAATCAAGTGTGGGAGAGGGAACCATGGAGATTACTTTCACCAGGTGCTCGGTTCCTGCACTTTCTGCTTTTTACTGAATTATTTTCTTTCATGTAATTTTGTAAAACTATAATTATTTCATCAATTAGGTTTCACTGACTCTTAAAGTGTATTCTTAGCAATGGGATGTTATTATTAATTTTGTGAGATACGACTGACGTGTCTCATCCCTCCACATTCTCGCCCTCTCCCTTTCTCTGTAATCTCCTGCAACCCTCCAAGATCTCTGCACTCCTCCAATTCTGGCCTCCAGCGCATCCCCGATTTTAATCGCTCAACCATTGGTGGCCGTGCCTTCAGCTGCCTAGGCTCTAAGCACTGGAATCCACTCCCTAAACATCTCTGCCTCTCTACCTCTCCTCCTTTAAGACACTCCTTAAAACCTACCTCTTTCTGTCCTAATATCTCTTTATGTGGCTCAGTGTCAAATTTTGTTTGATAACACTCCTGTGAAGCGCCTTGGGATGTTTTACGATGTTAAAGGCGCTATATAAATGCAAGATGTTATTGTAGAGGGGAGTGTGAACATAAGAAATAGGAGCAGGAGTAGACCATTTGGCCTCTCGAGCCTGCTCCACCATTCAATAAGATCATGGCTGATCTTTGACCTCATCTCCACTTTCCTGCACTATCCCCATATCCCTTGATTCCCTTAATATTTAAAAATCTATCGATCTCTGTCTTGAATATACTTGACGACTGAGCATCCACAGGCCTCTGGGGTAGAGAATTCCAAAGATTCACCACCCTCTGAGTAAAGAAATTTCTCCTCATCTCAGCCCTAAATGGCAGACCCCTTATTCTGAGACTGTGACCCCTGGTTCTAGACTCCCCAGCCAGGGGAAACAACCTCCCTGCATCTACCCTGTCGAGCCCTGTAAGAATTTTGTATGTTTCAATGAGATCACCTCTCATTCTTCTAAACTCGAGAGAATATAGGCCTAGTCTATGTGGTCAGCCATGGGGCTATAACACAATAGAGCTGATCCCACAAGCCGTGCTCTTACCTGGGAGCCAGACCTCTCGAGATGTGGGTGCCTCTCCGACAGATTGGCTTTGTTGCACTTTTTGAAGTTTCCGCTCCGTGTCAAGATTGTAAAACGCATTCTTTATAAACAGATTGATGACTTTGCTACATCTATCTTAAGAGATAATCCACACCCCCTCACTGTATCCAACCAGCTCTTCCGATGGTTTGGTTTGGTTTGTACGGGCAACGCCTCGTGGAACTGAGCCAAAACTTAATAATTTTAAATCGGAGATTGATGGCTTTCTGTTAACCAAAGGTATTAAGAGATATGGGCCAAACAATGGAGTTGGGTGGCAGATCAGCCATGATCTCATTGAATGGCAGAGGAGGCTCGAGGGGCTGAATGACCGACTCAAGTTCCTATGTTCCAAAACAGACCAAAGTGTCCCGGGTTATGTTTTCCAGTCGGTGCTGAGTTTGCTGAAAGGAGTTGGCTGGGCAATTGAGGTGGCGCTAGATGGAATCTGTCTCTTCAATCCCAATTCCCTGCCCTCAGTTGGCAGTGTAGTGGGCGCCATACTGGACCAACAACCCAGAGGTCACGAGTTCAAAGCCCCACACAGCAAATTGGGAAATTGAACTTGTGAACTGACCACATGAAAGCCTTCTGGATTGTTCTTAGAAACCCAACATGCTTCACCAATACCCTTCAGGGAGGGAGACCAGCCTCCTTACCTGGTCTATATGTGACTCCAGTCCCACACTATGACTCCTCATACCCTTCGAGTAGTGGTCCTCAAACTCGAGTCCGAAGACCCCTGGGGGTCGGTACGGATTTTACAGGGGTTCCGCGAAATAATATGAGTACTGAGCAGGGCCGGCCTTACGGTGGGGGTGGCGTATGGTCAAGAGTAAGCGAATGGCCAGCACCCGGGGGCAGGCTTGGTGCGAACCAGGAGGCGGGAGCGGAGTGCGGTCGCCACGTGTGCAGCGCAGAGTGAGCTGGCTGTCTCACCGAGGAGGGGAGCGCGCACGGAGGAGCACTGAGAGTGCCACGAAGATCGCCAGGTAGACCCGCAGTTACCAAGGCTGGTGGTGGGCGCCAAATCGGTGATCGCTGATAGCATAGCACAGCCACCTCACTGAAATCTAAGTAAATACCTGGGGGGAAAAAATTTGGTTGATTTGCGCCTCTCGTTAGCGCCCCCGGGAGGCGCTAGCGAGAGGTGCAAATCCCTTAGTGCCCGGGCGCGGCGCCGCTAACGCCTCCCTAAAAATTCAGCGGGAGGTTAGCGGTAGCCAGTGACGTCCCATGCTGCTGCGCCGCCGGCAATGATGTCATCGCCATGCGCAGCGCCCCCGCTTGCACCCCGGCCACAAACTTCCCTTGCACCCCCTGACCTATCGCCGGACGGTATGTCCGACCGGTTCAGGGGGCGTTTTTGCAGCGGTGGCGCTACTTAAAGGGCAGGTGCCGGGCGGCCATTTTTATTTTGACCGACTGCTAGCGCCTGCCCCCTTTCCCTTTTTTTCGGGCTGTCGGCCGCGATCGCTCAGCCCGGCACTCCCCGGTGGTCCGGCAGGGCCCCAGTGCGCGCAATGACGGGGCGCTACATGCCGACGCACGTGGCGCTGTTGCACGTAGCGCCGCGAACCTCAGTAGTAGCGCCCCAAGAAGGAGGTGGAGCGCTTCCAGTGGCGCCTCTCTACTGAATCTACTGAATTTCCGGCGGAGGGGCACTAACTTTTTTGAGGCGCTAAAATTAGCGCCCCGGCGACGTTAGCGCCCCAAAAGGGCGCCACCCAATTTTTCCCCCCTGTTTTCTTAAAAGCATTATTAAAACACTCTTTACATGCAGCACTTACATATTATGAGTATTATATAGTACAATTTAGATGGTCGGGGCGAGCGGGGGGGTGATGTCCGTGATTACTAATCCATTTGAAAAGTTGTCCTTCAAAAAGGTTTGAGAATCGCTGCTTTACAGCAACAAGGGATTGGGCAATAAATGCAGCCTTGCCAGAGTCACCCACATCTCAAGACCAAAAAAGATTAGATGGATTGGGGTTGTTTTCTTTGGAACAGAGGAGGCTGAGGGGAGACTTGTGTGAGGTGTATAAAATTATGGGGGGCCTAGATAGAGGAAGGACCTATTTCCCTTAGCAGAGATGTCAATAACCAGGGGGCACAGATTTAAAGTAATTGGTCGAAGGATTAGAGGGGAGTTGAGGAGAACTTTTTTCACCCAGAGGGTGGTGGGGGTCTGGAACTCATTGCCTGAAAGGGCGGGTAGAGGCAGAAACCCTCATCACATTTAAAAAGTACTTGGATATTACATAGGATCACACAGGATATACGGCACAGAAACAGGCCATTCGACCCAACCAGTCCATGCCGGCGTTTATGCTCCACTCGAGCCTCCTCCCGTCTTTCCTCGTCTAACTCTATCAGCCTAATCCTCTATTCCCTTCTCCCTCATATGCTTGTCTCGCCTCCAAGGATATGCACTTGAAGTGCCGTAACTTCCAGGGCTTCGGACCAAGAGCTGGAAAGTGGGATTAGGCTGGAGAGCTCTTTTTCGGCCGGCACAGACACGATGGGCTGAATGGCCTCTTTCTGTGCTGTAAATTTCTATGATTCAATGAGAAAATAAAAGGAAATTGATTCTGCATCAATGGCCTTTGGCTAAAGTGTGTTCCACATTCTTACAACTCTTCTTCAGCTGACCTCTCTGAAGAAAGAAAGAGAATAAACCGGGTAAGCCATGCCTGGTCACTGTCCAGTGGCTCCCTTGGTATAAAGCACACCTGTCCAGATTTGGGGTGGGGTGGGGGAGAGGACAGTTAACGGTGACAGCAACCGCAGTGGAATAGCCTACTGACATTGTCTGGGCTCGTGTGTGAAAAATGGCCAATTGAATAAAAGATGGGGACTCTTGATGCCCCTGGAACTTGGCCCCTCTCGCTCGAGGTCTTCAGGAGATGACGGTAGACGATTGGGGCGGTTGCAGGTGAATTAAACAAAAAGTGGAGTTTACTGGCTTGAATTAGCAACAAAACAATTGCTGGGCCGGGGTGGTCGCAGTCACGGAGTGGATGTTTTTCTTATTAATTTTGTCTGATCATTCTACTGGCGTGAGTCTCGTCCCTCTGCATCCTCGCCCCTCCCTATCTCTGTAACCTGCTGCACTCCTACTGCCCGCCAAGAACTCTGTGCTTCTCCAATTCCGGCCTCGAGTGCATCCCTGATTTTCTTCGCTCCGCCATTGGCGTTCCTGTAAATTAGAGAAAGAAATAGCCACAGACAAAAACTCCCCCCCCCCCCCTCCCCATTATAATTTGACTGCCAACTCACCCAGTGCCTTCTCTGAGCAGCTGGGTGCTAGTCTGACAGGATGATAAACAGGTTGTGACGTAAGAAAATGGTGTAGAATATTGAGCGGTGATGGGCAGCCTCGAGACTCGAGACCGTGAGAGTGTCTGGGGTGCAATGATGATTTATAAGGGGGTGTTGTTCAACACACGACGTTGATTTAGAGCAACACAATAAGTCTAGCCGCACACACACAGAAAGGGACGACGATTCTTGCAAATTAATTAGATTACTGGCAACATTTTCAGACAAGTTTAACTCTTTCAGCAAAGATCGAACTCTCCCGAGGCACAAACGGATTGCTGCCGGCAGGGTTTTAATGTCCTTTATTTAGTTTTGGATTGAGAAACTTAAAAGCGAGGATTTCAGGCTCAGAGTTTCGGGACTGCGGCAAGCGTGCAAAGGGTAGATGAGATGATAAGTTAAATCAAGGGGTAGGCGAGACCAGGCGTGGGTTTCAAAAGCTTGTGGTTTGTACAGATTTTGAGAGGGGATTTTGTTTCCCCACTCCCCACTTTTTCCGCTGATAGCAGATGGCAAATGTGGGAAGTAATCTTGCAAAGGGCTTTGTGTCAACTATCAGCTATAAACCCTCTCTGTCTGCTGCTCACCCAGTACTGTACTCTTCCTCAAATTCCTACTCGATTTCCTTTCTCTAAATATGTGGATCCTCAGTGTATGTTGAATGGGATTGAACTGACGGAGGGAGAGGGAAAGGCCCTGGGGGGCGATGGTAACCCCAGTGATCTGCACATTCTGCTTTCCCTAGATGTTCCCGTCCCTCGGATGAGACGTTAACCTGAGTTACTATTGGGTAGACTTGCCTGGTCAGGTTCCTTATAGTGTGCCACCTTTTCCTGCAGCAGCACATCCCAAACCCGCGACCTCCACCACCACAAGGTCAGCGGGTGCATGGGAACACCATCACCTCCAAGCCGCACACACCATCCCGACTCGGACATATATCGACCATTCCTTCATTGTCGCTGGGTCAAAATCCTGTGGGAGCACCTTCACCACACGGACTGCAGTGGTTCAAGAAGGTAGCTGACTTTCACCTTCTCAAGGGGCAACTAGGGATGGGCAATAAATGCCCGCTTTGCCAGCGATGCCCAATGAATTTTAAAAATGTTGTTCTCAAGGTCCAGTCGGTATCATACGCCACAACAAGCCATGCCAACTCACCCTGCCAAGTCTGGCGCATTACCGTCTTGCAGGGGGGACGTGCCGAAAAGGACAACCTTGCTCACACCCACCCAACATAGCAGCGCACCCACTTTGATAATCTTCAAACAGTCTGTTGCTGTGGCGCTCCTCCACTCGCTCGCAGACTCTCCTTCACGCCTCGGCATTAGGGCTGTTTTCTGCTGCCACTTCTTTCCCACAAATAGCCTTGGGAAAGCTGACAAATATTCCGATGACGACTCTGGGCATTTAGCAAGACTGAAAGCATATTTGCCCCCATATGCAGCCACTTGCCTCAAAATTTTTCCCATCAGCCCTTTAAGACAACAACAACTTGCATTTATATAGCACCTTTAATGTAGCAAAATGTCGCAAGGTGGTTCACAGGAGCGATATCCTAACTCGCACCAAGTCCCGTTCACCCATCACCCCCTGTGCTCACTAATCTACATTGGCTCCCGATCCAGCAACGCCTCGAGTTTAAAATCGTCATCCTTGTTTCCAAATCCCTCCATGGCCCTTGCCCCTCCCTATCTCTGTAACCTCCTCCAGCCCTACAACCCTCCGAGATCTCTGTGCTTCTCCACATCTGGCCTCTTGCGCATCCCTGATTTCCATCACTCCACCGTTGGCGGCCGTGCCTTCAGCTGCCTGGGCCCCAAGCTCTGGAATTCCCTCCCTAAACCTCTCCGCCTCTCTCTCCTCCTTTAAGATGCTCCTTAAAACCTACCTCTTTGACCAAGCTTTTGGTCACCTGTCCCTATATCTCTTATGTGGCTCGGTGTTAAATCTTGTCTGATAATTGTTCCTGTGAAGCGCCTTGGGAAGTTTTACTATGTTAAAGGTGCTGAATCAATACGAGTTGTTGCTGGAATTCAATCATTTAAAAAAAGATTGACAATGACAGATTTAGGTTTAAAAACAATCTATTTTGACACACATCCCTCAAAATTAAACAGCATCCCTATGTTTAAAAATGCTGAGTGATCGATGTTGTTCCTGGCAGTCATAAAGGTCACTCGTAATACTTTTCGACAGCTCTGTATAGACGTGCCTTCTTTTCGGACTAACTGCATCGAGATCTTGCTCCTTCATTCAGTCTCGGGTAGCAATCGACCTGCTTAGGGTTGCCAACTCTGGTTGGATGTATTCCTGGAGGTTTAATCGCAGGACCTCCTGCCTCCAACCTGCCCAGCCCAATTAAACAGCCTCAATTTCCATCTCCAATATTTTTATAACTAATAAACAAAAGTGCTCAAATAATTTTTTCTGGCAAACTATACATTTTTTTTTATTGTTCCCCCCCACCCTCTATGAGTTTTCTCCCGGGGTGTTGCCGGCAGAGATTAATCTTTCATTCCTGCAGACTCCAGGGCAATCCTGGAGGGTTGGCATCCGTAGACCAGCTCTATCCAGCACTCAAAGGGTTAAAAAATACGCTTCCTCTGTCTGGCCTCCACATTAAAAACATCAGTGTTTAAGTTAATGAAATGCTAGGATACCAGGTCTCTCCTATTCTACCAAGGTTAAATGGTGCATCTGTTTTTGGGCCTAGTTAGGCCTTCATCGTAGCGACGGTTGCTAGGGTGTAGGCCTAGGGTAGTGGCGGCAGACATGTCTAACAGACAGCCCAGACAGTATCCCTTGGGGTATAACACAATGAATTATACACTGTCTGGAAAAAAACAAAAAAAAAAGAGTTACATTCTGATTCCAGATATTCTCATCGAAGCCTAATTATCACTCAATGCATGAACTCGAAAACATTTGATCCCATTGTAGAAAGATTCCCGATCGGAGAGTGACATTTTCCACGGCAATCCGTGCTTTTCACAAATCGTGCGTGGGACATTAGCGCTCTGATATTTTACCTCACCAGCAGCCGTTATAACCCCAGCAAATCTAATCGTACGCTGATTAAATGAGACGATGTTTAAACACCAATTGTAAAGAAGGGCGGCCCCCCCCCAGTAGTTAGTTCCCCGCTAACTAGCTAAATCACATTAAGTCACTAACTTGGTTGTATTTGTAAAGCAGGAACTCCAAGTTGAGCATCTGCATTTTGATATCAGATATCTGAATTCTATTTTCAGTCCTTTACTTCCTCTTCTCTCTCTTGAAGAGTCATAAAATCGTGTCGGGTATATTTTTGGCCGTATTAAATCTGCGCGACTCGTTCTGGTATCGATCCGGTGGTTCCACCTCGCTTGTCGGCAACGCACGTGTGGTGTCGGCCCGACCGATGTTCTCCCTTTAAGCAGCGCGGCCGCGCAGCTGTCTCGAGATCCCGCGCAGCTGGTGAGCCGGCTTGATTGGACCGCGCAGCTCGTTAAAGGGGCCGCGTGGCCCCCCAAAAAATTTAGGGGGAAAATTGGGCACGAACCATCCCCCTTTCAGTTCTGCTTCTCGAGAGTGAGAACATCCTGAGATTTACAAGGACGATACCAGAACTGTGAGGTTAAAACCATCAGTGAAGACTGAACAGGCTGGGGCTCTTTTCTCTAGAACAGAGAAGGTTGAGGGGTGACCCGATAGAGGTCTTTAAAATTATGAAAGAGTTTCGACAGGGTAGACGTAGAAAAGGTGTTTCCACTTGTAGGGAAGAGACCAAAACTAGGGGGCCAGCAATATAAGATAGTCACTAATAAATCCAATAGGGAATTCAGGAGAAACTTCTTTACCCAGAGAGTGGTGAGAATGTGGAACTCGCTGCCGCAGGGAGTGGTTGAGGCGAATAGCAAAGATGCATTTAAGGGGAAGCTAGATAAACACATGAGGGAGAAAGGAATAGAAGGATAAGTTGATGGGGTGAGATGAAGAGAGGTGGGAGGAGGCTCGTGTGAAGCATAAACACCGACATGGACCTGTTTTTGTGCTGTGAATTCCACGTAATTCTATGCGAGTGAGAATGGTGCCACTCAGTGGCGCTTGGGAGAACTGACCAAAGTTCTTTGTAACGAGGGTGGTGGGTAGATCATTGGGTCTTATTTATCGAACTCATTAACCACTTGTAGCGTTAATCAAAAACAGTATTTTTCCCCAAAAGTATATTTACTGTATAATTAATCTATCTTCCGCAGTGTTGCAAGACCACAAGTCAAGACCAAGTGTGTAGTGGGCCAATGCACAGACGTAATTCACTCCTCATTTTCCAATCAGACAGCTGTCCTTATTTCTAGACGATAAATAGGTTGATTTTATATTTAAAAAAGACTTGCATTTCTATAGCACCTTTCACGACCACCGGATGTCCCCAAGCGCTTTACAGCCAATGAAGTACTTTTTGAAGTGTGGTCACTGTTGTAATGTAGGAAACGCGGCAGCCAATTTGCACACAGCAAGCTCCCACAAACAGCAATGTGATAATGACCAGATTATTTGTTTTAGTGATGTTGATTGAGGGATAAATATTGGCCCAAGACACCGGGGGAGAACTGTCCTGCTCTTCTTCGAAATAGTGGCCCTGGGATCTTTCACGTCCATCTGAGAGAGTAAACAGAGACTTGGTTCAACGTCTCATCCGAAAGACGGCACCTCCGACAGTGCAGCACTCCCTCAGCACTGCACTGGGAGTGTCGGCCTAGATTTTTGTGCTCAAGTCTCTGGAGTGGGACTATGAACCCACAACCTTCTGACTCAGAGGCGAGGGTGCTGCCCACTGAGCCACGGCTGACACATGTTGTTTAAATATCAAAACATACAGCAGTTTGGTGAGACAGGATAAGTCCCTCTAACGATACAGGCCAAGGGAGGCTCAAAACTGAAGCAGTACAGCACCACCATTGGTGGGAGGTTGTAACCACAGCATGACCGCTTACATAGGTGGTGTCCATTGTAATGAATTTATAATGGAAATAAAAGTTGAGAAGAATTTAACAGGAAGTGTGTGGAGATGTAAGATATTTAATATATTAATAAATATGCAGTGTTATATATTTCCTGCTAAACTATCACTTACCTGTCTGTACTATGTGCCTCTATTAATTTATAATAAATTAGAAGAAAATATTGAATCTCCTCTCAATGTAGAACATCTTTTTTGAAGTCAATTTTGTTTTATTGGCCAAAGATGTCACTTGTTATGCCTTGTTGTAGTCATGTGGTTACCAGGAACCAATGAGGAGCAGCTACAAATGGACCAATGGCAAGAGAGATTTTTTTTTCCCAGTCAAATGGACGAATCACAGCACTGGAAGACAGTGAGCAGCAGTTTTGTCACCTGGTTACCAAAGATACAATGGCGTCATCACCCAACAACAACTTGTCTTTATATGGCGCCTTTAACATGGTAAAACATCCCAAGGCGCTTCACAGGAGCGTAAGCAAACAAAATTTGACCGAGCCACAGGAGGAGATAATTAGGACAGGTGCAATGTTCCCTCCAATTTTTTTGGGGGGGGGGGTTGCGCGTGGCCCTTTAATGGTCTGCACAGCCCCATTCAAACTTCCGCAAATGCGCTTTTTTTTTTGCACTGTGAAGCCGATTCACCGGCTGCGCAGGACCTCGAGACCGCCATGCGGCCGCACAACTTCAAGGGAACGTTGGACAGCTTGGTCAAATGAGCGTCTTAAAAGGAGAGAGGCGGAGAGGTTTAGGGGAGGGAACACCTTAGGCAGCTGAGAGTTACGAGCGCGATGAAAATCGGGGATGCGCAAGACTCCAGAATCGGAGGAGTGCGGAGATCAGTGCTAATCAGATTTACAAAAGGTAAATCATGCTTGACTAATCTACTGGAATTTTTTGAGGATGTAACTGGTAGAATAGATAAGGGAGAATCAGTGGATGTGGTGTATTTGGACTTTCAGAAGGCTTTCGATAAGGTCCTGCATAAGAGATTTGCGTGCAAAGTTAAAGCACATGGGATTGGGGGTAAGGTACTGACTTGGATAGAGAACTGGTTGGCAGACAGGAAGCAAAGAGTTGGAATAAACGGGTCTTTTTCCGAGTGGCAGGCAGTGACTAGTGGGGTACCGCAGGGATCGGTGCTAGGACCCCAGCTATTCACAATATATATTAATGATCTAGACGAGGGAACTAGATGTAATATCTCCAAGTTTGCAGACGACACAAAGCTGGGTGGGCATGTGTGTTGTGAGGAGGATGCAGAGAAACTCCAGTATGATTTGGACAAGTTGGGTGATTGGGCAGATGCATGGCAGATGCAGTATAATGTGGATAAATGCAAGGTTATCCACTTTGGTGGCAAAAACAGGAAGACAGATTATTATCTGAACGGCAATAGATTGGGAAAAGGGGAAGTGCAACGAGACCTGGGAGTCCTCGTGCACCAGTCGCTGAAGGTAAGCATGCAGGTGCAGCAGGCGGTTAAGAAGGCAAATGGTCTGTTGGCCTTCATAGCAAGAGGATTTGAGTACAGGAGCAAGGATGTCTTGCTGCAGTTGTACAGGGCCTTGGTGAGACCACACCTTGAGTATTGTGTGCAGTTTTGGTCACCTTATCTGAGGAAGGATGTTCTTGCCATGGAGGGAGTGCAGTGAAGATTCACCAGACTGATACCTGGGATGGCAGGAATGACATATGAAGAGAGATTGGGACGATTGGGCTTGCATTCGCTAGAGTTTAGAAGAATGAGAGGGGATCTCATTGAAACTTATAAAATTCTAACAGGACTAGACAGACTAGATGCAGGAAGGATGTTCCTGATGGTGCGGGAGTCCAGAACCAGGGGGTCACAGTCTAAGGATAAGGGGTAAGCCATTTAGGACAGAGATGAGGAGGGATTTCTTCACCCAGAGAGTGGTGAACCTATGGAATTCTCTACCACAGAAGGCAGTTGAGGCCAATTCATTAAATATATTCAAGAAGGAGTTAGATATATTTCTTAAGGCTAAAGGGATCAAGGGATATGGGGAGAAAGCAGGGACAGGATACTGAATTTGGATGATCAGCCATGATCGCATCGAATGGCGGAGCAGGCCCGAGGGGGCCGAATGGCCTACTCCTGCTCCTATCTTCTATGTTTCTATCCTTCCAGGCCGAAAAGGTTTTGAATTTTTCGAACATGTCATTTCACCCATGAAACATAATGTTGAGGGGGGTTAATGGATTTGTATTGCGGACGCCACAGTACCAGTTATTTCTCTCTCTCCTCTCACAAAAGATGGCAGAAGCATCTCCACAGAACCGCTGCAGTCAACTCTTCAAACTATCTCTGTGAAACAGCACCCTCTGCTGCCAGACCAACTTACTACAGAAATCTACAAAAACACATAGGGGGGAAAAAGGTCTCGGGGATTGGAGGTTTCAATGGCACTCTCGACCCTCTCCTCTCAACGAGGCGGTAGTTCTTGTTCCACAGACGCCGCCTGGCAGGGCGCTTATTGTGCATGAGCCTGGACAGAGTTAATTGTAGGCTCTTTGATCACGGACAGGCATCACAGCAGATCCCGATCCTGTCCTGACTCGACTACTCCAACGCTCTCCTGACCGGCCTCCCACCTTCCAACCGCCACAAACTTCAGCTCATCCAAAACTCTGCTGCCCCGCATCCTAACTCGCTCCAAGTGCCGTTCACCCATCAGCCCTATGCTCGCTGACTTACGTGGACTCAGTCCGCTAACGCCTCCACTTTAAAATTCTCATCCTCGTTTTCAAATCTCTCCGTGGCCTCAACCCCCCTCCCTAGCTCTGTAACCTCCTCCAGCCCCACAACCCTCCTCTAATTCTGGTCTCTTACGCATTCCCGCTTTCCATCGCACTACCATTGGCGGCCGTGCCTTCTGCTGCCAGGGCCCTAAGCTCTGGAATTATCTCCCTAAATCTCCCCGTCATGCTCTCTCCTCCTTTAAGACGCTTCTTAAAACCTACCTCTTTGACCAAGCACCTGTCCTGAATATCTCATGTGGCTCGGTGTCAAATTTTGTTTGATAACGCTCCTGTGAAGCGCCTTGGGACGCTTTATTAAGTTAAAGGCGCTATAGAAATGCAAGCTGTTGTCCTCACCAAACACACACGTCTTCAAGCAGGATTCATTGGATCGGGAGCGAGACCCCCAATGTGTTTCCCCCTCTTTCTTCCCTGTCCAGGTAAGTCAGTGGTAGCATCCGACTGACAATGCAGCACTTCTCTATCAGGAGTCTGAATAGTTTGGCTGAGGATTGGGTTCAGTGTCAAGGTGACTAGAAGTCAGTAGAAGTTCAAAGAAAACTTTGGACGATCGGTGTTTCAAACTACCCCAGCTGTGACACAAACCCTCTCCTTTCCAACGGTACATACATCACACGCCAGAGAATGCAAAAATACGCATCAGTGACTTTTAGCTCAGGTTTTACAAGGCACTTCCTGCAATCCAGATAGGACAACCCTGGTGCGACACTCCTGTGATGGATCAGTGCGTGGCCTTGTGGCCTAGAGTCCTACAGCCCCAAGTTCCCAGGGTTGATCCCAGTCTGTACGGTGTTGGCTGACATCAGTCATGGCAGCAACACAGGAGCTAAGAATTGGGCTCAGCGCCCTTGGGCTATGATGGAAATTCGAGAGGAGAGAGAGAGAGAGAGAGAGAGAGAGAGAGAGAGATTGAGATTCTTAAAACAAGATTCACATTCAGTTTCCAGTAATGCCTCCTGCCCCAGGATGGTATGTGCAGACTACGGGTGAGGGCAGGAATAAGCTCGACGCACCCCATAGTCGAACAGCTAGTGGGGGTGGTAGAGAATGACTGACTGGCACCTGTGGAACAGCACCTCATCCAGAGTCATGTCTTTAGGAAGGGAGGTGGAATCTGAGGCGAAAATACGTCTTGACTTTCACTCTATTGCCAGGGCCCCCACACAAAACAAAAAAAAACACAAGCCTTTTATTTACTCAAATAATTTTATTTTATATTAACGGAATCACTCAAATAACTGACTACAGTTCAACACCTTCGAATCAAAGTCAATTGTGGGAAAAGGCAAATCCAAGGGCCACATGGGGTCTCGATGCAGATTGGAATCCGGTCCATGAAGGAAGTCAAACATGACTAGTTCAGGACTGGCCCACTCCCCGACAGGCCACCCGCCCCCCCCATCCCCCTCCCCCATACATACGGTGCACGGCCGGACCAGGGCTCCTGCCCACTGCGACCGGTGCTGCAACTCCTGGGGTTTGGTCACCAACCCAGTCAACATCAGAAAAGACATCGACACGCACCAGACCCTACAGAGTTCTCACCTACAGGAGGCCCCCGTGGCTGAGGTCCACTTACTACTGCGGTTGGAGAGCTGGAACAGCAGGACAGCGCTATGGTAAACAATATATCGTACAAGAAAATCTTTACTTTTTGTGAAAGCAAGATTGAATAAGTTTGGGTAGGAGAGATACTGTGGGTGGGCTGGGGGTGGGGGGGGGGGGGGAAGAGATACTGTGGGTGGGCTGGGGGGGGAGATACTGTGGGTGGGCTGGGGGGGAGGGGGAAAGAGATACTGTGGGTGGGCTGGGGGGGGAGGGGGAAAGAGATACTGTGGGTGGGCTGGGGGGAGAGATACTGTGGGTGGGCTGGGGGGAGAGATACTGTGGGTGGGCTGGGGGGAGAGATACTGTGGGTGGGTGGGGGGGGGGGGAAAGAGATACTGTGGGTGGGCTGGGGGGGGAAGAAGAGATACTGTGGGTGGGCGAGATACTGTGGGTGGGCTGGGGGGGGGGGAAAGAGATACTGTGGGTGGGCTGTGGGGGGGGGAAAGAGATACTGTGGGTGGGCTGGGGGGGGGGAAGATACTGTGGGTGGGCTGGAGGGGGGGGGGGGAGATACTGTGGGTGGGCTGGGGGGAGAGATACTGTGGGTGGGCTGTGGGGGGGGGAAGAGATACTGTGGGTGGGCTGGGGGGGGGGGGGGCAAGATACCGTGGGTGGGCGGGGGTAGAGATACTGTGGGTGGGCTGGGGGGGGGAGATACTGTGGGTGGGCTGGTGGGGGGGGTGGGGGGGGGAGAGATACTTCGCTCTAACAGTTCCTCACCCGCCATGAGAAACTCCGGAGATTTCCCTTTCTCCTCGGATTTCTTTGCTTCCCACGTACCAAAGCTGCTCCTTTACAACAGTCGAACCTTCTTAAAGCAGGAAAGTGGGAATGGGAGATAGGAATTAGGATCAACAATCTCCTTTCCTTTTTTTTTTAATATAAATACCCTTCCCCTATTTCTTTCCTTCCCTGTACTGACTGGGGCACAGTCCTATGAGCGCCATTTACCAACTGCACCTCATCCAAGTTATCACAACCCAGGGGCACGCCTTCAATACAGCTTTAAATTTTTGTGCTCATCAAGGTTACTGCGGGGGAATGGAACCAATCCCATTTCAGACATCCAGTGTCAGCATCAAACACGCCCCGATAAGATGCACGGGTTAGATACAGAGTAAAGCTCCCTCTACCCTGTCCCATCAACACTCCCAGGGCAGGTACAGCACAGGGTAAATACAGAGTAAAGCTCCCTCTACACTGTCCCTTCAAACACTCCCAGGGCAGGTACAGCACGGGTTAGATACAGAGTAAAGCTCCCTCTATATTGTCCCAACAATGTGCCTTAGCTTCAACCTCAAGAGCATCCTTCCTGCATTAATGCAACATTCCCTCTCCCCCCCCCACCCGGTCAAACTTCCACTATAGTCACCCTAAGGCCTGGGAGGGAGAGAAGCAATTAGTGCTGAAGTAGAGGCAGTCTTATGCCCACTGGGAGCTGGATTGAGACTGCTCAAACCCATGCCACACAAGCCCCTTAGAGCCAGCAGACTGAGGAGACACGCATCCCATTAATCGGGGCTCAATGGTCCCAATGAAAAGGCTGGCTCCCTAACTAACTTCAGCACCCAGCTCCCTGTTAAAGAGGCATCCCAGACAGAATACAAAACAAAATAATACTGACATTAAAAAAAATGATGGCAATTTCACATTGGGTTGATGTGTTCAATTGTGGCGATTGATTATATAAATACCACACGCTCATTCAGGGCCTACCAACATATTTCACAGCCAATGAGGTACTTTTGCAGTTACCGTTGTAATGTAGGGAAACGAGGCAGCCAATTTGTGCACAGCAAGATCTCAAACAGCAATGGGCTAAATAACCAATTAAGCGATTTCTTTTTTTTAGTGATGTTGGTTGAGGGATGAATATTGGCCCCAGGACACCGGGGAGAACTCCCCTGCTCTTCTTCGAATAGTGTCCTGGGATCTTTTACATCCACCCGAGAGCGCAGACGGCGCCTCCAACAGTGCAGCACTCCCTCAGTGGAGTGTCAGCCTAGATTTTTGTGCTCAAGTCTCTGGAGTGGGGTTTGAATCCACAACCTTCTGACTCAGAGGCGAGGGCGCTGCCCGCTGAGCCGCGGTGGACACCTTCAACGTCAATGAGGAAATTGACAAAAGCTGATCTGGGCAAATTGTTTTCTACGTAGAAAGGATCAAATCTGGTTGGACATTAAAAATGAGGAAGTTAGGAGTGAGAACCAGTCACGGGGGGGAGCTTTCTCCAATCCAAAGTGTAATGGGAGTGGTGGAATAGGTTCCAAGGGATGGACAATGAAACAGACAGTGTAAATAGTGTCAGCTGTGGCTCAGTGAGTAGCACTCTCGCCTGAGTCAGAAGGTCGTGGGCTCAAGTCCCCCTCCAGAGACTTGAGCACAAAATCTCGGCTGACACTGTGAGAGAGCGCTGCACTGTTGGAGGTGTCGCCTTTCGGATGAGACAATAAACCGAGGTCCCTTCTGCCCTCTCAGTTGGATGTAAAAGATCTTATGGCACTACTTCAAAGAGCTGGGGAGTTCTCCCCGGTGTCCTGGCCAATATCTATCCCTTAACCAGCATCACTAAAAAAACAGATGATCCACTCATTATCACATTGAGGAGCTTGCTGTGTGCAAATTGGCTGCCGTGTTTCCTATATTATGGCAGTGGCTGCACTTCAAAAGTGCTTCACTCAGACGCCCTGAGGTTGCGAAAGGCGTCTAATAAATGCAAGTCTTTCTTTTAGGTTCAAGTGGCATTTAGATGTGCATCTGGAGAGAGAAGAGATTGAGGGATACGAGGGGACGAGCTAATGAGCCACTGGTGCAGTCGGCCACCGTGTGTTTCATCTGGGTGCAGGAGTACGGCAGAAGCTCCTACTGTCCGAGGATTTAAAAATAGTGACTCTCACTTCTCTCCCCACCACCCACCTTCACCTCGTGTGAAGTCATCGGCTACCTTGCTGGGGGTACAGTTTCACAGTTACCAGGTGCCCTGTGGTAGCTCACCCAAGGGGCCATTGAGCGCGCCTCGGCAATGAATTTTCCAGTCAGTCTACTGTGGGGGGACATCACAGCCAAGCCCAATGCTGTCCTCATCCAACACACAGGCACATTGCAGCAGGGCGTCAGTGGGTAGGGGAACCAAGAGTAGCAACACTGGCCACTTTCGCCTTCCCTCAACGGCATCCAGGCAATATGTAGCGCCTTAGCCAGGTGCCGAGTCGCGCTAACTGTGCACTGGCTAGGGATCGAACCTCGGCCTTTCGTGTGTCTGTGTGCGTGGGGCTCAGCCGCTCTCTCTGGGTTATTAGGGAAGAGAGGATGCACATTCCTTAAAGGGACGTCACACACCACCCCACCCCCGGCCACCTCCCCGAGTTATTGTAGAGTTCCAAACAGGGCAGCAGGTTCAGATCAGGAGCTTCCGCGTCTAGCAGAATCCTTTTTTAATAAGTTATTAGTGTGATATCTCGGAAACCTTACAGACCAGAGAACTGAACGCTGGGCAACAGTAAACCTCTGGGATGTCCAAGTTCTCTTGTCCCCAAAAAAATGTGGGAGCCCTTTGTAAAAGGGATAAAAGAGGAACGGCCGCTTGTTCGGACTCGATCGATCCAAACAGAAACGGGTTAACGCCTCGTACATCACCCACAAAATCTTACAACTATCGGGACTGAGAAAGTGTCGCATTGTCCAGTTTGGCAGAGAGGTGTGTGAATATCTTTAAAAACTAAAATAAGTTACTTTAAAACTCAACAACGTGCACTTGTGCAGATTTCCAACCCGGCACTGTTCCGTCCCGACAGATCACGGAACGTGAAGGGGCCCACAAACATTTTTTTTTTTTTTTAAATCCCCTCTAATCGACACCTCTTCCTCCTTTCCCGAATAAAGCGGCTCCACCTGGGATACAGCTACACGGGGCGGCTCTCCTCAAGCGAATGATCTTCAAGGGCGAGGTAACACAGCGGGTGCTGCGGGTTATCTTTACCGAGGGGGAAGGGGTGCAGGGGGCAAATCACGGCCCACCCAAGTCCGCCCCTGCTTTTTGCTGGACGTGTCCGCACAGTGGCCGTGCTGGACAGCGATCGGGAGCGGGAATCCTATCCGCTTCCACCCTCACAAACCTTCTCGAATGCGGAGGCCAATTGTCGGAACCGAACCTGGGGCATTCCAGTGTGCGCGACTCGGTCGCACACTCCCTTTACTGACCAGACCAACGGGAGAGCTGCTCACGTGCACTGCCGCAAGGAAGCCGCGCGGGACGCAGCCAGTATTCCAGTGCGATTTTAACCCATTACAACTTTATCTTGAAAAGCAGGCAACTTAAAGAGGCCTCAACAAAGATCAATATTAAATCAGGTTATTTTAACAGTGCTGGGGGGGACGGGATGCCAGAGTTTCAATTGCTATTACGGCACTATTAACTTCCATTGTATCACACACTGTTACTCCAGTTTGCAAATACCAGTCCAGCAATCCTCAATTCCCATTCTGGACACATTAGTGTAACAATTACTTCTTTCATCCAGTCCTCAGGTTCCAGGATCCTCGTCTGTGAAGTTACTACCTTTGCAAGGTGTCGTGCCTCTGAATTTTGTGGAGCAGAATCTGCATGAGGTCAAAGGTGGTGAAGCTGGTCCCCACGGCGATGGGGCCCTTTAACCAGTTCATGCTCAGGCCCTTGTACAGGCCCCCGATCAGACCCCCCTCCCTCACGATGCGGCTTATCGTCTCCAAGATGCCGTCGCACTTGCGGCTCTTCACCCCCGCCGTCTGCATCCGCCGCCGCACCACGTCCAGCGGGTAGGAGGCCGACTGGCCGATCAGTCCGGCGCACGCCCCGAAAAGTAGCCGCTCGTGGGCGTACGGCTGGGGTCTCTCTGTGTACTCTGAAAACAAGTCACGCACACACAGAGGGGGGGGTTAACATTATAACCTAGAGTCCCAGCAAAACGTTTCCCAAGGACATATGAGGAGAGGTTGAGTAGATTGGGACTCTACTCATTGGAGTTCAGAAGAGTGAGAGGCGATCTTACTGAAACATACAAGATTGTGAAGGGGCTTGATCGGGTGGATGCGGTAAGGATGTTCCCAAGGATGGGTGAAACTAGAACTAGGGGGCATAATCTTAGAATAAGGGGCTGCTTTTTCAAAACTGAGATGAGGAGAAACTTCTTCACTCAGAGGGTAGTAGGTCTGTGGAATTTGCTGCCCCAGGAAGCTACATCATTAAATAAATTTAAAACAGAAATAGACAGTTTCCTAGAAGTAAAGGGAATTAGGAGTTACGGGGAGCGGGCAGGAAATTGGACATGAGGCTGAGTTCGGATCGGTCGAGGCCCTGTGGGTGGCGTAGCGGGCCCAGGGGCTGAGTGGCCAGGTCCTGCTCCTACTTCTTGTGTTCTTTAGATTTGAGGTGAGGATCAGATCAGCCATGATCTTATTGAATGGCGGAGCAGGCTCGAAGGGCCGATTGGCCTACTCCTGCTCCTATTTCTTATGTTCTTATTAGTCCCACAAGAGAGAGGCCATTCAGCTCATCTTAATTCATCCATGTGGGACTTCAGTTACGAGGAGACTAGAGATGCGGAGATTGTTCTCCTGAGAGCATATTACAGGGCTTGATAGGGTGGATGCTGGGAGAATGTTTCCCTTGGCTGGGGAGTCTAGAACCAGGGGCCACAGCCTCAAGATAAAGAGTAGGCCATTCAGGACTGAGATGAGAAGAAATTTCTTCACACAGAGGGTGGTGAATCTTTGGAATTCTCTACCCCAGAGGGCTGTGGAGGCTCAGTCATTGGGTATATTCAAAACAGAAGTCGATAGATTTCTAACTAGTAAGGGCATCAAGGGATATGGCAATAGGGCCGGTGAATGGAGTTGAGGCAGAAGATCAGCCATGATCTCATTGAATGATGGAGCAGGCTCGAAGGGCCGAATGGCCTACTCCTGCTCCTATTTCTTATGTTCTTAGAGCAGATAAGGTTAAGGGGCAATTTAAGAGAGGTGTTCATAGTTACGAGGGGTTTTGATAGAGTAGATAGGGAGAAACTGTTTCCAATGGTAGGAGGGTGGATAATCAGAGGACACAGATTTAAGATTGGTAAAAGAACCAGAGGCAACATGAGGGAAACCTTTTTTACACAATGAGTGGTTAGGATTTGGAATGCACTGCCTGATAGGGTGGTGGAAACAGATTCAAAGTAGCCTTCAAAAGGGAATTGGATAAATACTGGAAGGAGAAAAAAATTGCAAGGATATGGGGAAAGAGCGGGGAAGTGGGACTAACTGTCTTCGAAAGAGCCGGCGCAGATTCGATGGGTCGGATGGCCTCCTTCTGTGCTGTACTAGTTATTCTAGGATTCTATCTCATCTTTGCTCGAGTTCTTTTCAGTATTGCCGCACTTGGCCCTTCACCAAGTTGAGTGAGTGAGCAAATACATGGCAGATGCAGTATAACGTGGATAAATATGAAGTTATCCACTTCAGTAGGAAAAACAGAAAGGTAGAGTATTATTTAAATGGTGATAGATTGGGAAATGCTGATGTACAAAAGGGACCTGGGTGTCCTTGTACACCAGTCACTGAAAGCAAACATGCAGGTGCAGCAAGCAGTTAGGAAGGGAAATGGTATGTTGGCCTTCATTGCAAGAGGATTTGAGTACAGGAGCAAGGATGTCTTACTACAGTTATACAGGGCCTTGGTGAGTCCACACCTGGAGTACTGTGTGCAGTTTTGGTCTCCTTACCTAAGAAAGGATATACTTGCCATAGAGGGAGTGCAGCGAAAGTTCACCAGACTGATTCCTGGGATGGCAGGACTGTCGTATGAGGAGAGATTGGGTCGACTAGGCCTGTATTCACTAGAGTTTAGAAGAATGAGAGGGGATCTCATTGAAACGTATAAAATTCTGACAGGGCTAGACAGACTGGATGCAGGGAGGATGTTTCCCCTGGCTGGGGAGGTCTAGAACGAGGGGTCAGTCTCAGGATATGGGGTAGGATATTTAGGACTGAGATGAGGAGAAATTTCTTCACTCAGAGGGTGGTGAACCTGTGGAATTCTCTACCACAGAAGGTTGTGGAGGCCAAGTCACTGAATATATTTAAGAAGGAGATAGATAGATTTCTAGACACAAAAGGCATCAAGGCGTATGGGGAGAGAGCGGGAATATGGTATTGAGATAGAGGATCAGCCATGATCATACTGAATGGCGGAGCAGGCTCGAAGGGCCAAATGGCCTACTCCTGTTTCTAGGTTTCACCCGGGCTTCGGTGAAAAATAAACCCTCCCTTCTTTCCCCCAAAATAAGTAGGATTCAACAGCAGCCTGAAAAGTCAAAAAGCTGTAAGCCAGAAAAAGACTGGAGAAACTTGGGCTCCTCAACTGGGAAAGAAGGGAGACGATTGTATAGAAGCGCATAAAATAGTTATGGGTACGGAAAAGATAACCTGGGATTTCAGTTTTAATTCAACTGCGCGTAGAACAAGCAGAGATAGATTCAAA
The DNA here is from genome assembly GCA_030390025.1 of Squalus acanthias. NCBI lineage: Eukaryota > Metazoa > Chordata > Chondrichthyes > Squaliformes > Squalidae > Squalus > Squalus acanthias. The sequence goes on from CM059443.1 coordinate 37,742,118, forward strand.
CTAGTAAATCCTGCCATCCACCCTATCACAGACCTTCCCTTTTTTCCTTCTCCCCCCGCCCCCCCACCCTTTCACTGTGCCTCCGTATTTGCTTAAAACCCGTTACATCTCCAACTTTTGTCAGTTCTGACGAACGGTTATCGATCTGAAACGTTAAACTCTGTTTCTCTCTCCACAGATGCTGCCTGACCTGCTGAGTATTTCCAACATTTTCTGTTTTTATTATAGTAGAAGGTAACATTAGGACTGATAACAGGGAAATCTTCACAAGAGTGAAGAATGGATGGAATGGACTTGCAGATGGAGTAATGGGGGCAAAAATCTAATAATTAGATGCTGCATGGGGGAGCAGGGAAGAGATTAGGACCAATGTTCCCTTTAAGCTGTGCGGGCATGTGGGGCCCTGGAGCTCTCATGCAGCCTTTTGAATGGGCCATGCACCCCAAAAAAAGTTAAAGGGAACATTGATCAGGACCAAAACAAAAGCAAAATACTGCGGATGCTGGAAATCTGAAATAAAAACAGAAAATGCTGGAAATACTCAGCAGGTCAGGCAGCATCTGCGGAGAGAGAAACAGAGTTAACGTTTCAGGTCGATGACCCTTCGTCAGAACCTCTCTGGATGGATGAACTAAGATGGGCCGAATGGCCTCCCTCAGCCGCAATGATGTTGTAAATTGGATAAAATCCCGTTAGTTGGTGGGGCAGGGAGTCTCGCAAGCCTGGCTCCACGGCCCACTCGATCAGAGCACTGAGCTCTGCGCACCCTCTCCAAGGCCCACCGTCCCGCGAAATGCTGCCGTACCTGCGTGTAATTTCTTGCACGTCTCGTAAGTGAAGAAGCTGAGGCCAGCGTACGGAATTACACCGAGGATGGTGGGAACAAATCCGCTGTACAAGTTCTTGAGTCCTTCATCTCGTGACATCCGGATGAAGACATGCAAAATATTACTGTACCTGCCGACACAAAAAACGCAAAACACACCTTCACCGCCGGGAAAACCCACTGCACAAAATATCTTGATAAAGTAAATAAGGAGAAACTGTATCCAGTGGCAGAAAGGTCGGTAACAGAGGACACAGATTTAAGGTGATTGGCAAAAGAACCAGAGGCGACATGAGAAAAAAAATATATTTTTTTTTACGCAGCGAGTTGTTGTGATCTGGAATGCGCTGCCTGAAAGGGCGGTGGGAGCAGATTCAATAGTAACTTTCAAAAGAAAATTGGATAAATACTTAAAGGGAAAATCTTTACAGGGCTATGGGGAAAGAGCGGGCGGGGGGGGGGTGGGTGGGAAAGAGAGAGGGAGTGGGACTAATTGGATTGCTCTACCAAAGAGCCGACACAGGCACGATGGGCCGAATGGCCTCCTTCTGTGCTGTAAGATTCTATGACCCATTGGATTTACTGAATAAATAATATTTCCATTTATGTACCGTATTGTCACATCATCAAAATGTATCTTGCACACAATTAATTACTTTTGCTGGGTGTAGTGGTTATATTACTGGACAAGTAATCCAGAGAACGCAAGATCAAATCTAACCATGGCAGTTTAAGAATTTAAATTCAGTTCATAAATGATCTGGGAATAAAAACAAGAGTCAACAGCACTTGAGAAGCTCGACACCATCCAGGACAAAGCTTGAACAGCAGTCCATGCATTGCCTTAAAGATCCACCCTCTCCACCACCGGCGTACCGTGGCTGCAGTGTGTACCATCTACAAGATGCACTGCAGCAACTCGCCAAGGCTTCTTCAACAGCACCTCCCAAACCCGCGACCTCTTCCACCTAGAAGGACAAGGGCAGCAGACGCATGGGAACACCACCACCTCCAAGTTCCCCTTCAAGTCACACACACCATCCCTGACTTGGAAATATCTCGGCCGTTCCTTCATTGTTGCTGGGTCAAAATCCTGGAGCTCCCTCCCTAACAGCGCTGTGGGAGCACCTTCACCACACGGACTGTAGCGGTTCAAGGCGGCGGCTCACCACCACCTTCTCAAGGGCAATTAGGGATAGGCAATAAATGCTGGCATTGCCAGCGACGCCCACAGCCCGTGAATGGATAAAAAAAGTCAGTAATAATGACCACGAAGCAATGGTCCCGTTTGGCTGTTCGGCCACGCAGCTGTCTGAAGCTCCTTCACAGGCCGCTTGCCGGTTTCTCAAGTGAAAAACTGCGCAGGTGTGGAGGTCTGAATGGACTGCGCAGCCCCTTAAAGGAGCCGAGCACCCAAAAAACAATTTGCGTGAATATTGCCATGAAACTGTCGGATTGTCTTAAAAATCCAACTGGTTCACTCATGTCCTTTAGGGAAGGAAACCTGCCGCCCTTAACCGGTCTGGGCTAATACGTGATTCCAGACCCACTCCAAAGTGGTTGACTCTTAACCTGCTCTATGGAGTGGCCTAGCGAGCCACTCTGTTCAGGGCAACGAGGGATGGGCAATATACACTGGTCTTGCCAGTGATGCCCACATCCCGAGAATTAATTTTAAAAATGTTCTGAGGCAAATGTCAACAAGGTGCCCCAAATAGCAACAAGATGAATGACGCCTTCATCGGTTTTTAAGTGATGTTGGTTGAGGAAGGACACCAGAACACTCTGCTCTTCTTCGAGTAGTGCCATGGGATCTTTTACACCCACCTGAACAGCTAGGCCTTAGTTTCATATTTCATTGAAAAAATGGCACTCCTGAGAGAGAGAGAGAGAGAGAGAGAGAAAAAGAGAAAGAGAGAAAAAGGAGAGAGAAAAAGAGAAAGAGAGAAAAGGAGAGAGAAAAAGAGAGAGAAAAAGAGAGAGAAAAAGAGAGAGAAAAAGAGAGAGAAAAAGAGAGAGAAAAAGAGAGAGAAAAAGAGAGAGAAAAAGAGAGAGAAAAAGAGAGAGAAAAAGAGAGAGAAAAAGAGAGAGAAAAAGAGAGAGAAAAAGAGAGAGAAAAAGAGAGAGAAAAAGAGAGAGAAAAGAGAGAGAAAAAGAGAGAGAAAAAGAGAGAGAAAAAGAGAGAGAAAAAGAGAGAGAAAAAGAGAGAGAAAAAGAGAGAGAAAAAGAGAGAGAAAAAGAGAGAGAAAAAGAGAGAGAAAAAGAGAGAGAAAAAGAGAGAGAAAAAGAGAGAGAAAAAGAGAGAGAAAAAGAGAGAGAAAAAGAGAGAGAAAAAGAGAGAGAAAGAGAAAAAGAGAGAGAAAAAGAGAGAGAAAAGAGAGAGAAAAGAGAGAAAAGAGAGAAAAAGAGAAAAAGAGAGAGAAAAAGAGAGAGAAAAAGAGAGAGAAAAAGAGAGAGAAAAAGAGAGAGAAAAAGAGAGAGAAAAAGAGAGAGAAAAAGAGAGAGAAAAAGAGAAAGAGAGAGAGAAAAAGAGAGAGAGAAAAAGAGAGAGAAAAAGAGAGAGAAAAAGAGAGAAAAAGGAGAAAGGAGAGAAAGAGAGAGAGAAAGAGAGAGAGAAAGAGAGAGAGAAAGAGAGAGAGAAAGAGAGAGAGAGAAAGAGAGAGAGAAAAAGAGAAAAAGAGAGAGAAAAAAGAGAGAGAGAGAAAAGAGAGAGAGAAAGAGAGAGAGAAAGAGAGAGAGAAAGAGAGAGAGAAAGAGAGAGAGAAGAGAGAGAGAAAGAGAGAGAGAAAGAGAGAGAGAAAGAGAGAGAGAAAGAGAGAGAGAAAGAGAGAGAGAAAGAGAGAGAGAAAGAGAGAGAGAAAGAGAGAGAGAAAGAGAGAGAAAAAGAGAGAGAAAAAGAGAGAGAAAAGGAGAGAGAAAAGGAGAGAGAAAAGGAGAGAGAAAAGGAGAGAGAAAAGGAGAGAGGACGACACTAGGGAGAACTCCCCTGCTATTCTTCGAAATAGTGGCCCTGGGATCTTTTGCATCCACCTGAGAGAGCAGACGGGGCCTCGGTTTAACATCTCATCCGAAAGATGGCACCTCTGACAGTGCAGCACTCCCTCAGTACTGGCACTGGGAGCGTCAGCCTAGGTTATGATCTCAAGTTTCCGGAGTGGGGCTTGAAGCCACGACCTTCTGACTCAGAGGCCAGAGTGCTACCCACTAACAATGCGAGAGAGATAGGAAGGGGCTAAGCCATGGATGGATTTAAACACAAAGCACAAGAATTTTAAAATTCGCAGCATTGGGGGACTGGCAGCCAATGTAGGTCAGCGAGAATGAGGCAATGGGGGAGTGTGTCTTGGATACAACAACAACTTGCATTTATATAGCGCTTTTAACTTGTAAAACTTCCCAAGGCACTTCACAAGAGCATTATTGGACAAAAATTTGACACCGAGCCATGTATTATCACAGATGACCAAAGGCTTGGACAAAGAGGTAGGTTTTAAGGAGCATCTTCAAGGAGAGGTAGAGAGACAGAGGTTTAGGGAGGGAATTCAGAGCTTTGGGCCCAGGCAGCTGAAGGCACGGCCGCCAATGGTGGAGCGATGGAAATCGGGGATGCGCAACAGGCCAGCATTGGAGGAGTGCAGAGATTTCGGAGGGTTGTAGGGGCTGGAGGAGATTACAGAGATAGGGAGGGATGTGTGAACGAGGATGAGAATTGTAAAACCGAGGTGTTGCTGGACCGGGAGCCAGTGTAGGTCAGCAAGCACAGGGGTGTGTGGGCGAGCGGAACTCAGCACGAGTTAGGATACGGGGCAGCAGAGTTTTGCATGAGCTGAAGTTTACGGAGGGTGGAAGGTCGGCCAGGAGAGCAGTTTCGGACAAGCTGCAGTTTACAAAGGGTGGCTTAATTCATTCACTGCCGGCGGTGCTGCTTTCAATACTCACATTTCCTTTGGGGTTACGGCCATTCGTGCCCGCACCAGGTCTAGAGGGTAGGTCACCGTGGTGGCGGTAATACCGGCCATTGCGCCCGCCAGCAGCCGTGGGAAGGGTGGCAGAGGTCTGGCAAAGAGAACAAGACACAAACGTAAAATGGAAATGCTGCAGAATGAACTGTCCCAGCTGTTGAGGGATGCTTGACACGAAAAGCAGGGGCTGGGAGAAGGATATTTCGCCTAACAATCACATTCCTTCCACAAATCAAGTATTCTGTCATGAACTTCCAACAGACTGAGTTAACCTGCTCTGGGAAGTTCTCCAGCTAAGCTCACATCCTACTCTGGACATCTGGACCAGCTGGTGTGACATTTCAGCGGTCCCAGTGACTCAGGAACAAAACTTGAAGGATAATCCAGCTCTTAGCAGAGGAGATGTCAAGTCCACTGAATTACCCCAGTAATTGAAGGAATCTATATTTATAGGCGCCTCCTAGTTTTACATTTACCCTTTAGAACTGGGGTTAGACCCAGCCTGGGAGCCAACATTCTGTACAGACCTCCATTTCATATCACATCGTGCAGCTGTGGTCCAGTTACAAGGTACGTACCCTCTCCACCTCCACCCAGTGGCAGCCAGCCTGTTCCATTACTCTGTGCATGTAATATTTTGGTTCATTCAAAGGGCTACAAGTTTGCTCTGGTACCGCTAGCTTAACATTCTCTCGAACGCAATTAACCCATTTAAGCGAGCGGACAACTGCATTAAAACAGCAGAGAAAGGAATCTTGTGTTGGCATGTTAAATCGCACCGTCAGACCCCACTCCTGCTCCCTTCAGCTCCCTCGCACTCGGACCCGCTGGCTCCTCCCTTCAGCGCACCATCACTGGCCCTGCAACACCTCCTGGCACGGTGGCAAGAGGAGAACTCGGTGGCCTTTTTGCATTCCAGGCTTTGTTTTCTAAAATGAGATTATTGTCTGCTTCTGGGAAAGTGGGGAACTTTGCTCTTAGCTTTAAAACACTGGCTGCGCCCCAGTTCCCTCACACCATCACAGTTGCTAACTCCTTCCAGCCAGTTTCTCCTGATGATCATCAGTACTCAAGTGTTTTAAACAAATGTATAAGCAAAGAGCAAAGCTCCCCACTTTCTCAACAACAGACAGTAATCATTATTTCAGAAAGCAGAGCCAGGAATGCAAAAACTGCCACCTGGTTCCTCCTCTTTTGCAGAGACTATCTTGGCTCAGCTGGTAGCACTCTTGCCCCTAGGCCATAAGAATGTGGATTCAAACCCCACCCTTGCGCTTGAACGCGTTATCTAAGGCTGACACTCCAGCGCTGTACTGAAGAGGGGGTGCGGCATTGTTGGAGGCGCCATCCTTTGGATGAGACGGTGAACTGAGCTGCTGTCTGCATCTTCTAGGGGAATGGTAAAAACTGTACCGGGAAGATGGCAGGGTTGGTAATGTGGAAGGATGTCACCAAATGGGCTGAATGGCCACTTTATTCGATGATGTGACGCAACCACATATGGATTCGACCCAACTTGTTCCAAGAGCAACTGGACGAAAAATTCTGCCAAATTTCAATTTAGACACTTAAACTGAAGGTGCTCGTAGCTGCGCAGTGTCCCCACCATCAGCGACACTATCTTGGGCTACCTCGGACCCACAATTACGTGAAACTCGCGACTTGCTCGCGGTCTCCAATGGGAGCTGAAAGCGTTGATCCAGGTTTCCCTCCCTTTTACCGGATGGAATTAAATGGTCTTCGGGCTGCGACGAGCTTTGATAGGAGCAGCAGTGGGGAAATAGAATAAAAGGGATGGGGGGGGTGGGGTGATGACCATTGACCAGAAACTTAACTGGACCAGCCACATAAAATACTGTGGCAACAAGAGCAGGTCCGAGGCTAGCAGGCCAAAGCCTTTCTACCATCTACAAGGTACAAGTAAGGAGTGTGAGGGAATACGCTCCACTTGCCTGGATGAGTGCAGCTCCAACAACACTCAAGAAGCTCGACACCATCCAGGACAAAGCAGCCCGCTTGATTGGCCCCCCCCATCCACCAACATTCACTCCCTCCACCACCGGCGCACCGTGGCTGCAGTGTACCCCATCTACAAGATGCACTGCAGCTACTCGCCAAGGTTTCTTCGGCAGCACCTCCCAAACCCGTGACCTCTTCCACCTAGAAGGACAAGGGCAGCAGGTGCATGGGAACACCACCACCTCCAAGTTCCCCTCCAAGTCACACACCATCCTGACTTAGAAGTATATCGCCGATCCTTCAGCATCGCTGAGTCAAAATCCTGGAACTCCCTCCCTAACAGCACTGTGGGAGCGCCTTCACCACACGGACTGCAGCGGTTCAAGGCGGTGGCTCACCACCACCTTCTCGAGGGCAATTAGGGATGCGCAATAAATGCTGGCTTTGCCAGCGATGCCCACATCCCATAAACGAATTTAAAAAAGATAGCATATAGTCACAGGTCTCCATCTGATTGCGACTCCCGTGAACCCCCCTTACGACAACGTAAAGTACCTTAGTATCCTATCTAGAACTACTGTAGACCAGTCAATAGCATTGCAGATGGTCAGCGGATGAATACAAGGTTTTGAAAAAAAAAATTATACAAAGACGGCGACAGAGTTGGGAGAAAGACTTGGGTAGGGGAGATATTAAGGGGAACAGATAGGGTAGATAGAGAAACTATTTCCGATGGTTGGGCAGTCTAGGACTAGGGGGCATAGCCTAAAAATTAGAGCCAGACCTTTCAGGAGTGAAATTAGGAAACACTTCTACACACAAAAGGTCGTAGAAATTTGGAACTCTCTTCCGCAAACGGCAATTGATGCTAGATGAATTGTTAATTTTAAATCTGAGATTGATAGATTTTTGTTAACCAAAAGTATTAAGGGATATGGGGCAAAGGCGGGTATATGGAGCTAGGTCACAGATCAGCCATGATCTCATTGTATGGCGGGAACAGGCTCGAGGGGCTCAATGGCCTCCTCCTGTCCCTGTGGGAGAATCAGATTGCTCCACACAGCCACCAAGTGGCCAAAACGTGCAACTACACAGTGACAGGTGACATTGCAAAATTGAATGGGAAATGTTGACAACAATTTATAATGGTAAAGGCAGGCACCAAAGCGTGACCAAAAACCGTGACAACGGGAGGTAAGGCTTGTGGACTGGAAGTGTTGAACCCTATGCAAGACTTTTAATGTATAGATAGATGGATGCTAGTGTACAACTTGGCAAAAATATTTTTACCAACCCTCATCTTGTACATTCCAACGCTTCGGCGCTGGCTGGCATCTAGAAAGGCCTTTTTTCTCCGTTCTCTCTCATTTCAACCAGCGTATTTCCATCCAACATTGCTCTTCTCCTGCATTGCTGCGACATTCAAACAGCGACTCTCCCTCCCGACTTCAGACGACTGCAGCTTTTAAATCTCTTGTCTCTGTATCTACCTTTGCTGGGACGGATCCAATTTAAAATTGGCAGTGGGACCCTGGACTGAAGTCAGGAGGGAAAGTTGCCGTTTAAATATCATATTGCTGCAAGTCCAACACAGCGGGGATATGGCGGCAATGCTGGGCCCAGTATCTTTGGCGCAATTGATTCATTAGCCAGAAGATGCCTCTGAGCGAAGATATGACCTGTGCACAAGATGATCCCAATACCTCCCACTATCAACTTCAGACAGGGCCACAAATTTATAGCCTTTTATCCAAGTACAAACAGTTTATACACTCTGTAGCTATTTGAATTCAGAAAGAGTTTTTGGAAAGGGCAAGGGATTGGGACTAAGTGAATGGCCCAATCGGTGAGCTAGCCTGGGTGGGATGGGCCGAATGGTCCCGTGCTGCAAGATCGCAGGAGAGAGTCCCTAATGAGGACACCTCAGTCATGGTCCAGCACCTGTGTACTGACCTTCCATAAGTCTCGAAGTAGATTCCCAGCATCTGTTTGTACTGTTCGTGAGAGCTGAACTGAAGTGCAGCGTACGGTATAACTCGGACCATGGTAGCAGAGTTACCCCGCCAGAGGCTGAAGAAGCCCTCCTTCCGATAGGTTCGGTAAAGCAGCTTCACAACTTCCTATGGCAAACAAGAAAAACAATTACTCTTGGATATGAAAAAGGAACTTGCATCTATATAGAACTTCTCGAAGGAGAGCGAGGGGGGGGAGAGAGAAGGAGAGCGAGGGGGGGGGGGGGGAAGAGAAGGAGAGCGAGGGGGGGGGGGGAGGAGAGCGAGGGGGGGAGAGAAGGAGAGGGAGGGGGGGGAGAGAAGGAGAGCGAGGGGGGGGGAGAGAGAAGGAGAGCGAGGGGGGGGGAGAGAGAAGGAGAGCGAGGGGGGGGGGGGAGAGAGAAGGAGAGCGAGGGGGGGGGGGAGAGAGAAGGAGAGCGAGGGGGGGGGGAGAGAGAAGGAGAGCGAGGGGGGGAGAGAGAGAAGGAGAGCGAGGGGGGGAGGGAGAGAAGGAGAGCGAGGGGGGGGGGGGAGAGAAGGAGAGCGAGGGGGGGGAAGAGAAGGAGAGCGAGGGGGGGGAGAGAAGGAGAGCGAGGGGGGGGAGAGAAGGAGAGCGAGGGGGGGGAGGAAGAGGGGCAGAAAGGGAAAGAGAAAGAGAGCGAGAAAGAGTGTCAGAAATGAAAGAGAGCGAGAAAAAGAAAATAGAAAGAGAAAGACTTGCATTTATATTTTCGCAACCTCAGGATATCCCAAAGCTCTTCACAACCAATGAAGTACTTTGTGAAGTTTTCAGTCGCTGTTCTCCAGGCAAACACAGCAGCCAATTTGCACACAGCGATTCCCACGACAGCAATAAGGTAGGGGACTACAGAACTGTTTTAGTGATGTTGGTCGAGGGCTAAAGGTTGGGCAGGGCACTGGGAGAACTAACCTGTTCTTCAAATAGTGCCATGGGATCATTTGTGTCCACCTGAATAGGCAGACGGGGTCTTGGTTTAACATCTCATCCGAAAGACGGCACCTCCGACAGTGCAGCACGCCCTCAGTACTGGGACTGAAGTGCCAGTCTGGATTACGTGCTCAAGTCTCTCAAGTGGGACTTGAACCCCTGACTCAGGTGAGTACGCATGGTGGTTCCTTCCCCAATGGAACAGCGTATATGTATTTCTCCCCTTCTGCCTACATCCATGCACAATTGTGGCACCGTATTTAAGGCCTGATGTTAAACTTAAAAAAAACTTAAAGAATTCAATCGAGGTAAGACTTTTTTTTTTTTAAGTGTAATTTTGAACATGGGAGTACAACAAAAATTGGAAATAAGACCAGGATTATACTCTCTAAGGCAAGTTTCACTCTGCTCTGAGCGGTAGCAAAGGCAACATGCCAAACATTGGGGGGCAGGGAGGAAAAAAGAGGCGGGGTGAAAGAAAAATACATAGGAACAGGGGGAGGCCATTCAGTGCCTCGAGTCTGTTCCACAATTCAATTAGATCATGTCTGATCTGTATCTCAACTCCATCTACCCACCCTTGCTCCATATCCCTTGATATCCTCACCCAACAAAAATCTATCTACATCGGCCTTCAAAGTTTCAATTGACCCAAAGTACACAGCCTTTTTGGGGGAGAATATTCCAGATTTCCACCAGCCTGTGTGCAATAAAGTACTTCCTGATTTAGCTCCTGAATGGCCTGGCTCTAATTTTATGATTATGCCACCTTTGATTTGGATTGCCCCACCAGAGGAAATAGATTCTCCTTATCTACCCCATCAAATCCTTTTATCGTTTTAAACACCTCAATTAGATCACCCCTAGACTCGAGCACATAATCCAGGCCGATACTTCAGGGCAGTAGAGTAGGGAGGAGTGCTTAACTGTCGGAGGTGCCGTCTTTCGGATGAGACATTAAATCGAGGCTCCGTCTGCCCCCTCAGGTGGATGTAAAAGATCCCACGGCACTACTTCAAAGAAGAGCAGGGGAGTTCTCCCCAGTGCCCTGGCCAATATTTATCCCTCAATCAACATCACAAAAAAAATAGATGATCTGGTTATTATCACATTGCTGTCTGTGGGAGCTTGCTGTGCACAAATTGGCTGCTGCGTTTCCTACATTACAACAGTGACTACACTTCAAAAAGTACTTGGCTGGCTGTAAAGCGCTTTGGGACGTCCTGAGGTCGTGAAAGGTGTTATAGAAATGAAAGTCTTATTTAAGGGAAAACAAGCCAAGTTTATGTCCTCGTAATTTAACCCTTTAACACCCAGTACCAGAGCACAAATCTGGTTAACATTTCTAGCTATAAAACAGGGCCTCCTGCTGCAGAAACAGAGCGGCGGCATCTGACAACAGCTGTGGAGCCGCCCAATCTGTTTGAATAGTAACAAAAAAATTTTTTAAAGCGTGCAGGAGATCCAGCTACCCTACACCAGGGAAGGACAGGGTTCCAACTCTGGCCATCTGTGCAGCTCCCCCACTTCACCCCACCGTTGGTGGCAAAGCTTTCAAGGCGTCACGGTCCGGTTCTTTGCAACTGTCACCTGAAACCTCTAATCATCTCCTCAGAACCAATCCCTTGGGCCAAGCTTTCGGTCACCTCTCCTAGTTGCTCCCTTCCATCACAATTCGGCAACCGTTTTTCCTTATGCCTATCTGTGAAGCCTCTTGGGGGCATTTAAGCCAACGGGGGCTGTGTAAAGAACGAACTAACGTGCATTTATACAGCGCCTTTTCACCTCCTCAGAACACCCCAAAGCGCTTCACAGCCAATGAATTACTTTGGAAGTGTGGTCACTGTTTTGTCAACAAACGTGGCAGCCAATTTGCACACAGCAAGCTCCCACAGACAGCATGGAGATGGAGTTATTAGTTTCCAGTGGTGTTGCTGGAGGGAGGAATGTTGGCCAATGCACTGGGCAGGCCCCATCAAACGCTGCTTCCCCAGTTCCAATATCCAGTGCAAGCCAAACTACCTCAATGTTAAAGCTAAGCTCTGGAATTGCCTCCCTAAACCTTTCTGTCTCTCCCTCCTCCTTTAAGACATAAGAACATAAGAAATAGGAGCAGGAGTAGGCCACTAGGCCCCTCGAGCCTGCTCTGGCATTCAATATCATGGTTGATCTTCTACTTCAACTCCACTTTCCCGCCCGATCCCCATATCCCTTGATTTCCTTAGTATCCAAAAATCTATCGATCTCTGTCTTGAATATACAATGACTGAGCCTCCACAGCCCTCTGGGGTAGAGAATTCCAAAGATTCACCACCCTCAGTGAAGAAATTTCTCCTCATCTCAGTCCTAAATGGCCGACCCCTTATTCTGAGACTGTGACCAGCCAGGGGAAACCTCTTTGACCAAGCACCTGTCCTAATATCTCCTTATGTGGCTCGGTGTCAAATTTTGTTTGTGCAATGCCTTGGGACGTTTTACATTAAAGGCGCTATATAAATGCAAGTTTTTATTACTGTATCGCATCATTAGTATTGGGCTGTTGCAGTGCTTCTCGGCCACAAGATGGCGCCAACTTATAAACAAACGCCCCAGTGGAAATGTTGAGCGTGTGGTGCGCTGTGCATCAACAGCGGGGCTCACGCTACAGAATCTGGGTACCAGCGGTATTTCCAGGACTTGGCACCCCTGCCACAGCATTGGCTCACCTTGCCCATTACTCCCACATTTAGACCCCTGAAGGTGCAGCTAAAATCACGCACATCACTGGCACGTTTTACGTGATCTAAAACGGACCACGAACAACAGAAACTGTACAAACCAGAGAGCAGCTCAGCAGAATCCTAGATACACAGGAGGCCATTCGGCCCACTGTGCCTGCGCCAGCTCTTTGAAAGAGCTCTCCAATTAGTCCTACTCCCTCGCTCTTTCCCCCATGGCCCAGCAAATATTTCTTTTTCAAGTATTTCTCCGATTCCCTTTTGAAAGTTACGACTGAATCTGCTTCACCGCCCTTTCAGGCAGCGCATTCCAGATCACAACAACTCGCTGCGTAAACAAAATTCTCATCTCACCCCTGGCTGTTTTACCAATTACCTTAAATCTGTGTCCTCTAGTTATCGACCCTCCTGCCAGTGGAAACAGTTTCTTCTTGTTAACTCTATCAAAACCCTTCATAGTTTTGAACACCTCTATTAAATCTCTCCATAACCTTCTCTGCTCGAAGGAGAACAATCCCAGCGTCTCCAGTCTCTCCACAAAACTGAAGTCCCTCGTCCCTGGTAAATCTCCTCTGCACCTTCTCCAAGGCCTTGACAGCCTTCCTAAAATGTGGTGCCCAGAATTGGACAAAATACTCCAGCTGAGGTCCAACAAGTGATTTAGATCGCTCAGTCTTTTTTTTTTATACAAGAGACACTGCTTGATTATCTCGCACCCATAATTCTCTCTCTCTCGCTCCTGAAGGTACCCATCCATGCTGGCGGACTGCTCCGCGAGCAATGATCACCATCTGGTATTGTGGTCAAACAGCCATCCTTCGTGAGTGAGTGAGTGAGCCTGCACAGCGAGGCAATACCGGCTTAGAGACACGGCTGATAGGACGAGCAGGTATCCCCATCAATAGTGATGTGATAGGCACATGATACAGCGGCAAGTCCCAGCCGCGCATCGCGGGAGTTAGGCAGACCTGGTCTTGTGCGCCTCCTAGTGGCTGATTTAAGGCATTAGGAGGAGGCAACTGGTGCACCAAGGAGCAAAGCCCCCTCCGATGACTCTGTAGCTAATGGAGTGCCTAGCATAGTACTGAGCCATACAAGCTAGGTGCTAAATATCCGCTCCGTCACAAAGACGTCGCCCGCCTCCGCCCCTGCCTAGTAAAACGTTACAGGAGTGTTACCAAAAATTGGTAACGAGCCACATAAGGAGATATTAGGGCCAAAAGCTTGGTCAAAGAGATAGGTTTAAAGGAGCGTCATAAAGGAGGAAAGAGAGGTAGCGAGGCGGAGAGGTTTAGCGAGGGAACTCCGGAGCTTAGGGCCTCGGCAGCTGAAGGCAGAGCTGCCAATGGTGGAGCGATGAAAATCGGGATGGGCAAGAGGCCAGAATTAGAGGAGCGCAGAGCTCTCGGGGGGGTTGTGGGGCTGGAGGAGGTTACAGAGATAGGAAGGGGCGAGGCCATGGAGGGATTTGAAAACAAGGATGAGAATTTTAAAATCGAGGTGCCTCTTAACCCAGAGCTAATGTAGGTCAGCGAGCACAGGGGTGATGAGTGAACGGGACTTGGTGCGAGTTAGGATACAGGCAGCAGAGTTTTGGATGAGCTTAAGTTTATGGAGGGTGGAAGATGCGAGGCGGCCAGGAGAGCGTTGGAATAGTCAAGTACTGTATAGAGGTAACAAAGGCATGGATGACGGTTTCAGCAGCAGATGAGCTGAGGCAAAAGATCGTACCTTCACGAGAGAACACGGGCGAGTGAAATAAAGCAACATCCCGTCAGGAAAGGGCGAGAGGTTTCTCCGAGCTGCCGTCTATTCTGTAGAGTATCCAGCCTGCTTTTCTCGACCCATTTTCTATCGTGGTAAGCAGGGCTGGTGACATGAGATGGGTGAACACAGAAAGGCGATGCTAGAGTCCCAGTGTGGAAATGAGGAGCAAGACAAGCAAGGGTGCGAACTCTCAAAAATGCCCTGTCGACAACAGCCTCCTCGACTACTCCCCTAGCTCTAATCCCAACTCCTGCTTGAGTGTTCAAACCCCTTTGTCAAGCACCGTGCAATGCCTTGCTACGTTGAAGACCCTATATGAACATGTGCTGTTGATGGACTGTTGAAGGGTCCCACTCGAAGCTTGAACCGGTCTTTTCCCCTCTCGCTTGCTGACAGCTGCATGTTTGTGTCTTTATATTCAGGTTTCCTTTTTATCTCTCTCCACAGATGCTGCGTGGCATGCGGAGTACTTCTGTTTATATTTCAGATGTCCAGCATCTGCAGTATTTTTCCTTTTATCTCTTGTTATTTTGATGCAGTCTTGTTTTCCAGTTAATTGCTGGAGCATTTTTTACCACCCCCACCCCTCCTTCAGTTGATCAATCTTCCTGAATCAGGAACAGTCTAACATTAACTCTGGACTGTGCTCAGTAAGCACACACAAGCCAAAGTAAAGTGCAGAGTCACCGTTGTCCGTGACCTCCCGGGGTTGTGTTGGAGGCCAGTGAAGACACTCAGGAGTGAACGGAATTTGCACCGAACAGTCAGCAAAAATAGAACGTGTACAAAACACTGGTTAGGACAGAGTGTCCCGTTTCAGCACCTCGCTTTAGGTAGGATGTCGAGGCCGTAGAGAGGGTGCAGAAGAGATTCACTACTGTGGTATCAGGGATCAGAGGCTTTAGTTAATTGAATAATTAGAGAAACTGGGATTCATGTCATTCGGGAAAAAAAATTTACGGGAGATCTGATAAAGGTGTTCAAAATTAAAGGTGAAAGTCGAGGAAAACGATTTCCACTAGTTGGCGAGTGTGGGTATTAATTGAAGATCATCACCAAGAGATCAAGGGGGGAGATTAGGTGATTTATGTTATGCACAGTGTTGATAGCTGATAGAGGTCTTCAAAATTATGAAGGGGTTGCTGTACCAGAAACAGGGTGGAAGCAGAATTCATAATAGCTTTAAAAAGGGAGAAAAGAAAGCATTTAAAAAGGGTACGGGGAAAGAGCAGGGGGAACAGATAGCTCTCGCAGAGAGCCGGCACAGGCACGATGGGTTGAATCGTCTCCTGTGCCGTATGATTCCATGATTGTGAACGGGCAGTGAGACAGGACACTGTCGCCTCAGGGCAATGTTCCCCCCCAAGGTGCGTTGCTGCACATCAATCGGGAGGCTCTGCGCAGGCCGCTCACACGCCGTTGTGGCTGGAAGATATGGCGCAGCAAATTTAAAGGGACCACGCACAAAAAAGAAAAATTAAAGGGAACATTGTCTCAGAGGGCTGCCGAGTCTGAAAATCCAAAGACAACGCCGGGTGCAAGTGGGGTGAAGGCAGAGAAGGTCTCCGACTGAACTAGGTCAAAGATATACAAACAAAAATAATCTCAAGCAAAACAGGGGAATGTTTATGCCGCAGTGTAGCAAACGTAGAGTTTACTAGAATAATCCATGAAGATATGAGCCGAGATATTAGCGGCGGCAATTCAGCAGCTGAATGTTTAACTCATCCTTGCATATTTCTTGTTTCACTCACTGCTTAACGCAGGGGTCAACGAGTCCATCTTAAACCAGCTGAAACTCCACTAACTTAACAGAAAACAGATTGCCTCGTATCACGAGCAGTCATTTCTAGGCGCGGACAGATTCCCAAATCAACAGGAATTCCATCAAAGGCAGTGGGGAATTTTCTTCAAATTAGGACTGAACAGGCTGGGGCTCTTTTCTCTAGAGAGAAGGCTGAGGGGAGACCTGATAGAGGTGTCTTCAGAACTATGAAGGGATTCGATAGGGTAGACGTAGAGAAGATGTTTCCACTTGTGGGGGAGTCTAAAACTAGGGGCCATAAATATAAGATAGTCACTAATAAATCCAATAGGGAATTCAGAAGAAACTTCTTTACCCAGAGAGTGGCGAGAATGGGGAACTCGCGAACACAAGGAGTGGTTGAGGCGAATAGCACAGATGCATTTAAGGGGAAGCTAGATAAACACATCAGGGAGAAAGGAATAGAGGGATATGTTGATAGGGTGAGATGAAAAGGGGTGGGTTGAGGCTCGTCACACTCCCCGGCTCCTTCTCTGCATTTATTTTTCTTCCAAGTATTTATCCAATTCCCGTTTTGAAAGTTATTATTGAATCTGCTTCCACCACCCATTCCAGATCACAACAACTCGCCGCTTAAAAACATTTCTTCTCATCTCACCCTCTGGATCTTAAATCTGTGTCCTCTGCCAGTGGAAACAGTTATTTCTTATCTATTCTCATCAAAACCCTTCATAGTTTTGAACACCTCTATTAAATCTCTCCATAACCTTCTCTGCTCTAAAGGAGAACAATCCCGGCTTCTCCAGTCTCTCCACATAACTGAAGTCCCTCATCCCTGGTACCATTCTAGTAAATCTCTGCACCCTCTCCAAGGTCTTGACATCCTTCCTAAGTGCGGTGCCCAGAAATGGACGCAATACTCCAGCTGAGGCCTAACTAGTGACTTATAAAGGTTTATAGTTCCATTCACTTTTTATTAAACTAATCGGCTTCATGTATACTCACAGCTATCTTGCGACACACTGCTCACACCAAGTCTGGGGATGCACTGTTTTATAAACGAGTTATCCCATGTATAATGCATTACTCTGCCTTTAAGACCACACGGTAATGGCTGCCCCTTCCGGAGGTCAATTGGAGGCTAATTGCTCCGAGACAGATCTAGAGATCAGTGAGAGTTCAGAAGAAACCAACAGGAAACAACTGGCTTTCGTTCTTTTTTTTTAAAGCGCAACACAGAAATATGCGTGTGACAAAACATACAAAGAGATGGGTG
Source organism: Squalus acanthias (assembly GCA_030390025.1). Classification (NCBI taxonomy): domain Eukaryota; kingdom Metazoa; phylum Chordata; class Chondrichthyes; order Squaliformes; family Squalidae; genus Squalus; species Squalus acanthias. Next base: position 37,759,330 of record CM059443.1, read on the forward strand.
GGGGGAGAAAGAGAGTAAAGAAAATGCCCTCACCTTGGCCGTGAACCTGCTTGAAGATACTGTGAATGGGGAAAAGAAAACAGTTAGACTTGACGAAGCTACAATAGCCATTCCACCAACACGTATATGCAGAAGCTGCGCGTCAGAATGAATGTCGGCATCAGGCACTCTTAGGTCATGATGTGGAGATGCCGGTGTTGGACTGGGGTGGACAAATGTGAGAAGTCACACAACACCAGGTTATAGTCCAACAGTTTTATTTGAAATCACAAGCTTTCGGAGCGCTGCTCCTTCATCAGGTGAAGTGAAGAGATGTATATTGGCACAGCATATATAGTCAGAGAACACTGCCAGACGATTACAGTTAATCTTTCTAACTGCCCTTTATATGTGTGATAAAGGGCAGTAAGAAAGATTAACTGTAATCGTCTGGCAGTGTTCTCTGACTATATATGCTGTGCCGATATACATCTCTTCACTTCACCTGACGAAGGAGCAGAGCTCCGAAAGCTTGTGATTTCAAATAAAACTGTTGGACTATAACCTGGTGTTGTGCGACTTCTCACTCTTAGGTCAGGCACAGCATAAAGTAAAACTCCTTCTACTTTGTCCCAAAGTGCTTCCGCCCAGCTTTATTAACTCAGCACAGCCCGGCGTCAGATCGAGGACCTCTGATTGCACCGGTCTCCCTTTCCCACATCAGCAGCCTGTAAAAAGCTGGATTGAGGCTGCCAGTTCAGTATCAATGTGTGCCAAATTATGGGTGGGTTTTGTGGACTCACACCACTTCGCAAATGGCCTGAGAATTCCCAAACCGGTGGGGAGGGATGGGAGGAAATGAGAGAATATGAGAGAGAGAGAGAGAGAGAGAGAGAGAGAGAGAGAGAGAGAGAGAGAGAGAGAGAGAGAGAGAGAGAGAGAGAAAAGAAGCGCGCAAGAGAAAGAAATGGAGCGCGCAAGAGAAAGAAATGGAGCGCGCAAGAGAAAGAAATGGAGCGCGCAAGAGAAAGAAATGGGGCGCGCAAGAGAGAGAGCACGTACGAGAGTGTGTTGGAGAAAGAGGGCAAGCGTACGAGAACGAGATCGAGCGTACGGGAGAGAGAAAGCGCGCGAACGAAAGACAAATAGAATACATTCAGACTGGATTTGAACCCAGGTCCTCAGCCAGGGAAGTGGGAGCTTTGGCTGATTTTTTCCCAGCTCAGATGCCGAGGCCAGATGCAGTGTCCCTGCTTACTGCCCTTGGCCAAGATCAGCCCGCACAGCACGGGGCAATGATGGAGCCTGCCACCTTTGGGCCTTTAGGGTTCAGCTCCACATCGGGCAGTGACTTTTCCCATAGCTTCGAGACTCGTGCCAACGGGGCTTCTGGTACACTCTCCAAACCAGATGCTGATCTGTGCCTCACAGCTCCACTGACCAGGGGGACCTGCCATTAAAGGAGTCTAGACTGCACTGTGGCATTTTCTTTTATATACATTAAACATACAGAGGGCATCCAGAGTAAACTATGAACGCCCCTGCCACCATCTGCTCCTACCTTGAAATATTATTTTGGTTCTGTCCAGTGGTGCCACCGCCGTCTTTGCAACAGCACCAGCGGTTGCCCCAGAGATGAGGGAATTAACGATGTTCCGATTCCTTCTCACTTCCTGGGAAAGTCAGAACAAAACACACATCAATCCGGAGCAAACAACTTTTTTTCGATTAAATAAGTGTGTGAATTTTTGCGTTCAACAAGGTGATGGATGTTGTTGCTCGGGAAGGGAAGAGTTTCTATTTCAGGCAACAAGTGTACAGGACGGTTTAGATACAGAGTAAAGCTCCCTCTACACTGCCCCATCAAACACTCCCAGGGCAGGTACAGCACGGGATAGATACAGAGTAAAGCTCCCTCTACACTGTCCCATCAAACACTCCCAGGGCAGGTACAGCACGGGTTAGATACAGAGTAAAGCTCCCTCTACACTGTCCCATCAAACACTCCCAGGGCAGGTACAGCACGGGTTAGATACAGTGTAAAGCTCCCTCTACACTGCCCCAGAAGAGCAGAGGGATTTGGGGGTTCAGGTTCTCATGATATTAAAAGCAGCACTTCAAGTGGATAAGGCCATAAAAAAGGTAATGAAATACTGGGTTTTATGACAAGAGCTGAGATGTTTTCGTGAATCGACATAAAACCTAAGTGAGACTGAAGTTGTTTTGGGCCTCACACGACAGGATGGATGTTGAGGCAACAGACTGGGTACAGTGCAAATTCACGGGAATGCTGCCCGGTATGAGGGAATACCAATAAGAAGAATGACTTGAAAAACTTGGGCTATCTTCGCTAGAGCAGAGATCATGGAGTGATTGGTAGAGATGATTAAGATTATGAAGGGATGGGACTATAGTGCCTTGCACGACCTCAGGAAGTCCCCAAGTGCTTTACAGCCAATGAAGTACTGTAGTCACTGTTGTAATGTAGGAAACGTTGCAGCCAATTTGCGCACAGCAAGGGCCCACAAAAAGCAATGCGATAAATGACCAGATAATCTGTTTTAGCGATGTTGGTTGAGGGATAAATATTGGCCAAGACACTGGGAGAACTCTTCAAATTATGCGGTGGAATCTTTTAAGCCCACCCGAGAGGGCAGACGTGGCCTTGGTTTAATGTCTCATTTGAAAGATGGCATCTCCGACAGTGCAGTTCTACACTGAAGTGTCAGTCGAGACAATGTGCTCAAGTCTCTGGAGTGGGACTTGAGCCCATGACCTTCTGACTCAGAGAGCTACCACTGAGCAAAGGCTGACAGGCTACTACAGGCAGCTTCCAGTGGTTAAGGGGTCTAGAACAAGGAGAGATAGATGCAAGATTAAATGCAATTGGATTTACGATAGAAAGCACAAATTTTTTTTTGCTGAGAGTGGAGAGCTGTGGAATGCACGACCAGAGTTAGCGATTCAAGCAGAGACCATCAACATTGAACAACAGGTGGTTGAAGGAAGGGGAAGATAACGGGATATGGAAACATGTGGAATTAGGATTACCCGTTAAGCAAGGTGCCCTGTCATATTTCTTGGATGCGTGGCTCCTTTAAGGGGCTGCGCGGCACATTCAGTTTCACGTATGCGCGTACTTTAACACTGCAAGCACCGGTCCAGAGCTGCGCAGCTTACAGGAAACGTTGCTGTCAAGTGCAGGAGAAACACCAACGCGAGCTGGTTGGGTTGAACAGCCTGTTTCCATGTTATAATTTCTGTGTGATTCTATGGATGAGGAATCGGAAGGATTCAGTGCACAGCCAGCAAGAGGCAGAGCCTGTATGCGAGGAGCGGAGAAAAGTTGGCGCACTCTACAGAAATACCAGGGCACAGGTCTGTAGGAGCGCGGGGGAGAGCGCGGGGGGGAGACTTGCATTTCTATAGCACCTTTCACGACCACCGGACGTCCCAAAGTGCTTTACAGCCAATGAAGTACTTTTGAAATGTACTCAATGTTGTAATGTCGGAAACGTGGCAGCCAAGCTCCCACAAACAGCAATGTGATAACGACCAGATAACCTGGGGGTTTTTTTTAAGCGATGGTGGTTGAGGATTAAATATTGAGGGAGAGTTGCTACTCTTCTTAGCTGCTATACAGCAAGGAGGCAACGACAGCTGCTGGAAAATGAGCATGCCTTGGTGATAGGATGATCTGCTAAGAGCTTCTTCAACTACAAAGCCGTTTTTTTGTGTCAGTGTTAAATCCTTGAACGTTTTCAGGTTTCTAGATGTTAACAGGAAGAGGCAAATGTATTTACTGCTTAAGGTCGCTCGGAAAAGAAACACAGCAAGCAAAGCTCGTTACTTGGTTTTCAATCGTAAGAATTTCAAATTGAAAAGGTTCCGAAAAGGAAATAAAATGGCTTTGCAACGGCTGGAATCATATCAAACACAGAAACGTAATCAATTCTAATAACAGACGGGGCATAACAGTAATAAATGAATGCAGTGTTGTCACTGGGCTTACTTAACATAGTGGTACCAATATGTCACAGGAACAACATGAGTCACTTGCTTTCTTTCCCCCGATTTACTACATCCCTTTTCTGAAGGAATTTATGCTGGGGTTCAGTGCGATTTTTGTTCGATCCTTTTTTAAGTTTATTCACAGGATGTGGGCGTCGCTGGCAAGACCAGCATTTATTGCCCATCCCTAATTGCCCTTGAGAAGGTGGTGGTGAGCCGCCTTCTTGAAACGCTGCAGTCCGTGTGGTGAAGGTGCTCCCACAGTGCTGTTAGGAAGGGAGTTCCAGGGATTTGACCCAGCGACGATGGAGGAACGGCCGATATACTTCCAAGTCAGGATGGGATGTGACTTGGAGGGAACTGAGAAGTGGTGGTGTTCCCATGCACCTGCTGCCTTTGTCCTTCTAGGTGGTACAGGTCACGAGTTTGGGAGGTGCTGTCGAAGAAGCCTTGGCGAGTTGCTGCAGTGCATCTTGTAGCCAGAGTTGGAACAGTCATAACTAATCGCAGAGATAGCTCTTCGATTCGGTGCGCGCGGTTTCAAAAGTGCACCTCCCAAACTCGTGCATCTTGGTAAACATTGCAGCCACGGTACGCCAGTGGCGCAGGGAGTGAATGTTTAAGGTGGTGGATGGGGTGCCAATCGAGCAGGCTGCTTTGTCCTGGATGGTGTTGAGCTTCAAGTGTTGTTGGAGCTGCACTCATCCAGTAAGTAGAGAGTATTCCATCACACTCCTGACTTGTGCCTTGTAGATGGTGGAAAGGCTTTGAGGAGTCAGGAGGTGAGTCGCTCCAAGTCCCTCGAAGGCCTCTCCAGCTTGTTCAAATAACTGCCCATTCTTCACGAGCGCACTGATGCTGGGTATCAGCAGACTATTTGACCAGGGAGAGCATCACAGCCAAACCCAATCATGTCCTTACCCAATGTTCACACTGGTTGATTTTCCCCTCCCTTGTCCATTGAAGCCAATTGTAGTGTCCCCAACCAGCATCAGCGATCTCCGCACAGATCAGGAATCGAACCGCGCATCAATATGTTAATTGAATTATGTGCTCAATTCATTAACACAACTTTCTCCCTGCAACACCTCCACCATTAGTTACAAACAGACCTGTACCCACCAGTACTGTACCCCAGTTATACACTGACAGACCTGTACCCACCAGTACTGTACCCCAGTGTTATACAGTGACAAACCTGTACCGACCAGTACTGTACCCGTGTTATACAGCACCAGACCTGCACCCACCAGTACTGTACCCCAGTGTTATACACTGACAGACCTGTACCCACCAGTACTGTACCCGTGTTATACAGTGACAAACCTGTACCCACCAGTACTGTACCCGTGTTATACAGCACCAGACCTGTACCCACCAGTACTGTACCCGTGTTATACAGTGACAAACCTGTACCGACCAGTACTGTACCCGTGTTATACAGCACCAGACCTGTACCCACCAGTACTGTACCCGTGTTATACAGTGACAAACCTGTACCGACCAGTACTGTACCCGTGTTATACAGCACCAGACCTGCACCCACCAGTACTGTACCCGTGTTAGTGACCGATCTGTACCCACCAGTACTGTACCCGTGGTATAGTGACAGACCTGTACCCACCAGTACTGTACCCGTGTTATACAGTGACAGATCTGTACCCGTGTTATACAGTGACAGATCTGTACCCACCAGTACTGTACCCCAGTGTAATACAGCGACAGACCTGTACCCACCAGTACTGTACCCCAGTGTTATACAGCGACAGACCTGCACCCACCAGTACTGTACAACATGTACAGATCACAATGTTTTCTCCAGGCACAACCCAAATTTGGAAGCCCACCCCACACCCACACCCCTCCCCCAAACGTCTGAAGTGTTTTTATTTATTCCTGGGATGGCCACATTTATTGCCCATCTCTAGTTGCCCAGAACAACTGGGTGGCTTGCCAGACCAGATTTATTGAATCCAATTTCATATCTTGCCATGGTGGGATTTGAACTCATGACCTCTGGATTGTTTAGTTCAGTACCACTGCATGAAAATGTCACATGCCCAACGCCACGTTTCTCTGAAATTCTCGTGACAGCACAGCACTGCGAAAACACGTCTTGACTGTAGACCCAACTGAAACTGTTCACGTTCCTTCTGCTCCAGCCAGTCTGCACACTAGCCAAGCAAAAGGTTGACCTTTACTCCATTTATTGGGGCTGCCAATAAGGCAATCAGCCCACAGAAAGGCTCAAAGTTTAACTGCAGAGAAACGCACGCGGCTGACATGTCACCGCAAGGTAAGTGATATGGAGACCACGGGAGTCTACAGTAAGAGGCCCTTCAGGACTACTGGAGAACAAACACTGTTTACATAGAATGTACAGCACAGAAACAGGCCATTCGGCCCAACAGGTCTATGCCTGTGTTTATGCTCCACACGAGCCTCCTCCCACCCTTACTTCATCTAACCCTGTCAAATATCCTTCTATTCTTTTCTCCCTCATCTAGCTTCCCGTTAAATGCATCTATGTTTAAATTACGAGTTCCAAACTCTTTCCCGCACTCTCCCCACAATTCCAATGTTCTAGCTTCCCTGAAGGCATTGTCTCTTGCTGGAGTGTCATTCCCCAGGTGCCTCGACTCCATTAGCAGACAATTGCAACCATACAAGGCATCTAAGCTACACTTCCCCTCCCGCCCCCCGACCTTGCTGGAATACTGAGACACATTAATTAAATATAACCCGGAATAAAAAGCTAGTATCAGTAGTGGTGACCATGAAACTACCAGATTATCGTAAAAACCCATCTGGTTCACTAATATCCTTTAGGGAAGGAAACCTGCCATCCTTACCCGGTCTGGCCTATATGTGGCTCCAGACCCACAGCAATGTGGTTGCCTCTTAACTGCCACTCAGTTATCAAGACGGTGGCTTAACACCACCTTCTCAAGGGCAATTAGGGATGGGCAATAAATGCTGGCCTTGCCAGTGACGCCCACATCCCATGAACGAATAAAAAAAAGTCATAATTTTCACACTGACATCACCCAAGACATTCCACATTTCCATTCTGGGCATCAACGCACCAAGTGTTGGCTCAACAAGGCAATCATTGTGATCTCTGGGACAAGGCCTCAAATCATCCTACTACATTCTCCATTCTTACCGTTACTTCAGCATTTTCACCAGATTTCTTTGCAACATTCCCCATATCAATGTCCCTCACACGTACAGGGCCGTGTGAGGATCGCAGGACTCCTGCAAAAAAAAAAACACAGGATCGACGTTAATGACTTGTTGGAAGAGATAAATTACACGGAAGGGTAAATAAATGCAATGCCTTCTGGTTAAGTTCATGCAAACGCCACCTTCGCAATAATGACGGACGCTATTGCTACTGCATGTTCAGCTATGGATTAAAGTCAAACAGCTCTCCAGATGTGCTTCTCTACCCACTCGAGATCCTGACCGAAACAAGTGTCAGTACAAAAAGCAGCATTTTTCTTTTGAAGAAAATCAAAATCCTGCTGGAGGAGTTTTAGTTTTCTACTCACGTCCTCCAGTTCAGCACACTGTGTCTTAAAATAAATAACCTGCATGTGGCCACATCATCCATCCCTCTCAGCACTTTGCAAAACCTGCATCACATCCCCTTCTCAATCTCCTTGGAATGAGAGGTCGGACAGCATCTTAGAGCCCAAAGTTCTGGGGTCACCCTGTCTTTCTGTGAGCTCTCCGCAAACATCAATGTAATTTTCACCGTAGTGCGCTCAGAGCCTGCAGCTGATGTTTTGCTTTCAGCTTCACCGATAAATCGATTCAAGGATAGAGTAACATTCAGACTTTTAGTCAAATGCCCTGGAGACATGCAAGAACAGCCCTTGCTTGTAACAGCTTCACTTTTAGCGAATGCTCTATATTCACAATCTCAACCCTTTCCGCCTTTGCTAACGGACCATCCCCTTACCGTGTACGCGTTTCGCATTTCCTACTGAAACAGGCATGGCCTTATATTGACGTACACACCATCAGTGGACGATTTTACAGACCCCACCACTCTACTTATACAGAACGCTAGGGTGAACGAGTTGAAGGTGCACTGTTGATATCGTGCCAGCCTCCATTACTGCAAATCACTTGCATTAACTGTCATCGTCGACCTGACTTTCATCCTAGGGAGACGGCAGGCAGCAAACACAAGGCTCTAATTTAATCTCCAGCATTCATCAACGCACTCTGGCTTTTCTCTTGTGCTTTATGACAAGCGTTTTCTCTTCAGAGGCCACATTGCCAGGGCTTGCGTGCCAGATTCAGTTTGTGGTCCAGAGTTTGGTTTCGGGCTCGTAAACAACTCAATTAAACTTACAGAAAAAGACTTGCATTTCTCTAGCGCCTTTCACGACCACCGGACATCCCAAAGCGCTTTACAGCCAATGAAGTATTTTTTGAAGTGTAGTCACTGTTGTAATGTAGAAACGTGGCAGCCAATTTGCACACAGCAAGCTCCCACAAACAGCAATGTGACAATGACCAGATAATCTGTTTTAGTGATGTTGATTGAGGGATAAATATTGGCCAGGACACTGGGGAGAACTCCCTGCTCTTCTTCGAAATAATGGCCATGGGATCTTTTACATCCCCGAGAGCGCAGACGGGGCCTCAGTTTAACATCTCATCCGAAAGACGGCACCTCCGACAGTGCAGCGCTCCCTCAGCACTGCACTGGAGTGCCACCTAGATTTTTGTGCTCAAGACTGGGACTTGAACCCACAACCTTCTGACTCAGACGAGAGTGCTACCCACTGAGCCTTAAAAGTAATTATAAATTTTCCACGTTTTGGTTGCTTTGCCCCTTCAGACTATTTGAGGTGTCAGTAGTATTATTTATGTGGTTTTACCTACGGGACCGTTACTGATCTCAAACAGACCCTCCTTGGGAGGCTCAGAGCAGAATCCAGATACTTCTCTCGTAGTGACAATGACAACAACATGCATTTATATAGCACCCTCAACGTGGAAAAACATCCCACGGCGCTTCACAGAGTACAACAAGCCAAAGGAGGAGATATCAGGATGGGTGACCAAAAGCTTTGTCGGAGATGGATTCTAAAGGAGGCTCTTAAGGGAGGAGAAAGAACTGGAGAGGTTTAGGGAGGGAATTGCACACCAGGGGGCCTTGGCAGCTAAAGGAACGATCGTCAACGGCGGGGTGAAAGGAGGGGGATGCACATGAGGCCCAAGCCCGAGGAACAGAGCGCTCAGGTGGGGAAGGGAGTCTGGGAGGAAGTTACAGAGATAAGGAGGGGCTCGCGGCCATGGAGGGATTCAAATAGAAGGGTGAACTTTTTTTTTAATTTAAAGCTTTGGGAAACCTGGAGCCAATGTAGGTCAGAGGACAGCAGAGGTAGCAGAAATCAGGAGGGGTCCCTGCTTATGCCGGTACGATGTCAGGTGAGGTCAGATCCAATGTAGCTGCAATGCCCCCCCCCCCCCGGCCAGGCATTGCGTAGTCTCACACATGACAAGCGGTGCTGGAGGGGCTGCCAGTGCTGCTGAAAATGCAACCCACCAAACGCCAACACCTTCAGGAGGAGGAGAAAATCAGCTGGGGGAACAAAATAGGAAAAAGGGGAGGAAATACTAAAAGTATATAGAAAATAAAAGCTAAACATGAGTTTAAAATAGAAACAAAGTGCTTGAAATGCCAGCAAGTCAGCATCTAACAGGAAAAAAATGGGCAATCTCTCACATTGATTAAAGATCGAGCTGCAATTTCTGATTTTATTTCAGATGTCAAGCATTCGTTGTCTTTCTTTCCATCTTCGCTAGATTGATGCCGGATCACTCGACCTCTTTCAAAGCAAACATTTATTCTTGGATGCAATCCAACCTGTATCAAGGGTCAGTGCTGTCAATGACTCTCAGCGCCTGGCAAGTGTTGCAAGTCCCATGTTCTCCATTACTGAGTATTTTGAAATGACTGATGTTGAATCACCCTCCATCTGCAGTCAGGCCTGTACACAGTCACCCCTCAACACATCTGACACAAAGCACAGCACTGCTCCAACACTACCTTGTCTTACTGCTAACGACTAAAGCCAAACAGCTATTCCTCTCTGTATGTTATGAATAGATCAAAAAAAGAAAAACAGAAAAGAGCGGCAGGCAGGCCGAGCGAGAGCAGCAGGCAGCGAGAGCGCGAGAGCAGCAGGCAGCGAGAGCGCGAGCGAGAGCAGCAGGGGGGGGGAGAGAGAGAGAGAGAGAGAGAGAGAGAGAGAGAGAGAGAGAGAGAGAGAGAGAGAGAGAGAGAGAGAGCACGATCAGCAGAGAGAGAGAGAGAGAGCGCGCGCGCGCGACAGGCAGAGAGAGAGAGAGAGCGCGCGAGAGCAAGAGAGAGAGGGAGAGGCAGGCAGAGAGAGCGCGAGAGAGAGAGAGCGCGAGAGCAGCAGGCAGAGAGAGAGAGAGCGCGAGAGCAGCAGGCAGAGAGAGAGAGTGCGCGCGCGCGGCAGGGAGAGAGAGCGCGAGCACGCAGCAGGGAGGCAGAGAGAGAGAGAGAGAGAGAGAGAGAGAGAGAGAGAGAGAGCGAGTGGCAGGCAGAGAGAGAGAGAGCGCGAGAGCGAGAGCGAGAGAGCGCGCGCGCGGCAGGCAGAGAGAGCGCGCGAGAGAGAGAGAGAGAGAGAGGCAGGCAGAGAGAGAGCGCGCGGCAGGCAGAGAGAGAGCGCGAGAGAGCGCGAGAGAGAGAGAGAGAGAGAGCGCGCGCGAGAGCGAGAGGCAGGCAGGCAGAGAGAGAGAGAGAGAGAGAGAGAGAGAGAGAGAGAGAGAGAGAGAGAGAGAGCGCGAGCGGCAGGGGGAGAGAGAGAGAGAGAGAGAGAGAGAGAGAGAGAGAGAGAGAGAGAGCGAGCAAGCGGCAGGCAGGCAGAGAGAGAAGGCAGAGATGTGCATTTATGCAGCACCTTCCACGATCTCATGACGTCCCACTGCGCTTTACAGCCAATTAAGTACTTTTGAAATGCAGTCACTGTTGTAATGTAGGAAACAGGTACAAACCTTCACAAAGGAGTATTGATGGAAGTGTGTTAAACACTGGCCTTTCTACACTGGGCACAAATCCAGCACAGACTGACAGGATGAAAACCTCCTCTCTGCTGGCTGCAGGAGTACTATATGAAACCAGTTTAGCCTGCCGCTCTCGCTCTCTCTGCCTGCCTACCGGCCGCGATTTTAACCCACCGAGTGATAATGGGCTCAGAACACAAAACAGGTACTAGTTGAAGACATTAAACTGGAATCACACTCGGGGAGGCCTGACAACAGCTGATGTAGGAAATGGAAAAATATAGTTGGGGATACTGGTCTGAAGTTGGCACTGAGGCACATAGATCAGAGAGATTTGGGTGTCCTAGTACAAGAAACAGGTACAGCAAGCAATTAGGAAGGCAAATGGCATGTTGGCCTTTATTGCTAGAGGGTTGGAGTACAAGAGTAAGGAATTCCTGCTACAATTGTACAGGGCTCTGGTGAGACCACACCTGGAGTACTGTGCAGAGTTTTGGTCTCCTTATCCGAGGAAGGATATACTTGCCTTAGAGGCGGTGCAACGAAGGTTCACTAGATTGATCCCTCGGATGAGAAGGTTGTCCTATGAGGAGATTGAGCCTATACTCTGGAGTTTAGAAGAATGAGAGGTGATCTCATTGAAACATACAAGATTCTGAGGGGGATTCACAGGGTAGATGCTGAAAGATTGTTTCCCCTGGCTGGAGAGTCTAGAACGAGGGGGCATAGTCTGAGGATAAGGGGTCGGCCTTTTAAGACTGAGATGAGGAGGAATTTCTTCACTCAGAGGGTTGTGAATCTTTGGAATTCTCTACCCCAGAGGGCTGTGGCTGCTCAGTCATTGAGTATATTCAAGATAGAGATCGATAGATTTTTGGACTCCAGAGGAATCGAGGGATAGGGGGAACGGGCGGGAAAGTGGAGTTGAGGTTGAAGATCAGCCATGATCTTATTGAATGGCGGAGCAGGCTCAAGGGGCCGTATGACCTACTCCTGCTCCTAATTCTTATGTTCTTGTGTGTAATGGAAAATGCACATGCGACCAAAATCATGTACAGCCACGGTGCCTCCCAGAGTAGAATAGCCTACCCACACTTATTGTCCATGCTCCCAGACAATGAACAGCTATTTGGGGAAGACAGTTGGGGGCTGTCGTTGCTGATGGAAGTGTGTCTCAGGTCGAGTCAGCACCGTCAAAAGGGGACGGGTAAAAATAGCAGAAACAGGGATGGAAACATCGAAGGTGGTAAGGGAATAATCAAATGATAGACAGAAAGGGAAAAAAAAGATGAATACCTAGTTTAAAATAAAATGTGTACTCAACAAGAAGTGCTTAATATTAATATGAAGTGCCCAAAATTGAAAGATACCAACATACATTACTTGATGAGTTCAAAACCAGCTCCAATCACTCCCACTGAGGTTATTCATAAAATATTACAGCACAGAAGGAGGCCATTCTGCCTATCGTGCCTGCAGCGGCTCTTTGAAAGAGCTGTCCAATTTAGTCTCACACCCCAGCTTTTTCCCCCATAACCCTGCAAATTAGTCCTCTTCAAGTATATGTCCAAATGCCTTCTGAAGGTTCCTAGTGAATCTGATTCCACCACCCTTTCAGGTAATGCATTCCAGATCTGAACAAACCTGAGAAAAAAAATTCTCCTCTAGTTCTTTTGCCAATTATTTTAAAGCTATGACATCTGGTTACCGACCCACTTGCCAGAGGCAACAGTTTCTCCCTCCTTGCTCTATCAAACTTCCCCTTGATTTTCAATCCCTCTATTAGGTGTCCCCTTACCATTCTAAAGAGAACAATCCCAGCTTCTCCACTCTCTCCTGCCCATCAGCTCGTGACTCTTGAGACTCAGAGATAAAGAGTCACGAGCTGACACGGTCTTCAGATTATTCTGCAACAATAAGAGGATGTGACCGTGGAGGGGAAAAGGTGACAATACTCGGCAGTGGACAAGACTGGTAATGCACCGAGTCTGTGGTCTTGAGGGCATGAAGGTGGGAGCTGTACTGAGACAGGGACAGGGGTAGGAGATTGCACATCACTTGGAGACAAGGCATCACATTCTACACATTTTCCAACAAGGATCACTGGCTGAGCGCCCTGGCTGATTCTTAAACTCTCACTCTCCCTCGCTCAGGGCACTGCTGCACCCGACAAAGAACAGCTCATTCAGCACAGATCGGAGATTGACCTTTGGAGCTTACTGCTATGTGTGGTTCTGTTCCATACTTGGGCAATGCATTTACCAATTGATGTGTTTTAGCATTTGCAGGGATTTCAATCCCTAAACTACTTATCTAGTTAATCAACTATAAATTGATCATCTTCGCTTTACACCAGATTGAATTAAAGTCAAAAGCGATTGCAAAAGCCCTGGAGTATCATTGTTATGCAGACACAACTCCCTCTGAACAGTCTCATGGGGTGCATTCACACTGCAATGTTTAGCAGCGCTGTGAAGCAGTTTTAACTTTCTGCCAATGCTAAGCCTGTGTAGTGTAAAACAGGCACCAAAGCCCAAACTGGCTCTCAAAGGAGTCGCGCACTGCTTGGCTCCAGCAGCGGGCTGGGCCCGGACTCTAGATTCGGGCTGCATTTACACTACAACTCCAGCTAAACCGCTTCGCACCAATGCTACAGTTATAGTGTAAATGCACCCCAATCTTACCCCTGAAGAACGCGAGACAAGGAAACAACTTGCATTTATAGCACCTTTAACGTAATAAAACGTTCCAAGGCTTTTCGCAGGAGCGTTATCAAACAAAATTTGACACCGAACCACGAGACATTAGGACAGATGACTTGGTCAAAGAGGTAGGTTTAAAGGAGCCTCTTAAAGGAGGAGAGAGAGGCGGAGAGGTTTAGGGAGGGAATTCCAGAGCTTAGGACTTCGGCAGCTGAAGGCAAGGCCGCCAATGGTGGAGCGATTAAAACTGGGGATATACAAGAGGCCAGAACTGGAGGAGCACAGAGATCTCGAAGGCATCAGGGGAGCGTCACTAACCCCGGCATATGTCAGTGAGTTCTGGAAGCAGGGGGGGGAAGGGGAGAGACTGAAAAAAGGAGGGAAATTAAATAGGCAACGAAAGGCAACATGGCCAAAATTAAACAAGATATACAGAGGGTGGAAGATAGCAAAGGGCATGAAGGAAAGAACCAGCTCAAATGACATCCAAGTGATTAAGGTGGAAGCTAATATACCCTATTTCATGAATTGGGATTGACAAATAGTAGGAAAAAAATCAATGAAGATATTAGGATTTTTGTGACTTAAATAATTTTCCGTGGTGAAGATTGCAAATGCACAATAGAGTGCGCAGAATACAATCTCACTCAGAACCCAAGGACGCTGACAGGCTGGGAATTCTGATCCATGTCCTAAACTTCCAGATGCTTTTGTACACCTGCCTATTTGCATCTCTCAAAAATCTCAAAATTGCAAATTACACTGACTCTTGTGTCGGGGAACGTAGCAGCCCTCTGAGCACCATAAGATTCCGAGAGACAAGGTATCAGTGGCATCAGCTGGTCCCTTAGATTTGTAATGTTTACCTGAATCACTGGAACAGGCAGCGGTTTAACATCTCTTTCAAGGGCCCGCACCCTCATCAGTGCAGTACCCTCTCAATGTTGCAGTTGTGTCGGTCGAGATCATGTAACGCTCGAGCGCAGTACTGAGGGAGTGCTGCACTGTCAGAGGTGTCCATCTTTAGGATGAGACGTTAAACCGAGGCCCGGTCTGCTCTCTCAGGAGGAAGTAAAAGATCCCACGGCCACTATTTCGAAGAAGAGCAGCGGAGTTCTCCCCGGTGCCCTGGCCAATATTTATTCCTCAACCAACATCACTAAAACAGATTATCTGATCATCATCACATTACTGGGATCTTGCTGTGCACAAGTTGGCTGCCACGGTTCCCTACATTACAACAGTGAATACACTTCAAAAGCAATTCAATAGCTGTAAAGCTCTTTAGGTCGTCCTGAGGTCGTGAAAGGCGCTATATAAATGCAAGTCTTTCTTTATGTCCTGGAGTGAGGCTTGAACCAACAATCTTCTGACGCGGGCCAGAGTGCTACCCACCGAGCCAAGGTGACATAGGAATTTAGTTCCATCAGCGTCATGTTGTTACTCTTTTTGAAGCTACACAGGTACCTTGATATGGAGTGAAGTGCAGTACATGACTTATTACATAGGATAACATAGGATATACGGCACAGACACAGGCCATTCGGCTCAACCAGTCCATGCTGGCGTTTATGCGCCACTCGAGCCTCCTCCCATCTTTCCTCATCTAACTCTGATCAGCATCACCCTCTATTCCCGTCTCCCTCATATGCTTATCTAGCCTCCCCTTAAACGCTATACTATTCGCTTCAACTACACCCTGTGGTAGCGAGTTCCACCACACACTCACCACTCTCTGGGTAAAGAAGTTTTTTCTGAATTCCCTATTGGATTTCTTGGTGACTACCTTATATTGATGGCCCCTAGTTTTGCTCTTCCCCACAAGTGGAAACACTCTCTCTGTGTCGACTCAATCAAAACCTTTCATAACTTTAAAGACCTCTATTAGGTCACCCCTCAGCTTTCTCTTTTCAAGAGAAAATAAACCCAGCCTGTTCATCCTTTCCTGATAGGTATAACCTTGTAGCTCTGGTATCATCCTTGTAAATCTTTTTTTGCACCCTCTCCGGTGCCTCTATATCCTTTTTATAATATGGCGACCAGAATTGTACACAGTACTCCAAGTGTGGTCTTATCATTTGCAATTACCTCACCCCAAAAGCCACAAAGGTGTTTTCCACAACAGAATGTTACCGTAACCACAACGCTGTGGGTGAAGCAAAGTTTCATAAGAGTCCTGAGCTGGCAGGTGAGCTATAGTGGGGAAGAACAGACAGGGGACACCTGCACAAAAAATGGACCCTTGCCACCAGTCGAAAAGAGTTAACTCAAACCAGACTTAATGAAGAGGTACAGCAACAAGCAGGAAGACCTGAAGTACAACACAGTTTAAATAAAAAGGGGGAAAAAAAGCGTCAGATACAGCATTTGGCCTGTGTGATTGTTGCTAGGGATTGAAACTAAAGATGCTTTTACATGACGAGTTCAGTGTAAATTTAAGCAGTGTAAATTTTGAGTTAAGGTCTAACCGGACTCCAAAGCAAAGCCCCAACTTTGGATTTAGGCCGCATTTACACACTTAAGTGTAACATTGATGCAAAATAAACCAACTTCGCAGCAACAGTGCAGTGGGACTGTAATTTAATCTTATAATTTCTTGGGATGCAGCAATGTTCCCTGTAAACTGGGCTTTGTTCTGCGTGGCCTGTTCCTTTTACTGCACGGTCCCTTTAAATTTCTGCGCATGCGTGGTACTTACAATGGAAAAGCTGGTGAATGGCCTGCGCGGGACCTTTCCCATTGCTGTGCGGCCTCACGGCTTAGAGGGAACATTGGATGCAGGTGACACTGGCAAGATCACATTTATTGGCCACCCCTAGCTGTCCAGAGAATATAATGGTGGGCCTTCCCTCTGCTGATGGTGCTCTCACAATGCTGTTTAGGGAATTCCAGCATTTCAACCCAGCGACAACAGAATATGTCCAAGTCGGGGTGGTGTGCAACTTGGAGGCGATGATGTTGCCATGATCTTGCTGCTCTTGTCCATTTTGGCGGTACAGGTCATGGCGACAGGAGGTGCTGTCAACGCAAGTTTGATGAATAACAGCAGTATATCCTATAGATGGTACATACAACAACATGATGCATTTATATGATAGCAAAATACTGCGGATGCTGGAAATCTGAAATAACAACAGAAAACGCTGGAAAAACTCAGCAGGCCAGGCAGCATCCGTGGAGAGAGAAAGAGAGTTAACGTTTCAGGTCGATGACCTTTCGTCAGAACTGTGAAGAGCCGGAAATCAAATAGATTTAAGGCCAGAGTAAAGCTGGGAAAAGGGGGAGGGGATAAAAGAACAAAGGGGGCGATGAAGAGACATTAAGAGATATGCAAGGCTAGAGGTGGTGTTAATGTGACAGATTAAGGCTGAAAGAAGTGTGAAATCCACTGGCAGAATGAAGGACAGCTGCCAGCTTCTAGGAGGAAAAAAAAGGTGGGGGGGGCAAATAAAAGGATGGAAAAAATAAAATATAAATGTGATTGGAGCTGAGGTTATGATCTAAAATTGTTGAACTCGATATTGAGTCCAGAGGGCTGTAGCGTGCCTAAACGAAAGATGAGGTGCTGTTATAGTGCCTTTAACGTAGTAAAATGTCCCAAGGTGCTTCACAGGAGCGATTATCAAACAAAATTTGACACCGAGCCACATAAGGAGATATTCGGACAGGTGACCAAAAGCTTGGCCAAAGAGGCAGGTTTTGCGGAGCGTCTTAAAGGAGAGAGAGAGAGAGAGGTGGAGAGGTTTAGGGAGGGAATTCCATAGCTTAGGGCCCAGATTAATGTGGTTAAGCAGCCAGGGTGTATGACTGCAGTGCTGGATCTCTATGATTCACACTGCTTGCTCAGCATCTGTGCTCAGAGTTACTAGAGTTGGGAATTATATACTCGTTCTTTGAAAAGGGAGGAGTGCAAGGCACAAGTTGGTGGTCACTGTAACAAAGGGATAAAGTTCCAAGTGAAGCTGCCAGAAAATTGTTACACTTCTGAATTGTAGAGAGATTGCTGCTGAGTTTAGGAGACCTATCTATGGGTCATTTGGTCAGTCAAAACAGATATTCAAATGCAAACTGAATGCTGAAAAGAGACAGCAGTTTAGTAAAAACTGATTGAGGTTTATAAGATAATGAAGGGAATAGATTGTGTTCCAGCTGACAGTTCGTTTCAATTAAACAGGTTAGGGAGGGCCAGGGAGTCACACATTTAAGTTGTATAAGGCTAGATCTAGGTTAGAGGTCAGGAGGTGGTTCTTTCCCAGAGAATAGAGGACCTCTGGAACAGGCTGCCGGCTCGTGCGATGGATGCGGATTCGCTGAATTCCTTCGAGCGAGAGCTGGGCCTGTTTCTGGCTGGGGCGGAGATCACCTCTTACCAGAAGGTAGGTACTGCAGGGAATTCAGGGCCAGAGTGATCGCCTGGACTAGTTTCAATCGCCGAGATGGGTCAGAGAGGAATTTCCCCAGATTTTCCCCCCCCCCCAAATTGGTCTTTTTTTTAAATCTGGTTTGTTGCATCTCCCAGGAGATCACATGGGTTCGGGAGTGTATATATTGTGATACACAAAGTATCGCAATTGTGTGGGACAGGCTGGATGGACCAGAGAGTCTTCACCTGTCTGTCATTGTTTTTACATACAAACATAGAAACAATGAGCACATTGGGGAAAAGGGGCAGGGGAATGGGACTAAGTGGATAACTCTTTCAGAGAGCTGTCATGGGCATGATGATCAAAAAGGCCTCATTCTGTGCTGTAAATTTCTAAGATCACAAGATAATCAAGGATGAAGGAGGCCATTCAGCCCAGAACCAATTGGATGTTTTGGGTGGGGGCAGGGAGGGAACAGACATTAGGGTTAAGATGGGCAGAATGGCCTCTTTCATCCTTAATTACCTTGTGATCTTAGAATTTTACAGCACAGAAGGAGGCAATTCAGCCCTTCTTAACCCAAGGTTCTCCCCCCACCCCACCCCCCTCACTGCAACATCCAATTGGTTCTTAAATGATTCCGGGGTTTTTTGCCTTCACCATTCTAAATGGAAGTCTGTACCATTATTGATCGGTCTGCGTAAAGGACTTACTGATGTCTGTTCGTAATGTGCTATTTACTAGTTTGAGCATGTGTCAACTTGCCCTACTCGAGAGAATTTACTTTAGTCATTTTCTGAATTTACTTTTTCCATACTTTGCATCGGTGCTTACCAAGGAAGAGGACTTTGCCAAAGCTATGGTAAACTAGGAGGTTGCTGGGATATTGGATGAGATAAAAATAGATAAAGAGGTACGAGAAAGGCTGGCAGTAATTAAAGTGGATAAGTCACCCGGTCCGAGATGGGATGCAGCCTAGGTTGCTGAGGGAAGTGCAGAGGTGCAGGCCGCAATCTTCCAATCCTCCTTAGATACAGGGGTGGTACCACAGGACTGAAGATTGCAAATGTTACACCCTTGTTCAAAAAAAGGGGAGAGTTTAACATCAGTGGTGGGGAAGATTTTAGAAACACTAATCCAGGAGAAAATTAACAACCACTTGGACAAGCATGACTAATAAAGGATTTGTATGGGGCAGATCGTGTTTGGAATAGTGTTTGACTAACTTGATTGAGCTTTTGATGAGGTAACAGAGGGTGGATGTGGGCAGTGCAGTTGATGTTGTGTATACGGACTTTCAAAAGAAGTTTGATAAAGTACCACATATTAGGCTTGTTAGCAAAATTGAAGCCTGTGGGATATAAGGGGCAGTAGCAGCATGGAGACAAAACTGGCTAAGGGTTAGAAAACAGAGTTATGGTGAATAGCTGTTTTTCAGACTGGAGGTTGGTATACAGTCATGTTCACCAAGGTTCAGTACTGGGACCACTACTGTTTTTGATATGCATTAATGACTTGGAGGTACAGGGCACAATTTCAAAATTTATAGATGACACGAAACTTGGAAATGTAGTAAACAGTAAGGAAGCTAGTAATAGACTTCAAGAAGACATAGGCAGGCTGGTGGAATGGGCGGACACATAGCAGATGAAATCCAACGCAGAGAAGTGTGAAGTTATACATTTTGGTAGGTAGAATGAGGAGAGACCATACATAGAAGATAGGAGCAGGAGTAGGCCATTCGGCCCCTCGAGCCTGTTCCGCCATTTAATGAGATCATGGCTGATCATCCAAATTCAGTATCCTGTCCCTGCTTTCTCCCCATATCCCTTGATCCCTTTAGCCTCAAGAAATATATCAAACTCCTTCTTGAATATATTTAATGAATTGGCCTCTACTGCTTTCTGTGGTAGAGAATTCCACAGGTTCACCACTCTCTGGGTGAAGAAATTCCTCCTCATCTCAGTCCTAAATGGCTTACCCCTTATCCTTAGACTGTGACCCCTGGTTCTGGACTCCCCTGCCATCGGGAACATCCTTCCTGCATCTAGTCTGTCGAGTCCTGTTAGAATTTTATAAGTTTCAATGAGATCCCCTCTCATTCTTCTAAACTCTAGCGAATATAAGCCCAATCGACCCAATCTCTCCTCATACGTCATTCCTGCCATCCCAGGTATCAGTCTGGTGAATCTTCGCTGCACTCCCTCCATGGCAAGAACATCCTTCCTCAGATAAGGCGTCCAAAACTGCACACAATACTCAAGGTGTGGTCTCACCAAGGCCCTGTACAACTGCAGCAAGACATCCTTGCTCCTGTACTCGAATCCTCTCGCTATGAAGGTCAACATACCATTTGCCTTCTTAACCGCCTGCTGCACCTGCATGCTTACCTTCAGCGACTGGTGCACAAGGACACCCAGGTCTCGTTGCACTTCCCCTTTTCCCAATCTATTGCCATTCAGATAATAATCTGCCTTCCTGTTTTTGCCACCAAAGTGGATAACCTCACATTTATCCACATTATACTGCATTTGCCATGCATCTGCCCAATCACCCAACCTGTCCAAATCATACTGGAGTTTCTCTGCATCCTCCTCACAGCACACATGCCCACCCAGCTGTGTCGTCTGCAAACTTGGAGATATTACATCTAGTTCCGTTTATTCCAACTCTCTGCTTCCTGTCTGCCAACCAGTTCTCTATCCAAGACAGTACCTTACCCCCAATCCCGTGTGCTTTAACTTTGCACGCTAATCTCTTATGCAGGACCTTATCGAAAGCCTTCTGAAAGTCCAAATACACCACATCCACTGGTTCTCCCTTATCTATTCTACCAGTTACATCCTCAAAAAATTCCAGTGGATTAGTCAAGCATGATTTACCTTTTGTAAATCCATGTTGACTTTGTCCGATCCGGTCACTGTTTTCCAAGTGCTCTGCTATTACATCTTTTACAATGGACTCTAGCATTTTCCCCACTACCGGTCAGACTTACCGGTCTATAATTCCCCATTTTCTCTCTACCACCTTTTTTAAATAGTGGGGTTACATTAGCTATCCTCCAATCCATGGGAACTGTTCCAGAGTCTATAGAATTTTGGAAGATGACCAGCAATGCATCTACTATTTCTAGGGCCACTTCCTTAAGTACCCTAGGATGTAGATTATCAGGCCCTGGGGATTTATCGGTCTTCAATCCCGTCAATTTCCCTAACACCATTTCCCTACAAATACTGATTTCATTCAATTCCTCCCTCTCATTAGACCCTATGTTCCCCGACATCTCTGGGAGGTTATTTGTGAAGACAGAACCAAAGTATGTATTTAATTGATCTGCCATTTCTTTGTTCCCCATTATAAATTCCCCTGATTCTGACTGCAAGAGACCTACACTTGACTTCACCAATATTTTTCTCTTCACATATCTATAGAAGCTTTTAGTCAGTTTTTATGTTCCCTGCAAGCTTACTTTCAATCTATTTTCCCCCTCTTAATTAATCCCTTTGTCCTCCTTTGCTGAATCCTAAACTGCTCCCAATCCTCAGGTTTGCTGCTTTTTCTGGCCAAATTATATGTCCTCTCCTTGGATCTTATGCTATCCCTAATTTCCCTTGTTAGCCACGGTTGAGTCACCTTTTTTGTTTTATTTTTATGCCAAACAGGGATGAACAAATTCTGTAGTTCATCCATGCGATCTTTAAATGTTTATATACATACATACATACATACATACTAAATGGTACAATTTTAAAGAGGATGCAAGAACAGAGACACCTGGGGGTGCTTGCGCACAAATCTTTGAAGGTGGCAGGACAGGTTAACAAAGTAGTTAATAAAGCATACGGGATCCTGGACTTTATAAATAGAGGCATAGAGTACAAAAGCCAGGAAGTTATGCTAAGCCTACATAAAACACTAGTTTGGCCCCAGCTGGAGTATTGTGCCCAATTCTGGGCACCGCACTTTAGGAAGGACGTGAAGGCTTTGGAGAATTTACAGAAGAGATTTACCAGAATGGTTCCAGGGATGAGGGATTACAGTTACGTGGATAGACTAGAGAAGCTGGGGTTGTTCTCCTTGGAGCAGAGAAGGCCAAGAGGAGATTGATAGAGGTGTTCAAAATCATGAAGGATTTAGATAGAGTAAATAAAGGGAAACTGTTTCCAATGGCTGAAGGGTCGATAATGAGAGGGCACAGATTTAAGGTGATTGGCCAAAAAAAAGAGGCGACATGAGGAAAAACTTTTTTACACAAGTGGTTAGGATTTGGAATGCACTGCCTGATAGGGTGGTGGATACAGGTTCAATAGTAGCCTTCAAAAGGGAATTGGAGTGGGACTAACTGGATTGCTCTTCCAAAGAGCCGGCGCAGACTCAAGGGGCCAAATGGCCTCCTCTGTGCTGTACTATTCTATGATACTGTGAATCATACATACCCTTATAAGCTCACCATCCAAAGTTGTAGGTTCTACCTCTCCGTGGATCCTGCTCGAGTGAACAGGTCCGAGGGACCTCCTTTAGATGGAATCCAACAGAAGTCAATTCCTTGGAAATTTGGTTAATCTGCAATTTAAAGAGGTTGGTGAAGATCGATTATTTTGGAAAATTGGGGAAAATGAAACTAGATAGGATGAACATAAGAAAGAGGAGGAGTAGGCCATTCGGCCCTTCGAGCCTGCTCCGCCATTCAATGAGATCACGGCTGATCTTCTGTATCAACTCCATTCACCGGCCCTATCGCCATATCCCTTGATGCCCTTACTAGACAGAAATCTATCGACTTCTGTTTTGAATATACCCAATGACTGAGCCTCCACAGCCCTCTAGGGTAGAGAATTCCAAAGATTCACCACCCTCTGTGTGAAGAAATTTCTTCTCATCTCAGTCCTGAATGGCCTACCCTTTATCTTGAGGCTGTGGCCCCTGGTTCTAGACTCCCCAGCCAAGGGAAACATTCTCCCAGCATCCACCCTATCAAGCCCTGTAATAATTGTGTATGCTTCAATGAGATCCCCTCTCATTCTTCTGAATTCAAGAGAATACAGGCCTAGTTTACTCAATCTCTTCTCATACGACAGTCCCGCCATCCCAGGAATCAATCTCGTGAACCTTCGCTGCACTCCCTCTATGGCAAGTATATCCTTCCTTAGGTAAGGAGACCAAAATTGTACACAGTACTCCAGGTGTGGTCTCACCAAGGCCCTATATAATTGGAGTAAGACTTCTTTACTCCTGTACTCAAATCCTCTTGCAATGAAGGCCAGCATACCATTTGCCTTCCTAATGGCTTGCTGCACCTGCACATTCACTTTCAGTGACTCGTGTACAAGGACACCCAGGTCCCTTTGAGCATCTGCATTCCCCAATCTTTCACCATTTAGGAAATACTCTGCCTTTCTGTTTTTTCTACCAAAGTGGATAACTTCACATTTATCCACATTATATTCCATCTGCCATGTTCTCGCCCACTCACTGAGCCTGTCGAGATCCCCTTGAAGCCTCTTCACATCCTCTTCGCAACTGACACTGCCACCTAGCTTTGTATCATCAGCAAATTTGGAAATGTTACATTTAGTCCCCTCATCCAAATCATTGATATAGATTGTGAATAGCTGGGGCCCAAGCACCGATCCTTGCGGTACCCCACTAGTCACAGCCTGCCATCTTGAAAATGACCCGTTTATCCCTACTCTTTGTTTTCTGTCTGTTAACCAATTCTCAATCCATGCTAGTATATTACCGCCAATTCCATGTGCCCTAATTTTGTTCACCAACCTCTTGTGTGGGACCTTATCGAAGGCCTTCTGAAAATCCAGATACACCACATCTACCGGTTCCCCTTTGTCTACTCCACTAGTTACATCCTCAAAGAACTCCAATAGGTTTGTCAAACAGGATTTCCCTTTCATAAATCCATGCTGACTCTGCCCAATCTTACTATTAGTTTCTAAGTGCCCAGTTATTGCATCCTTTATAATAGATTCCAGCATTTTCCCAACTACTGATGTGAGGCTAACAGGTCTGTAGTTCCCCTTTTTCTCTCTCCCTCCTTTCTTAAATAGCCGAGTTACATTTGCTATCCTCCAATCTGCAGGAACCGTTCCAGAATCTATAGAATTTTGGAAGATGACAACCAACGCGTCCACTATCCCAATGGCCACCTCTTTCAAACCCCTAGGATGTAGGTCATCCGGTCCTTGGGATTTGTCGACTTTTAGTCCCATTAATTTTGCTAGTACTGTTTTTTCACTAATAATAATTTCTTTAAGTTCCTCATTCTCGCCACACCCTTGGTTTTCTCGTATTTCTGGGAGGTTTTTTGTGTCTTCCGTGAAGACAGAAACAAAGTATTTATTTAATTTCTCTGCCATTTCCTCATTCTCCATTATAAATTCTCCCGTCTCTGACGGTAAAGGACCTACATTTACCTTCGCCAGTCTTTTCCTTTTCACACCCCTTTAGAAGCTTTTACAATCAGTTTTTATATTTTTCGCTAGTTTGTGCTCATATTCCATTTTCTCTTTCTTTATCAATTTCTTGGTCCCCCTTTGCTGATTTCTAAAAAGATCCCAATCCTCAGGCTGACCGCTTTTTCTGGCAACTTTATAAGCTTCCTCCTTTGACTTAATACTAGCTTTAATTTCTTTTGTTAGTCATGGTTGGATCACTTTTCCTTTGGGGTTTTTATGCCCTAGAGGAATATATGTTTGTTGCAAATTATGCATTATTTCCTTGAATGTTAGCCATTGTATGTCCACCTTCATACCTTTTAGTGTAGTCTCCCAATCTACCATGGCCAACTTGTCCCTCATACCCTTGTAGTTTCCTCTGTTTAGATTGAAGACCTTAGTTTCAGATTGGACTACATCACTCTCAAACTTCATGTAAAATTCAATCATATTATAGTCACTTGTCCCTGAAGGCCCCTTTACCACAAGATTATTGATTAGCCCTTTCTCATTAAACAGTACCAGATCCAGAATAGCCTGTTCCCTGGTTGGTTCCTCCACATACTGATCCAGGAAACCATCTCGCATGCATTCCAAGAATTCGTCCTCCTCACCATTAGTGGTAATTTGATTTGCCCAGTCAATATGTAGATTAAAGTCCCCCATGATTACCGTATTGCCTTTGTTACATACACTTCTAATCTCTTGATTGATACTGTGCCCTACATTACCATTTGGTGGTCTATACACAACTCCCACCAATGTTTTCCGCCCTTTGCCGTTTCTTAGCTCCATCCAAACTGATTCCAGTTCTACATCACGATCTGCCAAGCCAAGATCTTTTATCTCTACCGTACCGATCTCATCCCTTATTAACAGCGCTACGCCACTTCCTTTTCCTTTTTGTCTGTCCTTCCTAAATGTTGAGTACCCTGGAACATTCAGTTCCCAGCTTTGGTTACCCTGCAGCCATGCCTCTGTAATGGCAATTACATCATACCCATTTACTTCTATTACTGCCATTAATTCATCCACCTTGTTGCGAATGCTACGTGCATTTAAATAAAGTGCTTTCAACTTTACCTGTTTAATATTTTTCTGCACTTTGACCCTCTTTACTGTTGGCCTTTGTTTCTGCTCCCTACTTGTTTTGCTGACTACTTTTCTAACTTGCACTTCCAGCTTTGTTTCTCTCCATTCTGGGCCCACACTTAGGTTCCCAGCCCCCTGACAAACTAGTTTAAATCCTTCCCAACAGCACTAGCAAACCCCCCTGCGAGGATGTTGGTCCCGTTTCTGCCGAGGTGTAACCCATCCAGCTTGTACAGGTCCAACCTTCCCCAGAATCAGTCCCAATGCCTCAGGAATTTAAATCCCTCCCTCCTACACCATCTCTCCAGTCACGCATTCATCTGGTCTATTGTCCTATTTCTGCTCTCGCTAGCACGTGGCACTGGAATAATTGAGAGATTACTACCTTTGAGGTCCTGCTTTTTAATTTATTTCCTAGCTCCCGATATTCTGCTTGCAGGACCTCGTCCCTCTTTCTACCTATGTCGTTGGTACCGATATGGACCACGACCTCTGGCTGTTCACCCTCCCCCTTCAGAATGTCCTGCAGCCGCTCAGTGACATCCTTGACCGTGGCACCAAGGAGGCAACATACCATCCTGGAGTCACGTCTGCAGCCACAGAAACATCTATCTGTTCCCCTTACGATAGAATCCCCCATCACGACTGCTCTCCCACTGTTTTTTCCTCCCCTCCTGTGCAGCTGAGCCACTCGTAGTGCCACGGACTTGGCTCTTGCTGCATTCCCCTGAGAAACCATCTCCCTTAGCAGTATCCAAAATGGAAAATCTGTTGGAGAGGGAGGTGGACCCAGGGGACTCCTGCACTACCTTACTAGTTCTTTTACTCTGGGATAGCATTAACTCAAAAGAAAAGACTTGCATTTATATCGTGCTTTTCAGTACCTCAGGACTTCCCAAAGCGCTTTACAACCAATGAAGTACTTTTTGAAGTACAGTCACGGTTGTAATGTAGGGAACACAAACAGCAATGAGATAAATGACAATCTTCTGTTTTAGAGATGTTGCTTGAGGGATAAATATTGGCCAGGGCACCGGGGAGAACTCCCCTGCTCTTCATGCAATTATACCACAATACAACTATCAGCACAGGAGCATCCAAATAGTGCCTGTGGCCACCAAAGGTCAACAACAGCAACTTGCATTTATATAGCGCCTTTAATGTAGTAAAACATCCCAAATGGGCTTCACCGGAGCAAAATCAGACAAAAATTGACAAAGATGGAGACATTAGGACAGGTGACCAAACAATTGGTCAAAGAAGTAGATTTTAAGCAGTGTCTTAAAGGAGGAGAGGCAGAGAGGTTTAAAGAGGGTGTACCAGACCTTACGGCCTAAACGGCTGAAGGCACAGCCGCCAATGGTGGGGTGAAGGAAGTGGGGGATGCACAAGAGCCCAGAATTGGAGGAGCGCAGAGATCTCAGAGGGTTGCAGGGCTGGAGTAGGTTGCAGAGATAGAGAGGGGCGAGGTTATGGAGGGATTTGAACACGAGGGTGAGAATTTTAGAATTGCAGCGTTGGTGGACCGGGTGCCAATGTAGGTCAGCGAGCACAGAGAAATCAGTTCTATTTGCGCTTTTGTTTCTTACTCACCAGTTCGTTTGAACTTTGTGAACTCGGAGGTTCGGGAAGGGGCTGTTCTTAGCACTGCTGCCTCGTGGATCCTTGAATGCTAAATCAGAAAACCAGGATCTGTTAGCATCGAGACAGATGCAAATTCCTGAGAACATGGGTTTAAAATGTATATGCGGCCCCGGAGGTTGCAGGGTACACACTGATGGGGTCTGCAAAAGTAAAAAGCTTGCACACCCTGCATTAATGGATCCTGGTAATTTGATTAGCTCTTTCAATCATATGGCACAGGAGATATGCTGGGAGGGGAAAATGACTCAGCATTAGTCATGGTTAAGACAATGTACAACCAGGTTGCAAGCTAGCATTTAGCATTCCTATTTCAGAGTAAAGGAGATAGGGATCCACCACTATTACAAGTCAGACAGGATGTACGGTGATCTGATAAATTGGAATCCACAATATATAAAAGGGAGGAATGACAATAAGAAAGAAAGAAGAACTTGAATTTCTACAGCGCCTTTCACAACCTCGGGAAGTCCCAAAGCGCTTTACAGCCAATGAAGTATTTTTTGGCGTGCAGTCGCTGTTGTAATGCAGGAAAGGCAGCAGCCAATTTGTGCACAGCAAGCTCCCACAAACAGCAATGTGATATTGACCAGATACTCTGTTTTAGTGATGCTGATTGAGGGATAAATATTGGCCCCAGGACACCAGGGAGAACTCGTCTGCTCTTCTTCAAAATAGGGCCGTGGGATCTTTTACATCCACCCGAAGGGGCAGACGGGGTCTCGGTTTAACGCCTCATCTGAAAGACGAGAAAATGGCAGGACAGAAGAATAAAATGGTCCCCGCTTAGTCTGTTGCAGCTTAGAGGCAAAAGTGGCGTCCATAAACTCGAACCCTGGCACTGCCTCTGGCTAAGAACTGTACTGCCCCTGATTTTGAGGCCAAAGTTTCACCCCATTCTGATAAACCATGCCATGCCACTATTTTGAAGAGCAGGGGAGTTATCCCCGGTGTCCTGGCCAATATTTATCCCTCAACCAACATTACAAAAAACAGATTATCTGGTCATTAGCACATTGCCGTTTGTGGGAGCTGGCTGTGCACAAATTGGCTGCCGTGTTTCCTACATGATGTGGAGATGCCGGTGTTGGACTGGGGTGGACAAATGTGAGAAGTCGCACAACACCAGGTTATAGTCCAACAGCTTTATTTGAAATCACAAGCTTTCGGAGCGCTGCTCCTTCGTCAGGTGAAGTGAAGAGATACATATAGGCACAGCATATATAGTCAGAGAACACAGCCAGATGATTACAGTTAATCTTTCCAACTCCCCTTTATCACACCTCGGCAGAGAGATAATCACGGCAATCAAAGGTGTGGATGGTGTCCAAACAGGTCAGTCAGCAAAACATTACATCAAAGCCAATGTGGCAGATGCTGGGGTCTGTATGGAAAACAAAAAACTTTTTTTGCTGGAAATCACAGCAGGTCCGGCCGCATCTGTGTAGAGAGAACAAGCCAACGACGACTCGAGTCTGGATGACTCTACGTCAGATGGGGTTACATGTAGCGTGACATGAACCCAAGATCCTGGTTGAGGCCGCCCTCATGGGTGCGGAACTTGGCTATCAGTTTCTGCGCGACGATTTTGCGTTGTCGTGTGTCTCGAAGGCCACCTTGGTGAACGCTTACCCGAAGATCTGAGGCTGAATGTCCTTGACTGCTGAAGTGTTCCCCGACTGGGAGGGAACACTCCTGCCTGGCGATTATTGCGCGGTGTCCGTTCATACGTTGTCACAGTGTCTGCATGGTCTCGCCGATGTACCATGCTCCGGGGCATCCTTTCCTGCAACGTATGCCTCCGATCTTCGGGTAAGCGTTCTCCAAGGCGACCTTCGAGACACACGACAACGCAAAATCGTCGAGCAGAAACTGATAGCCAAGTTCCGCACCCATGAGGACGGCCTCAACCGAGATCTTGGGTTCATGTCACGCTACATGTAACCCCACCTGACGTAGAGTCATCCAGACTCGAGTAGTCGTTGGCTTGTTCTCTCTACACAGATGCGGCCGGACCTGCTGTGATTTCCAGCAAAAAAAGTTTTTTGTTTTCCATACAGACCCCAGCATCTGTCACATTGTCTTTGATGTAATGTTTTCCTGACTGACCCGTTTGGACACCATCCACACCTTTGATTGCTGTGATTATCTCTCTGCCGAGGTGTGATAAAGGGCAGTTGGAAAGATTAACTGTAATCATCTGGCTGTGTTCTCTGACTATATATGCTGTGCCTATATGTATCTCTTCACTTCACCTGACGAAGGAGCAGCGCTCCGAAAGCTTGTGATTTCAAATAAACCTGTTGGACTATAACCTGGTGTTGTGCGACTTCTCACACGTGTTTCCTACATTACAACAGTGACGACACTTCAAAAGTACTTAACACACACTCTCTCTTCTGGACTCTGAACAGAATCTCAACTAAACAAGCACTGCCAACTGGGCTGTTAAATATTGGAAGAAGATTGGGATAAGGGCATGCTAATTGTGTAATTAGTGAACTTGAACAAATCAAAATGTGCACGGTGTTTATCGGACTTTGTGCCACGCTCAGTATTGGAAACTCCGATCAAAACAAGGAAAATACAGAAACTTTTTTTTTTTTGAAGTGTAGTCTCTGTTGTAATGCAGGAAACGCAGCAGCCAATTTGCGCACAGCAAGCCCCCACAAACAGCAATGTGATAATGACCAGATAATTTGTTTTAGTGATGTTGATTGAGGGATAAATATTGGCCCCAGGACACCGGGGAAAACTCCCCTGCTCTTCTTCGGATCTTTTACATCCACCTGAGAGAGCAGACGGGGTCTCGGTTTAACGTCTCATCCTAAAGACAACACCTCCGACAGTGCAGCATTCCCTCAGTACTGCCCCTTTAAAGGGCTGTGCAGCCCATTCAAAATATTCCTTGGTAAGTGCAGGAAGTTGTGGCACTTTGCACCATGCCAAAATGAAATACACCGCCGATAATGGAACGCTTGCATTCCAACAGTGTAGTGAGGATGGTGCATCCCCAGCCTGGACGAGAGATTCTCAGCAAAAAGCTCCTGCTGTAATCCAACTGCACTGTGTATCCAGTACGCCGTTCACAGAATGACCCTACTAGATAAATATAGAATCCACATCGTAATAGTGAAAATGCTCTGCTCACAATGGTGGTGAGGTTGTGGATTTTGTTCCCGTCAACCGCACAGCTGCAGCAATCACATCAACATCAGCATTCTAGTGCTGCTGCTCCCGTAGAAAGTTCAACGCCTTTCGAGACAAGGGAGAAATGAGGATGCCACAGATAACACCAAGTGCAAAAACATTCGAGCGCCAGAGGGTGGTGAACCTGTGGAATTCTCTACCACAGAAGGCTGTGGAGGCCAAGTCATTGAATACATTTAAGAAGGAGATAGAAAGATTTCTAGACACAAAAGGCATCAAGGGGTATGGGGAGAGAGCAGGAATATGGTATTGAGATAGAGGATCAGCCATGATCATATTGAATGGCGGAGGAGGCTCGAAGGGCCTACTCCTGCTCCTATTTTTCTATGTTTCTAAGCATTCTTGGCCAAACATATGACTGGAGGAAAGAGGGGCTGAATGGTGGTCCAGAACTTTGGAGTTGGGTTCAAGTCTTCAATTTTTCTTTTAGTTTTAAAAATATGTTCTCAGGATGCAGGGAACAAGGGCAGCAGGTGCGTGGGAACACCATCACCTCCAAGTCACACACCATCCTGACTTGGAAATATATCGGCCGTTCCTTCATCATCGCTGGGTCAAAATCCTGGCACTCCCTCCCCAAGAACACTGTGGGAGCGCCTTCACCACATGGACTGCAGCGGATCAAGGCGGCGGCTCACCGCCACCTTCTCAAGGGCAACTAGGGATGGGCAATAAATGCCAGCTTTGCCAGCGACGCCCACATCCCAGAGAATGAATTTTTAAAAAACTGGCAAAGACTCATTTAATGCTAAAGACAGCAACCCCCTCACCATCTGATTTGACACAGCCTTCAGTACAACATGAAAATTTATGAATTGCCTCTCAGTTTCAATGAGATCACCTCTCATTCTTGAAAACTCTAGGGAGTTTTTTGATGAAGTAACAGGGAGGATTGATGAAGGGAATGCAATGGATATTGTCTACATGGATTTTAGGAAGGCATTTGACAAAGTACCACATAGAAGGCTGGTTAACAAAATTGAGGCTCATGGAATAGGTGCATCAGTGGCAGCTTAGATAAGGAATTGGCTTAAGGACAGAAAACAGCGAGTTGTGGTAAATTGCTGTTTTTCCAGACTGGAGGATGGTAGACAGTGGTGTTCCCCAAGAGTCAGTGCTGGGGCCACTGCTTTTTTTGAGAATGACCTGGATATTGGAATACAGAGTAGAATTTCTAAATTTGCCGATGACACCAAACTTGGGAGTGTGGCAAACAGTGAGGGTGATACCAATCGACTGCAACAGGACATAGAAAGGCTAGCAGAATGGGTAGACAAGTGGCAGATGGAATTTAATAGAGAGAAGTCTGAAGTGATGCATTTTGCCAATAGGAAGAGAGAGGCGCAATATACACTTAATGTCACAGTTTTAAAGAGTGCGCAGGGACAGAGAGACCTGGGAGTTAATGTGCATAGGTCCCTGAAGGTGGCGGGACATATTGAGAGAGTGGTTAGCAAAGCATATGGGATCTTGGGCTTCATAAATAGAGGTAATGAGTACAAAAGTAGAGAAGCTATGCTGAACCTTTATAAAGCGCTGGTTAGGCCACAACTGGAGTATTGCGTCCAGTTCTGGTCAGCACATTTTAGGAAGGATGGTGAAGGCCCTTGAGAGGGTGCAGAGGAGATTTACCAGAATGGTTCTGGAGATGGGGGATCTTAGCTACAAGGACAGGTTGGAGAAGCTGGATTTGTTTTCATTAGAGCAAAGGAGGTTGAGGGGTGATCGAAAGGTGTGCAAGATTATGACGGGTTTGAATAGGCTAGACGGGGAAAGGCTGTTCCCACTAGTTGATGGTACAAGGACTACGGGACACAGATTAAAGGATTTGGGACACAGATTAAAGGATTTGGGCAAGAGATACAGGGGGGATATGAGGAAAAACTTTTTTACGCAGCGAGTGGTGAGGACCTGGAACTCGCTGCCGACGGAAGTGGTGGAAGCGGAGACACTCAATGTTTTCAAGGGGAGACTGGATAGGCACTTGAGGGAAATTAACTTGCAGGGCTACGGGGATAGAGCGGGGGAATGGGACTGACTGGATTGCTCTACAGAGAGCCGGCATGGACTCAATGGGCCGAATGGCCTCCTTCTGTGGCGTTATGACGCTATGACTATAGACCATGGGGGAAAAATTCAGTTGCTTTGCGCCTCCAGTTAGCGCTAATGGGGCGCAAAGCAACGAGCGCCCAGGCGCAGCGATGTTTGCGCTGCTCGCGAAATTGACCAAATATTTTGCGGCGACGCTAAACACAACCGCCACAATCTCCTGCGCCCGCAGATCGTGACGTCAGTCGAGCATACAACGCCCCGGACATTGAATGGCACCCCCTGCCTTACCGTCTGCCGTTAGCAACGACAGGTTGAGGGGAGCGTTTTGCAGTCGGGAAGGGACTGGGGGAGCGCTCTTTAAAGGCGACCGCTTCCTGCCTTTTTTTGTCGGCTACATTTTTGCACTACGCATTCTGAGAGAGAGCGAGAGAGAGAGAGAGAGACTGACTTCTGGAGAGATTCAACGCTGTGTGAAGGAGTTTTGGGTACTGAGCAGCACTTTGCAGGTTCATTTTGATTTGACATTCCTTGCATCGATTTAGAAGAGACTATGGGGGCTTCACTCTGAGCTCTTTCCCTGGGCCTCTCCATTGTTCTTTCCAGCAGATTTGATGTACAGGTCTCTCCAGGCCGAGTTTCAAGGCTGCAATGAGCAGGGTGTGGATGGAGAGCAAGATCAACCCTCCCCTTTAAGAACTGGCTGGGGCCAGTGTGTCTGTGTTCCATTGCTGACTGACATCATATGAGCTTCGCCAGCGCTCTGAGATAGCGCCTCGCTCCTTGGCGTTAGCGCCTTAAGAGAGGTGTGTAGCGCCTGATTTAGCGCTCCAATCACCTCCAAGGGCGATAGAAGCCAAGTTTGCAGTCGGATGCGAGAATTAGCGCCAGGCGCTAAACTTTGCGCCCGGCCGATAATTGCGCCCTAAACGGGGCGATACCGAATTTCTCCCCCCTAGTCTCCTCAATCTCCCCTCATAGGACAATACCCCCATCCCAGGAATCAGTCTGGTGAACCTTCGTTGCACTCCCTCTAAGGCAAGTATATCCTTCCTTAGGTAAGGAGACCAAAACTGTACACAGTACTCCAGGTGTGGTCTCACCAAGGCCCTATATAATTGCAGTAAGACTTCACGACCTCTACTCTATCCTACCCTTTTTTTAAACTAATCTTCTAAACACAAAACAGGCTTTGGCTCAACAATATCACAGAGAAAGAATTCAGTATTCTGTTAGTCAAATACTATAGATTACTTAAAACAGATTACATGGTCAGCATACCATTGCTGTTTGTGGGAGCTTGCTGTGTGGATATTGGCTGCTGCATTTCCTACATTGCAACAGTGACCACATTTCAAAAGTACTTCATTGGCTGTAAAGCGCTTTAATACGTTCGGAGGTCGTGAAAGGTGCTATATAAATGCAAGTTCTGTCTCTCTTTACCTCATTTACAGTAAGTACTGTCAATAGAATCGTAGAAATTTATGGCACAGAAGGAGGCCATTTGGCCCATTGTGTCTGTGCCGGCCGAAAAAGAGCTCTCCAGCCTAATCCCACTTTCCAGCTCTTGGTCCGTAGCCCTGTAGGTTACGGCACTTCAGATGCATATCCAAGTATTTTTTAAATGCGATGAGGGTTTCTGCCTCTACCACCCTTTCAGGCAGTGAGTTCCAGACCCCCACCACCCTCTGGGTGAAAAAAGTTCTCCTCAACTCCCCTCTAATCCTTCGACCAATTACTTTAAACCTATGCACCCTGGTTATTGACCTAATTATCTGTACGTACGCACAACCGCATCTGCATCTTCAGGCACAGTGCAGCATATCTGTATTTTATTTTTAAGTGCCGTGGTTTTAGGTATGTTTTCCGGTAATTTTATCCCACTCTTCAACTGGCTGGGCAAATAACCCTTCAGCTGAGGCCAAGCACACACCCTACCCCTGAGTCATCATGACTCCTGCAACAAGCTGCCAGGAGACACCAGTCAACACTCAGGCACAACTTTCTTTCCCCTCCATCACTTGGAACAACTGGGTAAAAGTCGGATCTGCAACCGCCCAAAGCGGGGGGTTTAAACAGAAATTTTTCACCCAGAGGGTGGTGGGGGTCTAGAACTCACTGCCTGAAAGGGTGGTAGAGGCAGAAACCCTCACTGCATTTAAAAAGTACTTGGATATGCACTTCAAGTGCTGTAACCTGCAGGGCTACGGACCAAGAGCTGGCAAGTGGGATTAGGCTGGATAGCTCTTTTTCGGCCGGCACAGACACGATGGGCCGAATGGCCTCCTTCTGTATGATTCTGTGATACTACAAAGTCTCCCCAGAGCAACCCCAATAAACCTATTCTGAAACAAATGCAAGCGTCACAAAAATCAAGCTCCATTCAAAAGTGACAGAATCCCTAGACAGCAGAGAGGCACTAATCATCCAACAGAATACAGATTAAAGTACACTTACTGTTAGTGTGCACACATGCATGTGTTGAGGGCAGTATATCAAAAACCTACACAAGGTGATCCTTATGTAGAGGTCCAGCAAAGGGAGTGTACACTTGTGTTGAAGTGCACTCGCTGTACTGCTAGACACTCCCAGTCACAGTTCTGTTAATTTTCTAATCATGCCCCAGCAGCCTCACATACCTTACAGCTGCCAGCCTCTTGAGAAGCATTTTTAAATGATGACACTGTCACAAGTCAACCCTCCCTACCCCCACATTACCATTGCATTATCCCAAGGCAGGAAAGCACTAATTAATACATTTCTAATGCTACACACAGCAACCCCCTCACCATCTGATTCAACACAGCCTTCAATAGAATCATAGAAATTTACAGCACAGAAGGAGTACATTCGGCCCATCGTGTCTGCGCCAGTCGCAAAGGAGCTATCCAGCCTAATCCCACTTTCCAGCTCTTGGTTCATAGCCCTGTAGGTTACGGCACTTGAAGTGCCTATCCAAGTACTTTTAAATGCGATGAGGGTTTCTGCCTCTACCATCCTTTCAGGCAGTGAGTTCCAGACCCCCACCACCCTCTGGGTGAAAAAAGTTCTCCTCAACTCCCCTCTAATCCTTCTACCAACTACTTTAAATCTGTACCCTGGTTATTGACCTCTCTGCTAAGGGAAATAGATCCTTCCTATCCACTCTAACTAGAACCATCACAATTTTATACATTATGGATTGTCTCTCATTAAGAAGCCAAACAATTTATCCTCAGTATCTCATACTCGAAAGAATAGGAATTTCTATAGCGCCTGTCACGACCTCTGGACATCCCAAAGCGCTTTACAGCAAATGAAGTACATTTTAAAGTGTAGTCACTGTTGTAATGTAGGAAACGCGGCAGCTAATTTGCGCTCAGCAAAGTCCCATAATCAGAAATGTGATGTTGGTTGAGGGATAAATATTTACCAGGACACCGGGGAGAACACCCCTGCTCTTTTTCCAATACTGCCGTGGGATCTTTTACGTTCTCCCGAGGGGGCAGACGGGGCCTCGGTTTAACGTCTCATCTGAAAGACGGCACCTCCGACAGTGCAGCACTCGCTCAGCACTGCCCTGGGAGTGTCAGCCTGGATTATGTGCGCAAGTCTCTGGAGTGGGACTTGAACCCACAACCCACATTAAACGGCTTCTACTGTACAGCTAAATCATCCCTTAGGTTATCTGGAAAGCAGAGTATTGTACACACCTACTTAAACTGATCAGTGTCTGTCTGCTGATAGTTTTCTGTTTCACTGGCGTTTAAAAATGTTTACTAACATTCGAAAGTTTAAGGTGATCCAGATGCAGCGACACCAAAGAACTTCATGAAGCGAGTGGTAAAGAGAAAGCCTGATGTCATGTCAGCCATAGTTCAGTGGGGAGCACTCTCTCCCCTCAGAGTCAGAAGGTTGTGGGTTCGAGTCCAGAGTTTAGAGCACAAAAATCTAGGCTGACACTCCAGTGCAGTACTGAGGGAGTGCTGCACTGTCGGAGGTGCCGTCTTTCAGATGAGATGTTAAACCGAGATGGCTGCTCTCTCAGGTGGACGTACGAGATTCCATGGCACTATTTCGAAGAGGAGCAGGGGCGTTCTCCCCGGTGTCCTGGACAATATTTATCCCTCGATCAACATCACTATAAACGGATTATCTGGTCATTGTCACATTCCTGTTTGTGGGAGCTTGCTGTGCGCAAATTGGCTGCTGCGTTTCCTACATTACAACAGTGACTACACTGCAAAAGTACTTCATTGGCTGTAAAGTGCTTTGGGGCGTCCGGTGGTCGTGAAAGACGCTGTATAAATGCAAGTCTTTCTTTAGTTGGCTTCACATCGGGAGGGCAAGCCAGATCTGTGGCCAGTCTGGGTGCAGTTTCACGATATACCTTGCATTAGAGTGAAGCCAAAATTGCTTTGGAACAATGCAAACTGTGCAACAAAATCGTCCATAAACTTGCCTCATGAGCAGAAGAAAACCTCTAACTCAAAGGCCGAGCCCAGGACTAATCCAAGCAAAATTAAAATCCTTTGCCCTGTAGTCTGGTAATTGTCATTGCTTTTTGTGGTATATATCAATGATTTGGACTTAAATGTAGGAAGTATGATTAAGAAGTTTGCAGATGATACAAAAATTGGCCGTGTGGTTGATAATGAAGAAGCAAGCTGTAGACTGCAGGAAGATATCAATGGACTGGTCAGAACAGTGGCAAAGGAATTCAATCCAGAGAAGTGTGAGGTAATGCATTTGGGGAGGGCTAACAAGGCAAGGGAATAGACAATAAATGGTAGGACACTGAAGTTCAGAGGATCAGAGGGACCTTGGAGTGCATGTCCAAGGTAGCAGGACAGGTCGATAAGGCGGTTAAGAAGGCATATGGGATACTTGCCTTCATTAGCCGAGGCATACAATATGTTATGCTTGAACTGTGTAAAACACTAGTTAGGCCGCAGCTAGAATACTGCGTGCAGTTCTGGACAGCACACTACAGGAAGGATGTGATTGCACGAGAGAGGATGCAGAGGAGATTTACAAGGATGTTGCCTGGGCTAGGGAATTTTAGCTATGAGGAAAGATTGGATAGGCTGGGGTTTGTTTTTTTAAGAACAGAGGAGACTCCTGCTTGAGGTGTATAAATTTATGAGGGGCCTAGATAGAGTGGATAGGAAGGTCCTATTTCCCCTAGCAGAGAGGTCAATAACCAGGGGGCACAGATTTAAAGTAATTGGTCGGAGGTTTAGAGGGGATTGGAGGAGAAATTTTTTCACCCAGCGGGTGGTGGGGGTCTGGAACTCACTGCCTGAAAGGCTGGTAGAGGCAGAAACCCTCATCACATTTAAAAAGTACTTGGATATGCACCTGAAGTGACGTAACCGACAGGGCTACGGACCAAGTGCTGGAAAGTGGGATTAGGCTGGAGAGCTCTTGTCGGCCGGCACGGACAAGATGGGCGAATGGCCTCCTTCTGTGCCACAAATTTCTATGATTCTATGATTAAAAACCTTTTGCCAGAGATGAGATGCCTGCATTCTATCTAAAGTATCTACAGAACCTCTTACACCAAGAAACTCAGCAATAAAACACACTCACTTCTTTGTGTTTTCTTCAAAACAAAAGGATAGGCTACATTGCTACATTAGAAAACAAATCACTACAAATTTGAAAATAAAAATAAAATGCTGGAACTACACAGCAGCTGAAAAGGAGGATTAACGAGCCGAATCAGAATTCCTGGAAACCATACCATCTTCTCAGATGTTGACAGTCCTGTTGAGTATGTCTGATTCTGTTGCATTCTTTCTTTGGAAAGAAACTGAAATCTTTAAAAGGCATGTTATTTTTCCTCAAATGTCACAAACTGCTTCCAAAACTGTAACAACACATAACTGAATTACAGCAACAAGACAGGTACTGCCTGTGAAAATGCCAATATTTTGGGATATATCGTAGCCAGACAGGTCCTCCTAAAGGAAAAAAAGGACAACAAAAACGCTGCAGAAATCCAAAATAGAAAATAGTGAGAGTTTGTAGCAGATCTGTCAGAATCTGGAGAAAGAAAATGTTTGAAAGAAAGACTTGCATTTCTATCGCGCCTTTCACGACCTCAGGACGTCCCAAAGCGCTTTACAGCCAATTAAGTATTTTTGAAGTGTAGTCACTGTTGTAACGTAGGAAATGCGGTAGACAATTTGTACACAGCAAGCTCCCACAAACAGCAATGTGATAATGACCAGATAATCTGTTTCAGTGATGTTGATTGAGGGATAAATAATAGCCAGGACACTGGGGAGAACTCCCCTGCTCTTCTTCGAAATAGTGCCCTGGATCTTTTACATCAACCTCGACTTAACGTCTTGTCTGAAAGACGGCACCTCCGACAGTGCGGCACTCCCTCAGTACTGCACTGGAGTGTCAGCCTAGATTTTTATGCTCAAATCTCTGGAGTAGGACCCACAACCTTCTGACTCAGAGGCGAGAGTGCAAACCACTGAGCCACGGCTGACACTTGATTAATTAAAGTCCATTCAGCAGTTCTGAATGAAGGTCTCATCCCAAAACACTAACCTCTCTTTTTTTCTCCATAGATGCCGACAGCCCCTCTATACAAGACTACCAGCGTAATTTTCCACTCACTGCATGTATTTATTTAAACTGTTAAGCACCATACAAGAAATACAGTTTGGCATTTTGAACAGTGATGCTACAGAACCCAGTGGATGCACTTTCACTGCACTTACCGAGTGGTCTCTGGATTGGCCTTTTGCAAACCAGTCTCTCTGCTGTTCTCGTCCAGCTCAGTTTGTCCCCGTCAGTTATAACCCAGTATATCTCAATCTACCATCCTGATCCTCATGACTCCAACTCACTCTGCCTTGGGTTATCCCTCGCCTCTTCTACGCCTGTCCCTGCCACACCCACCACTCCCTTTGGCCTGCCACACACCCCTCTGACCCTGCCCGTCCCTCTCCCCCTCACCCTCACCCTGACCTACGCAGCTGTGACCTGCCCTTGCCGGTCACTTGCTCAGTCTGGGCTGCCCAGATCAACCACACGGTGGTCTTTGCTGGGTGTCTCTCACCCTGGACCTCCCTCAGTCTGTAATGCTGCAGCACAGCCTCGTCCTGGCCTGGTCCTTCCTCAGTCTGGCTTGTCTAAGGCCTCCCCAC
The DNA here is from genome assembly GCA_030390025.1 of Squalus acanthias. Lineage (NCBI taxonomy): Eukaryota > Metazoa > Chordata > Chondrichthyes > Squaliformes > Squalidae > Squalus > Squalus acanthias. The sequence continues at coordinate 37,799,031 of CM059443.1, forward strand.
CCTTACCCTGGTCCTCCCCACCCTTACCCTGGTCCTCCCTCACTCTCCCTTACCCTGGCCCGGCCCTCCCTCAGGACCCCTTACCCTGGCCTGGCTCTCACTCAGCACCTCTTACCCTGGCCCCCCACTCAGGCCCCCTTAGCCTCCCCTCACTCTCTCCCCCCCGGGCCTTCACTCGCTACCCCCGGGCCTCCCCTCACTCTGGCACCGGGTGTGCACCTCCTTCGACCTATCCCGCCCGTGGACTCGGAGCCGGCCGGGGAGGAGACTGTGAGATACTGGAGGAGCGGCCGGGCCCCCGCCTCACCGCCCGATAACCCCATTGGCCTGCGGGGCTGGAAGCGTTCAGCTGATTGGCATCGCAGGCCTCCAATCAGACAGAGAGTGTGACGCTAGAACAGAAGCGCGTTTGATTGGTCGAGGCTCAGAAACAGCGTCATAATTTGAATCTGAACCAATCAGACATCTCTATTAGCCACCCACGTGCTTATTGGGTGGGCTTGGGCATGATGGACGCGGTCATAAACCAATCATTGTGCGTCGTGCCAGGTACGTACGCGATGTAAACATTAGATAGACCAATCAGGATGCGAAGGAGGCGGGACCATCGGTGAGGCCTGAGGGGGAATAATTCTTAAGTCGTGTTTTTCTGGCAACGCGAACATAACAATGGTCTACACCAACAGAATAGTATTTATAACGAAGGGGAGAAGCTATTTAAAATGATTAGGCTTCGTCCCTGATAAAAAATAAATGTCACTCACTTTCTCCTCAGCCTCTCAATCTCGCCGTTGGAGACTCGGGCCGGTCAATGACGAATTCTGATTGACGGGTAAAGCGGCCAATCACATCGAGGGGGCGGCGCCGACAGCCTGTCAATCAATGTCAAAATAGGCGGGGCCTCATTAGTGCCCAACCCTTTTTTGGGGAGGGGGGAAATATTAAAACTTCAGAAATCTCAATTATTATTTCTATTAAGAAAAGACTTGCATTTCTACAGCACCTTTCACGACCACGGGATGTCTCAAAGCGCTTTACCACCAATTAAGTACTTTTTGAAGTGGAGTCACTGTTGTAATGTGGGAAACGCGGTAGCCAATTTGCGCACAGCAAGCTCCCACAAACACCAATGAGATAATGACCAGATAATCTGATTTTTTTTAGTGATGTTGATTGAGGGATAAGTATCGGCTCCAGGACACCGGGGAGAACTCTGCTTCGAAATAGTGTCATAACGTCTTTTACATCCACCTAAGGGGGCAGACGGGGCCTCAGTTTAACGTCTCATCCGAAAGACGGCACCTCCGACAGTGCGGCACTCCCTCAGCACTGCACTGGGAGTGTCAGCCTAGATTTTTGTGCTCAAGAGGTGTGGGTGCTACCAACCGAGCCACGACTGACACCTGACATTCTACTCAATCTCACCCGATAGGTTGTCTGATGAGGAGAGATTGAGCCGAAACTCTCTGGAGTTTAGAAGAATGAGAGGTGATCTCATTGAAACATATAAGATTCTTAGGGGGATTGACAGGGTAGATGCTGAGAGGTTGCTTCCCCTGGCTAGAGAGTCTAGACCTAGAGGGCATAGTCTCAGGGTAAGGGTTAAAGAAGAAAGACTTGCATTTATATAACGCTTTTCATGAGAACCGGACATCCCAAAGCGATTTACAGCCAATGAAGTACTTTTTGATGTGTAGTCACTGTTGTAATGTAGGAAACACGGCAGCCAATTTGCGCACAGCAAGCTCCCACAAACAGCCATGTGATAATGACCATATAATCTGTTTTTAGTGATGTTGGTTGTGGGATAAATATTAGCCAGGACACCAGGGATAACTCCCCTGCTCTTCTTCAGAATATTGCTGTGGGATCTTCTATGTCCACCTGAGAGGGCAGAAGGGGCCTCGGTTTAACGTCTTATCCGAAAGACAGCACCTCTGACAGTGCAGCGCTCCCTCAGTACTGCACTGGAGTGTCAGCCTGGATTATAGTCTCAAGTCTCTGGAGTGGGAGTTGAACCCACAACCTTCTGACTCCAGAGGTGAAGGTAATACCAGTGATCCACAGCTGACACCTAGTCAGTTAGTCTATTTGTAATGCCCCTCCCACCATCCCAGTTGAGATTAATTTATTCAGTACAGACGGTTGTATCTGGGATCATCATATTCTGTATAGCTCAATACCATACCAGCTATTTCACCTACTCACGGCCTAATAGTTCTTTGTAAATATTCATGGCTGGGAAACACAACAGGACTTGAGCACATAACCCAAGCTTAAGAGGCAATATTGGGTGGTCAGTGTAGTAATGAGAGCCTCCAGCATTGTCGGAAGTTCTGCCCTTCAGATGAGATGTTAAATCAAGGGCACGTAAGCCGGTTCTGCTGAATCAGGTGGATAGCAAAGATTCCCTCGCACTATTTGAAGAGGAAGGCATCTGCCTTCTGTTCTGACCAAGATATCTTCCCGGGACATCACCACAAATAGATGATCTGGTTATTTATATCACTGCAGTATGTGGCACCTTGCTGTGTGTGTAAAATGGCTGCTGAGTTTGCCTACATAACAGTAACTCCACTTCAAAAAAACTATTAATTCTTTAGGATATCTCTGCGAGGTGTAAGGTGCTGCATCAATGCGAGTATCATTACATCACACGGGTGTGACATAATATTGTCACAGGCAATCTTTTTCCCAACACAATGTTTTTTCAACACATTTTGCATCAGATTAGCTTGCAGTTTTTGGCTAACGGAGATTCACCCTTAAATTTCAAATGAAAATTCTGCAATTTGTGAATAATTCAAATAAAGCAACGATGAATCGTCTCGATGTTTATCTAATTTCACTGCATCAAGCGCACAATATTAGAGAATATCTCGAAAGAAAAGACTTGCATTTATATAGCGCCTTTCACAAACACCGGACGTCCCAAAGCGCTTTACAGCCAATTAAGTACTTTTTGAAGTGTGGTCACTGTTGTAATGTAGGAAACGCGGCAGCCAATTTGCACACAGCAAGCTCCCACAAACAGCAATGTGATAATGACCAGATAATCTGTTTTAGTGATGTTGATTGAGGGATAAATATTGGCCCAGGACACCAGAGAGAACTCACCAGCTCTTCTTCGAAATAGTGCAATAGGATCTTTTACGTCCACCTGAGAGCGCAGATGGGGCCTCGGTTTAATGTCTCATCCAAAAGACGGCACCTCTGACAATGCAGCACTCCCTCAGTACTGCACTGGGAGCGTCAGCCTAGATTTTTGTGCTCAAGTCTCTGGCGTGGGACTTGAATCCACAACCTTCTGACTCAGAGGCAAGGGTGCTACCCACTGATCTATTGGGGGAGCAGTGGATGGAAGAGATCACGGGCACGGTTTTGCAGACACATTAAGTCTCACTTATTTCCTGAGTTTTTGTGATGACAAACTGTAGCTTCTATCTGAGAATCTGGAGGGAAAAAAAAATCCCAATTCAGGGGTAGATTTTCCAAGCCGCAACTGCCCAACTTTAGGTGGTAGTGGGATGGTCAGGGACAGGCAACGTGGCAGGGAAACACTGGCATTGAATGCATCTGCCTAATATATAAAAAGGGGTATTCAAACCATACATTAATGATGGAAATGCACCAAATGACTTATTTCCTACCAAAGCAACACTGGAGATGAGGAATGCCACAGAGCCATGGAGGTTTACAGCACAATTGGTCCATCGTGTCCATGCATAGTTGGTATCCAGCGTTGCTATGGCATCTGGGATGTACTTAAATTTTAAATCCCCCACCCCCAAGAGTTTAATCACTGAGATGGATTAGACTCCCCAGACCCGCAAGATTCAAATCGGCCCAAAGTTTCTCCCCCTTCTTTCAGCCTGCCGTGGAGGCCACCACTGAGGTCGGTACCAAAGATAAGGGTTGCCAACTCTGGTTGGACGTATTCCTGGAGGTTTCATCAAATGACCTCCAGTCTCCAACCACCCCGCCCATTTTTTTGTAACCCTTCTCCAATTATTTTTTATAATTAATAAAAGAAAATGAAAAACACACAATTTATTTAACGCTCCCCTATGATTTTTTTATCCCGGGCCTTGCTCGCAGCCAGTATCCTGGAGATTAATCTTTTAATTCCTGGAGGCTGCAGGGGAATCCTGGCGGGTTGGCGACCCAGGCCGAAGGCACGCCGCAGACATTTCCCTCTCCTCCTCAACCGGCCAGGAATACTCCCCGGAGCCTGCCGCTGTTATGCAATTGGCACTGACCCCGGAAGATCTGGTGCTCCAGGAGATGGGCAGAGCGCAGGAGAATGGCAAACAGCACTGGAAAACAGTCATGTCACAGGCTGGTGCACTCCCCAGAGTGAACTATATAGAATTACAGCACAGAAACAGGCCATTCGGCCCAACTAGTCTGTGCTGCCGTTTAGACTCCACACGAGTTTCCTCCCATTCCATCTGCCTCATCTCAGCCTTTCAGCATATCTTTCTATCCCCTTTTCTCTCACGTACTCGTCTCGTTTCCTTTTGAAAGCATCCAAGCTATTTGCCTCAAGCACTCCCTGCGGTAGCGAGCTCCACATTCTAACCACTCTCTGAGTAAAGAAATTTCTCCCTATTTCCCGATTGGATTTATTGGTAATTATCTTGTTTTCGTGGCCCCTAGTTTTAGATTCTCCCACAAGTGGAAACATTCTCTCCACATCTGCCCTGTCCAACCCATTCACAATTTTAAAAACCTCTATCAGGTCTCCCCTAAGTCTTTTTTTGGACTCTAAGGGAAGCAAGGGATACAGGGATCGGACAGGAAAGTGGAGTTGAGGTAGAAGATCAGCCATGATCTTACTGAATGGCGGAGCAGGCTCAAGGGGCCATATGGCCTCCTCCTGCTCCTATTTCTTAGTTCTTTTCTAAAGAAAAAAGCCCCAACCTGTTCAATTTTTCCAGATAGCTGTAATCTCTCAGTTCTGGTACCATCCTTGTAAATCTTTTTTGCACTTTCTCCAATGCTTCTATGCTACATACCATTCAGTGACCTGTGTATAAGGCAACCTCCCCTTATACACGAGTAAATACAGCAGATTCGGATGAGTGGAGAAAGCTATAAGGGCTGTGGAATGTACCATGCGGGGAGGAGGGGGCTGCTTTCCGTTTCCTAACATTACCACTACTCTACTGGTAACGGCTATTGCCACTATCCAAACTTCAGCGTAGGCCTGGAATGAAAACAGAAAATGCTGGAAACACTCAGCAGGTCAGGCAGCATCTGTGGAGAGAGAAACAGAGTTAACGTTTCAGGTCGATGACCTTTCGTCAGAACTGGAAGAAGTTAGAGATTTAACAGTTTATAAGTAGGTACACAGCGAGGAAAAAAGGGGTGGGATGCGGGGAAAGAACATAAGGGAAGGTCTACGATAGGGTGGAGGGCAATGTTCCCTTTAAGTTGCGCAGCCGTGCTGTGCTCTGCAACTCCCGCGCAGCCAGCTCACCGGCTTTTAAATAGGGAAAAACCTCGCATGCGCCGTATTTTGAATGGGCCACGCAGCCCCTTAAAGGGGCCACGCACCAAAAAAAAATTAAAGGTAACATTGGTAGAGGGCAGGAGTGATTAAATGACAAAAGGGAAGATGGTGCAAGGTGAAAGGGGGTGGCAATGGGACAAGTAAAGAAACAAAAGCTGGGTCCAGAGGAGTGTAAATGGCGACAGCTGAACCATTACTAGCACCTGTTGTCCGAGAAAATGGCAGCAGTGGTTATGATCTAAAGTTGTTGAACTCTGCGTTGAGGCCGGAAGGTTGTAAAAGTGCCTAATCGAAAGATGAGGTGCTGTTCCTCGACCTTCATTGCAACAGTGTAGGAGGCCTAGGATAGGGAGGTCAGAGTGGGAGCAGGATGGAGAATTAAAGCGGCAACGACCGGAAGCTCAGGGGCATGCTTGCGGACTGAACGGAGGTGTTCAGAGAGCGGGTGTAACTCTGGGGAGAGGCTCCAATAAACATAAGGGACAACGCAGATTTCAGGCCAGGCTTTATTTTACTGAGATATTTGTACAAGGAAAATCAAAGGATCACCCATGGCAAGATCTGGCACAGACAAATACATCAAATATCGGGTGCTGAATAAAAAAAAACTATTGCATTAATGTCATTCTACAACAGAACGTGGTCAGATTATAAGGGTTACACATTATGACACTGACATTCAATTCTTTTTTGTGCAAAAGGCATGCTTTAACACGACTCTTTAAAGCTATATTCACCAGCAATTGCTGCCTCGGAATCTACCATTTTTTTTGTTGTAATTTTCTCCTCCTCCTCTGTTGAAGAAGCTGACTCTGGCAGGGGTACTGTTCCACCAGCGCAGGCCGCAACCACAGTGATAGTCGGCAGGCTATTTGACTGTGATGAGCAGCACAGCAGAGCCCTATCCTGTCCTCGCGTACTTTTTATTCATTCACGGGATGTGGGCATCACTGGCAAGGCCCATTCCCTAATTGACCTTTGAGGAGGTGGTGGTGAGCCTTCTTGAACCACTACAGTCCGTGTGGTGAAGGTGCTCCCACAGTGCTCTTAGGGAGGGAGTTCCAGGATATTGACCCAACGACCATGAAGGAACGGCCGATATATTTCCAAGTTAGGATGGTGTGTGAGACTTGGAGGGGACCTTGGAGGTGGTGGTGTTCCCATGCGCCTGCTGCCCTTGTCCTTCTAGGTGGTGGAGGTCGCGGGTTTGGGAGGTACTGCCGAAGAAGCCTTGGCAAGTTGCTGCAGTGCATCTTGTAGATGGTACACACTGCAGCCACGGTGCGCCGGTGGTGGAGGGAGTGAATGTTTAAGGTGTCTGCTAATTAAAGTACAAAGCAGCCCTTTGCAAACCTCCAGATCCACAGAATGCAAGCTGGACAAACCAGCAAGTGAGAAATATAAGCGTTAACAGGACTGAGTTGTCTGGGTCTAATTGCCAGCACTCGGAGTTGGAGTTGACGTATGTCCGTGAGCTGTAGTTTGGACATATGTCCAAGGGGATGAGACAGGCAGCCTGCTTCCTGGGCACATGATGGAATCCCCCCCCCACCCCCGGACTCTGTAACCCTGGAATGCTACAGTACTCAGGCTAAATAGGGGATTAAATCAACTAGGGTTCCCCCTCCAGATCACTGTCCAGCGACCCCTGGTGGAAAGTGTGAATTAGGTACACCAGGTAATCCTTTGAGCTTCCTTGCTGCACTGTTGATGGATAAAGCCTAAATCAAAACACCAGGGTTGTTAGGATTCACAGTTCGAGACTTACGCAGATTAACAGGAACAGGGATTTAAACGTGCACGCGGCCAATAAGGCTCCATGGTATGCGGCCAAGTCACCCATGAAGTTAAAAAGCTTGAACACTTCTGCTTTGGGAACATGAAGTCCATGACTGTGAAGGGACGAGCAAAAGAGGTGGAGGACGGAAGCGAATATAGGAACAGGAGGAGGCCATTCAACCCCTCGAGCCTGCTCCGCAACTCATTTAGATCATGGCTGAACTGTGCCTGAATTCCATTTACCCGCCTTTGCTCCATATCCCTTCATACCTTCGCCTAACAAAAATCTATCAATCTCAGTCTTGAAAGTTCCAATTGACCCCCAGAATCCACAGCCTTTTGGGGGGGAGGGGGCGGGGGGGGGGGGGGGGGGAAGAGAATTCCAGATTTCCACTACTTTGTGTGAAAAAGTGCTTCCAGATTTTGCTCCTGAACGACTTAGCTCTAATTTTAAGATTATGTCCCCTCGTTCTTGATTCCCCCACCAAAAGAAATAGTTTTTCTGTCTCTACCCAATCGAATCCCTCTATCACATTACACACCTCGATCAGTGTTGGTAGGGATTTCAGAATGGTTCCATTAGATAACTCTGCATTCCAAAGTAGAAAGTGTTGTGAACTGTGTAAGTTTTCGACCTATCTCCCGGTTGCAGGGATCAGACGTATCCCTCTCCTTCACCTCCAGGAGACTACTAGAGACCCCGATGTACACTTCAGTTATGAGGAGACACTATAGAAGCTGGGGTTGTTCTCCTTGGAGCAGAGAAGGTTATGGGGAGATGTAATAGAGATGTTCAAAATCATGAACAGTTTTGATAGCGTAAATAAGGAGAAACTGTTTTCAGTGGCAGAAGGGTCAGTAACCAAAGGACACAGATTTAAGGTAATTGGCAAAAGGGCCAGAGATGAGATAAGGAAAAAATGTTTTACACAGCGAGTTATTATGATCTGGAATGCACTGCCTGAAAGGGTGGTGGGAGCCGATTCAATAGTAACTTTCAAAAGGGAATTGGATAAATACTTGAAGGGAAGAAAATTACAGGGCTATGGGGAAAGAGCAGGGGGGAGTGTGACTAATTGGAGAGCTCTTTCAAAGAGCCGGCACAGGCACGATGGGCCGAATGGCCTCCTTCTGTGCTGTAAGATTCTATGATTCTATCAGATCACCCCTCAATCTTCTATACTCAAGCTAATACAAGCCAAGTTTATGCAACCTGTCCTCACAATTTAACCCTCTAAGCCCAGGTATAATTCTTGGGGGGGAGTGGGGCAGGGGGGGGGGGGGGTGGGAGGGTGAGGGATGCAGTACAATCATGGAGGTTGTTCCCTAAATCTGGTAATTGTCCGGTTTTTAAAAAACACTCGCTGGCTGGCACATTTCATATATATGTATATTGATATATTAAATAGGGTAACAAGGCAGCTGCAATATTACCAAGAGCTCTCGTTCTTTGAAGGAGAATAGCTTGCAAAAGGTATAATTGTCGCAGAAAATGTTTCCTTTGAAAAATCGCAGAACTGAAGCTGTTGAAAAGCCAGCGCAGACTCGCATATCCACCCCTTGCCTTTAATATCCCGCACTTGCGTTCTGTGTACCGGAAATATTAGGAACAGGAGGAGGCCATTCAGCTCCTCGAACCTGTTCTGCCATTCAATTAGATCATGACTGATCTGTGTCTTAACTCCATCTACCCGCCTTGGTTCTGTAAAGCTTACCTAACAAAAATCTATTGACCTCAGTTATGCAATTTATTTACCAGAGATCGATAGATTTTTCGGTTTTAAGGGAATCAAGGGATATGGGGATAGTGCGGGAAGGTGGAATTGAGGTCAAAGATCAGCCATGATCTTAGTGAATGGCGGAGCAGGCTCGATGGGCCGAATAGCCTGCTCCTTGTGTTCTTGTGAAATTTTCAATTGATCCCCAGCCTCAGCAGCATTTTGGGGGAGAGTTTTCCAGATTTCTACTACCCTTTGTGTGAAGAAATGCTTCCTGACATCACCCCGAACAGCCTAGCTCTAATTTTAAGGTTATTCCCCCCTTGTTCTGGTTCACGAGCCAGACTGACAATGCCACTTTAAAAGGAAAGGAATATATTTACAAGGTATTGTGTTTTCGTGCAAGTCAAACCCTCCCCCACCCACCTCAGTTAATGGACACAGATAGACTTTGCTCCCAAGTTGTTTTTGAAGGTCCTGTTGACAACGCGCAAACATTTGGGGTCGAGTTAACACATTTCAGATCTTTGCAGAATGCACTGCAGTGAAACGCCTCCTGTTTCTATTTTAAGCCTGATCAGACCTCCTGTTACATTGCTTCATCCTTCAGCGATGACAGAGGCAGTACGGGAATTGTTGTCATAAGAACAGGAGGAGGCCATTCAGCCCTTCGAGCCTGTTCCGCCATTCATTTAGATCATGTCCGATCTGTATCTTAACTCCATCTACCCGCCTTGGTTCCCTAACCTTTAATAGTCTTGCCTAATTGTGAAATTATCAAATTGAACTCCAGCCTCAACCAACATTCCCCCTAAGGTGCGTGGGCGCGCGGCAATCGGGAGGTCCCGCGCAGGCCGCTCACAAGCTGCTGCCGCTGGAAGATACCGTGCATGCGTGTAAATTTTTTTTAAAGGAACCGCGCATGAAAAAAAATTTAGAGTAACATTGGCATCAACAGCTTTTTTGGGGAGGTGAAGAGCGTTCCAGATTTCCACTACCCTTTGTGTGAAGAAGTGCTTCCTGACATCACCCCTGAACAGCCTGGCTCTAATTTTAAGGTTATGCCCCCTTGTTCTGGACTCCCCCCACCACCAGAGAGGAAATAGTTTCTCTCTATCTACTCGGTAAACTCCTTTAATCATCTTAAACACCTCGATTAGATCACCCCTTAATCTTCGACATTCGAGGGAATACAAGCCTAGTCTCTGAAAACTGTCCTCATAATTTATCCCTTTTAGCCCCGGGTATCATTCTGGTGAATCTGCGCTGCTCCCCCTCCGAGGCCAATATATCCTTCCTGAGGTGCGGGGCTCAGAAACGTCGCTTCCTCCATCTTATAATGGGAAGTGCCTCGAGAAGAGAGAGATTCTCGCAGTCCGCTGTCGCACAGTTCCACCAGCAGGGGATGAAAATGGGAAAACTCTTACCCAATAAGCAGTTTGGATCTGAATTCCCAACCCGCAGTGGTTCGCGAGCATACCAAAAAAAAAAGACCACCTGGCCAATCAATGCTCTCCCGATGTCTTAGACAGTGCAACCTCATGCACCTTCCCACCTGTAGTGATAGAATTCTTGGGGGAGGTGGGGGAAAAAAGGCCAATTTCAGGAAGAACTCTGGGAATTTCCTCCTTAAGCCCAAGGTTCTATTATTAGAACTACTGAGCCACAGAGAGAGAGAGAGAAAAAGTTCTCTCTCAATTTTCTCACTGCCTTTCCTGTAGGTATCGGTCAAAATTGGGCTCCAGGCTCCATCCAAATGACTATGCTTTACATACAAGACCAGAGAGTCAGCATCAACAAGCTATTCGACTGTGGTAGGGGTATTGCACCCGAGGCTGATGGCGTTCTCACCCGAGCTCCACACACATGAACCTTACAGCGAGGGTCACTGGACAGCAAACAGCACTGGGAGGCCTTGCTCCTCCTGCCTCAAAGATCAGAGTCATGTCGAATAGCCCTTGGCTGCTAACTCGTCGCAGATCAGGAACTAAACCACAACCTTCCCACTCTGTATCACTCAAGTCATGCGTTTGGCAGCAAACTGACCAACTAGGCCATCAGATTTACTGTGTTTTTGACTCTTTGTCAGCTGTGGCTCAGTGGGTAGCACCCTCGCCTCCGAGTCAGAAGGTTGTGGGTTCAAGTCCCACTCCAGAGACTTGAGCACAAAAATCTAGGCTGAGACTCCCAGTGCGGTACTGAGGGAGTGCTGCACTGTCAGAGGGGCCGTCTTTCGGATGAGACGTTAAACCGAGGCCCCGTCTGCCCTCTTAGGTGAACGTAAAAGATCCCACGGACACTATTTCGAAGAAGAGCAAGGCAGATACCCCCGGTGTCCTGGCCAATATTTATCCCTCATCCAACATCACTAAAAAACAGATTATCTGGTCATTATCACATTGCTGTTTGTGGGATCTTGCTGTGTACAAATTGGCTGCCACGTTTCCTACATTACAACAGTGACTACACTTCAAAAAGTACTTCATTGGCTGTACATACTGTTTCCATATAAATGTTGACATACGAATTTATAATGGGAAATAAATTGCACGCAGATGTTTTGGGCTTGACTGCCGAGATAAAGAAAGCTCTGCATTTATATAGCGCCTTTCACGACCTCAGGACGTCCCAAAGTGCTTTACAGCCAATGAAGTACTTTTGAAGTGTAGTCACTGTTGTAATGTAGGAAACACGGCAGCCAATTTGCGCACAGTAAGATCCCACAAACAGCAATGTGATAATGACCAGATCATCTGTTTTAGTGATGCTGATTGAGGGATAAATATTGGCCCCAGGACACCGGGGATAACTCCCCTCCTCTTCTTTGAAATAGTGCTGTGGGATCTTTTACGTCCACCTGAGAGGGCAGATGGGGCCTCGGTTTAACGTCTCATCCGAAAGACGGCACCAACGACAGTGCAGTGCTGAGGGAGTGCTGCACTGGAGTGTCAGCCTAGATTTTTGCGCTCACGTCTCTGGAGTGGGACTTGAACCCACAACCTTCTGACTCAGAGGCGAGAGTGCTGCCCACTGAGCCACGGCTGACACTAAAAAGAAAAAACTGAAAATTGTGGAAATATACTGCAGGACAGTCAACATTGAAAGAGGAAGGCTAATGTCTGCGCTTTCAGATGCCTGCACGGGTTAGCAGTGTGAAAATCACATTGCTGAACTGCAGTGATGGACTGAAAATTCAGCCTCTGACTCCCCCACAGGCAGAACAAAAGAAGGCTACTACCCCCCACTTATATTCCACGCTGCCTCCAACCTCAAGACTATAATGTAAATGGGAATTCAAATCCAGGGCACAACACAGCTACCACAGAGTAGCAATCCCGGGCATTCCTCAGCTCCACTGACGTGCTTTCACAACTTGCGCAGTAAATGCCTAACCCGGATTAGCAGCAACGCCTCGATTACACGCCTGGATTTCCGTGTGAGTCAGAGCTTCAGGTGGAGGACGGTGAGGTGGGGGGGAACCAGAGGGAGCTGGGTAATTTGTGGGGGGAAAAATGTTGTTTTAAAGTGAAATGGCAAAGATCGTCGGGTTCTCGGGGTTACAAAAAATTTGGGGGTCTCTCAATTATTGGCTCATTGCCGTCATCGAGCGGGATGGGGAGAATGTTCTCTCCGTTATTGATAGAAGTCCCACCTTGCTGAAATACTGAGACACATCCAGTCACTTGTAGGCAGTCTTCATTCCTGCTGATCAGGCTTAAAATTTCCTTTTAGATGTTTTGTAATATAATAATGTACAAACAGAGGCTCAACTAACAGCAGAAATCGCTGCAACTAGCATCAATGGCTAAGTAATGTTTGCTGACTTTCATTCTCAGACCCAGCACGGCTGTGACACTATTAAACAAAAGTTTTTTTTAAAAAAAAACAAAAACGACAAAATAGTCGAGATTACGTGTTCAAACCTTAGTGTGGTGGTTAATATTGTCTACTGATGGGAATTGGGGAGGCAAGGGCAGGGGAAAGAGAGGCACAGACATCTGTGAAGTGGCACGTTTAACCTGCTTCAAGATACAGAAGCTGCCAAGTTTTGTGGTAAACGCTTTAATATCCTCTGGTGGCAAGAGGCAAGTACTGCAACAATATCACAACCGCTGGTCTCGAAGCACTTTGCATTCTGCTGCTGGAACTTCTGCCCAAAAATGGCAGAGCCTGGACCACAGAGTAATGGAATTTCCAGAACCCGGTTACCTGTCGAGCTGGGAGAGCTTGCAGACGTGGCGATTTTTAGTGGAAGGATCCTCGGTGAGTTTGCACAGTGTGGGGCAGTGATCCCCACCCGCATTATCTGCAACGCGAGAAGTCCCATTCACTGAAGTACAGGTGCGGATGATGGCAGCTGGTCGATCTTTAACTTGCTGCGGTCGAAGCAGGCACCTCACAGGTTCTCTGGTCGATTTAACAACGTTTCAGATTGCCGCCGAGGGGTTAAATGTTGGAAAAAAAACAGCAACGTGCAACGAAACACCATGTCTGTTTTCGGGGTTTATTGTCTTGTCTGATTCGAAAACGATCGCCTAAAGGGAGATCCCACCTTTCTGCCCCGTCCACAACTCGTGAAGCTCCACTTTGCAGCCAAGATCCCTCAGGGCAGCCTTCGCAAGGTCCTCGCAGTCCTGGTGCGTGGTCTTAGCCTGCAGGATCAGCACCTCGGCTCCCATCTCCAGTATCAGCTGGGAGAAGTCAGGGTTCCGGGCCACCAGGTTACGGAGCAGCATGCAGGCCTGCTTCTGCAAGAGAGGGAGACCAGCCCACATTAAAATGGAGGTTCAACGGAGGACTCTTTCTCCCACCCGCAGCTCTTTCCTCTCTAAAACGCACCCACTTCCTCTCCCCCCGCCCACCTTCCTCTCCCCGTGCCCTTTTCCTCACCTCTTGCACCCACTTCCCCTCCCTCCCTGCGGGCTCACCCTCTGCCCCCGCCCACCTTCCTCTCCCTCCCCGCGCGCTCACTCTCTGCCCCCACCCACCTTCCTCTCCATCCCTGCACGCTCACCCTCTGCCCCCGCCCACCTTCCTCTCCCTCCCTGCGGGCTCACCCTCTGCCCCCGCCAACATTCCTCTCCCTCCCCGCGCGCTCACTCTCTGCCCCCGCCCACCTTCCTCTCCCTCCCCGCGCGCTCACCCTCTGCCCCCACCAACCTTCCTCTCCCTCCCTGCGCGCTCACCCTCTGCCCCCGCCCACCTTCCTCTCCCTCCCTGCACGCTCACCCTCTGCCCCCGCCCACCTTCCTCTCCGTCCCTGCGCGCTCACCCTCTGCCCCCGCCCACCTTCCTCTCCCTCCCCGCGCGCTCACTCTCTGCCCCGCCCACCTTCCTCTCTCCCCCGCGCCCACTTCCTCTCACCCCCAACGTCCCCATCCTCTCCCCCCCACCCCGCCCCCATCCTCTCCCCCCCCCACCCCGCCCCCATCCTCTCCCCCACCCCTTCTCTCCCAACTCACCTGAACGTTCACCTCGGCCGGGTGAGTCTTCATCGCCTGCAGCGCCATCAATGCTCCGCCGCCCTCCATGATCACGCAACAGTTTTCTGGTTTCCGCAGGGCAAACATCCCTAAGGCCGCACATCCCTGCTCACAGATCTGCACCAACAGAGAACACTGTCAGCGGCAAAACCTCAGCCTCACCCTACAGGGCAACGGGGAAGGGGCAAAGGTTTTAATATGGCTTTTGAAAAAAGTCTTGCTATTAGTTTTAAAGGATTATGGGCTTTTAAAGGAAACCACAGGAATAGGCTAGAAACCCTGGATTAATTACAGACTAAAGGAGCCGAGTTTGGTTAAAAGTATTAATTCATCAAAGGAAGGTTGGGAAGGTTGACCAAATTCAAAAAGTGTTATGCAGACTGTCTGGAAGGCTACGGATAAGGAGACACTGTGGAAAACCGTGGTAAACAACAGGTGCTTTCTGCAATATCAGTCTGTGTAACCCTGAGAATGTTCCTATGAAAGCCAATAAGTGCCTTTGAACCCTATTACCTTCAGGAATTATTTATAAACTTATATAAGTAAGAACATCCATTCCCCAACAGTTGGGACACTTGTTAGGTGAGATGAAGAAAAATCTTCCCATCACCGAAGAGAAAGATGTTGCATGTGGGAATAATCACAGAGCTCCAATGCATGTTATAAAGTCTGACTGCCCCATCTCCATTGAGGAGGCCAGGACAGACAGGGTCAGTGGACACCTTCCCAAACCAGGGTTACACCTGACCATTTCCTAGAAGGAGCGGGAGCTGAGCGAGAGTGGAGCAGGGATATAAAGCGCGGCAGCAGCGGAGGCTGGAGACTAGAAGGAGCTGAGACCATCTCAAACACAGCTAGAAATGGAAAGAGTGATGTCAGAATCAGCGCAGAGTGGAAGGAACCCTGGGAAAGTGAGAGGGGAAAGTTACTGAAAAGCTTGTTTTTGTCAGTGAGCATGGTACAAGAGTAGCCATTCTGAAGTGAAAGACAGGAGACAGTCCATGAGACCACAAAGGCAGACCAGTAGAATGCCACGCAGGATGTCAATGGAGAATTAACCCCTCGGTCTCCCGAAGCAGAAGAATTGGCCATTTCGAGTCTTGAGTTGTACTACTAATTAAGATTGTATGACTCTCGATCTGCAAAACATGTTGTATTTTAATGTTAATAAAACCAATTGTTAGAAAAATTTAAATCCTTGGTTGATCTTGCCTCTGATACCCCTAAAGAGAGTGTGAAAACAAGAAAACCTTACAATTTCATGGAAGCGTTGAAGTTACAGCACAGCATGCTACAGTCCCCCACCGCTTATAGTGGGCACGTTGGTGTTATCGTGATAGAACGTATCGGAAAGTGTCTTGGTGCTTTGAGCCGGTCAATTCAAAAGCGTTTGAAAGGGCAAGTGAAATAATATTGTTAAAACTGACACCGTTCATAATTGTGTTTATTGCACAGGAAGTTTTGATGCTGTCTCAGAAAGGTGCGGGAGGTGTACAAAAGTTAACAGCATCATCCTGATGCGTGGTGGCAACTTGCGAGCATTAGCACGACAAAGCTTCCGCCTCCCACATCTCATCTCTGGCCACGTACTCCCGATGTCACAGCAGTACCACAATGGCTGGCACTGTGACTTGTGAGAGTCGTTAGCAGCAGTACATCAGAGAGGATTCTCAATGAGAGATCTGAATCACTCTGCACATGTGCAAGGATAATTGAGAGAATGTTACCTCCTTTCCTCCCCCTCCTGCCACCCCTACGCACGTGCATTAAAGCAGCGACCAACACCCTCCCACCCCCCACTTCCATTTCCACTGACTCTGGCTGGTTTGAAAGTTCTGTACCTGTGGGCTTCCCATGTGGCGGTTCATGGCTAACACGATCAGGTCCGTTCCGCCAGCATTGATGATCGCATCTTTTACCTCGTCATTACCTGCGATGGCTCGGAACGCGCCCAGCACCTGCTTCACCAGTTCCTGTAATTTGTGGGGGGGGGGGGGGGGGGGGGGGGGGAGGGGAACGGAGGGGAACAAAAAGCAGTCGTGAGTACTTTCCCAATAGTGGTGCACACACTCTCGCGAGCAGTGGTGTAAGCGAAGGGGTGTGAGGGGGGGGGGGCTGTGGTGGCAAGCATGAGCGCACCTTGCCTCGGGAGTGGTGGGATGTACATTAGCACTTGTGGTCGCCATGTACATAGACTGAGTTACCAACCTCATCCATGCCAATGTGAGCAGGAGATGGGCACTTGCCCCAGTTGAGTCTGTGTCACCCACGAGCAACAAACTCCTACTGCTGGAACTAAGAATTGGTCAATTGGTCAACCTCTTGATTCTAGACATGGAGTCATAACTTGTCCCACATAAAGTTCCTCACACCCATCGCACACCACCAACGGCTCCCGATACCCCCAACGCACTGCCTTCAAATTCTTCGTCTCCAAATTCCTCCGTAATCTTCTCCAGGCTAGCACGCACCCTCCATTCTTCCAACTTTGGCCTGCCTCAATCCTTTCCTCTCTACTCCAACGTCAACAGCAGAGCTTCCAGCCACCAGACCCCTGCACTCTATCCAAAACCCTTTGCTACCGCACTCCCCCACCTTCAAAGGTCTCCATAAAACCCTCTTTTTGAACCAAACCTTCAAATCACCTCCCCTAATCTCTCTCTCAGCACAGTGCTGTCCCTGCAACACATTTGGGACACTTGTCAGGTGAAGTCACTACATAAATGCAAAATTGTTGGACAAGTAACAGATAAGATTTCCTCTCACCAAAGAGAAAGATGTTTCATGTGGGAATAATCACAGAGCTCCAATGCATGTTATAAAGTGTGAATGCACCTCCTCCATTGAGGAGGCCAGGACAGACAGGATCAGTTGACATCTTCCCCAACCAGGGTTCCACGTGACCGTTTCCCTTTCTTTATAAGTTTGAGTGTGGCATTTTTTTCAGCCCTTCAGATCTGCTAACTGCAATCATCACGTAAGTGTCCCTGACACCGCAATTGTGCAGGCACACGTTCGCAAGGTCAAATGCTTCCCGCTCCTACATAAGGTGTCAGATGTATAACTTAGCACAAAAGGGAGTGAGGAAAAGTGCAACGATAAGCAACAAAGCTTAAAAAAAAGCCTTTTAAGAGGAATTACAAAGAATTTACAGCACAGAAACAGGCTCCACACGAACCTCTTCCCACCTTACTTCATCTAACCCTATCAGCATATCCTTCTATTCCTTTCTCCCTCATGTCTTTATCTAGCTTCCCCTTAAATGCATCTGTGCTATTTGCCTCAACCACTCCCTGTGGTAGCGAGTTCCACATTCTCACCACTCTCTGGGTAAAGAAGTCTCTCCTGAATCCCTTACTGGATTTATTAGTGACTACCTTATATTTATGGCCCCTAGTTTTGGGCCCGCCCAGAAGTGGAAACATCTCCTCTGCGTCTACCATACTGAACCCCTTCGTACTTTTGACGACCACAATCGGGTCACCTCTCAGCCTTCTCTTTTCTCAAGAAAAAAGCCCCAGAATGAAAGGACGTGTTGCGCACCCGATGGTCAATGCAGTCCGCCAGCAGCGCTACCATAAAGTTCAGGCCTCCCAGGTCCACGATGTCCTGGCAGAACTCGTTCCTGACGGCAAGGCGGGACAGCGTGGAGCACAGTTCACTGAGGACGGACGGATTGTCTGTGAAAGCTGAATGAAAAAAGAAAGCACTTTCATGACATCTGGATGTCCCAAAGCGTTTTACAGCCAATGAAGTACTTTTTGAAGTGTAGACTCTGTTGTAATGTAGGAAATGCAGTAACCAATTTGCGCACAGCAAGCTCCCACAAACAGCAATGTGATAATGACCAAATAATCTGGGTTTTTTTTCGTGATGTCAATTGAGGGATAAATATTGGCCAGGACACCAGGGAGAACTCCCCTGCTCTTCTTCAAAATAGTGCCATGAGATCTTTTACATCCACCTGAGGGGGGCAGACGGGGCCTCGGTTTAACGTCTCATCCGAAAGACGGTACCTCCGACAGTGCAGCACTCCCTCTGTACTGCACTGGGAGTGTCAGCCTAGATTTTATGCTCAAGTCTCTAGAGTGAAACTTGAACCCACAACCTTCTGACTCAGGGGGAGAGTGCTGCCCACTGAGTCATGGCTCAAGGAGGCAAAAATATTTCAGCGAGTACAATTGTAATGAAATATTGGTTCAGTTGATGGCGGGTGCAGAGCAGGGACTTGTGCAGCAGGATGGAAACATGTTGCTCTGTTGTGGGAGGGGAAACAAAAGTATTTCCCTCACTCAAACCTTGTCCCCAACATGTTGCTTTAAAACTGGCCACAGACTGTCCTGAAGGCTCAGGCAGTGAATGCGCTGTGTTATCATACTTAGCCACCTGAAAACATAGAAACATAGAAAAATAGGAGCAGGAGTAGGCCATTTGGCCCTTCGAGCCTGCTCCGCCATTAATATGATCATGGCTGATCCTCTATCTCAATACCATATTCCCGCTCTCTCCCCATACCCCTTGATGCCTTTTGTGTCAAGAAAAGAAAGGACCTGGGGTTATGCTGCTCTCAGGAGGGATGGTGGGCATGCCCTACAGTTGACCTGAGACAATGAGGACAGGATCGAGCTTAGCGGTCATTCCCCAATGGTAAAAAGCCCGCTGAAACTCACTATTTAAGCTTACACTTGAAGAATGGCCATTTTGACCAAGTCTGGAAGGCAGCAAACATATACACAGACGCAGTACACACGCACACACACAGATATACACGCAAAGAGAGACACACACTTAAACAAACAGACGCACATATACACAAAGAGACACGGTACAGTATACACACACAGGCAACAAAACAAACACACACACGGACATTACATCAAACACTGCCAGGGCAGGTACAGCACGGGTTAGATACAGAGTAAAGCTCCCTCTACACTGTCCCATCAAACACTCCCAGGGCAGGTACAGCACGGGTTAGATACAGAGTAAAGCTCTCTCTAGACTGTCCCGTCAAACACTCCCTGGGCAGGTACAGCACGGGTTAGATACAGAGTAAAGCTCTCTCTAGACTGTCCCGTCAAACACTCCCTGGGCAGGTACAGCACGGGTTAGATACAGAGTAAAGCTCTCTCTAGACTGTCCCGTCAAACACTCCCTGGGCAGGTACAGCACGGGTTAGATACAGAGTAAAGCTCTCTCTACACTGTCCCATCAAACACTCCCAGGGCAGGTACAGCACGGGTTAGATACAGAGTAAAGCTCCCTCTACACTGTCCCATCAAACACTCCCAGGGCAGGTACAGCACGGGTTAGATACAGAGTAAAGCTCTCTCTAGACTGTCCCGTCAAACACTCCCTGGGCAGGTACAGCACGGGTTAGATACAGAGTAAAGCTCTCTCTAGACTGTCCCGTCAAACACTCCCTGGGCAGGTACAGCACGGGTTAGATACAGAGTAAAGCTCCCTCTAAACTGTCCCATCAAACACTCCCAGGTCATCTAACCCGTGCTGTAACGGAACTGAGGCGGGGGCCTGATGAGGCAGTACAGAGGGAACTTTATACTGTTTCTGAACTGGGAATACTTAATACTGACACCCAGAGCAAAAACTGGATAAGGGTTTCATTCCCCACCAGTCATATCCCTTACCTTAATTAGAGCAACCCCTTCCACCCCCAGTAAATTGACAATGTTCCTGTTATCCCAATATTAGAATTACATAGAATTTACAAAACATAAACAGGCCATTCGGCCCAACTGGTCTGTGCTGGTGTTTCTGCTCCACACGAGCCTCCTCCCACCCCTCTTCATCTCACCCCATCAGCATATCCTTCTATTCCTTTCTCCCTCATGTGTTTATCTAGCTTCCCCTTAAATGCATCCATACTATTCGCCTCAACCACTCCCTGTGGTAGCGAGTTCCACATTCTCACCACTCTCTGGATAAAGAAGTCTCTCCTGAATTCCTTTTTGGATTTATTAGGGACTACCTTATATTTATGGCCTCTAGTTTTGGACTCGCCTGCAAGTGGGAACATCTTCTCCAGGTCTACCCTATCAAACCCTTTCATAATTTTAAAGACCTCTATCAGTCTTTTCTATTCTAGAGAAAAGAGCCCCAGCCTGTTCAGCCTTTCCCGATAGTGGTAACCTCTCAGTTATTGGATGTATTAGTAATATTATTATTCGTTAGGGCAGAGTTTCCTGTCGTGGTTTTTGTCTCCTACCTTTTGCAGCTTCAATGATGATCCGGAGTCCGTCGTTCTCCATCACTATCAACTTGGCGTGGTCGTGGGCGCGGCCAAAGGGCACTCGGATATCGTCGTCATAGGTCATGACCCGCAGGGCACTGCCAGCCTCCTTGACCACGTCGGCCTGAGCGCCGTGGTTCACGATGGCGCCAGTCAGCAGCGGCAGAACCCCGTTCTGCACCAGGTCCTGGCGGTTCTGCTCGTGCTTCAGGCAGCTGTGACGGATGGCGCGGATGGTCATCACGTTCAGGGTGGCGTGGTCCCGGTGACGCTTTAAGACCTCCAGCAGGAGGCGCAGGCCCTCCAGGTCAAGGAGGTCCGGCTGGCCGTCCAACAGGGCGGCCAAGGCCTGGACTCCCTTCAGCAGGGAGGGCGCGTCGGACATCAGTTGTCTGCAGGTGGAAAGGACCGTGGGAAAGGCCGACTTTTCAGCTGCCAGGTGGCGGTGAGCGAAGTCGAGGCTGCACTGCTCAGTGAAGTTAGTCAGATGGTCCCCCATTTCGTCAAGAGCCAAGAGATCCAGGGCTCTCTGAATCGCATCCAGGGTCTAGAAACACACAATGAATCAACAACAACTTACATTTATATAGCGCCCTTAACGTAGTAAAATGTCCCAAGGCGCTTCACAGGAGTGATTATCAAACCAAATTTGACATCGAACCACTAAGGAGATATAGGAACAGGAGTAGGCCATTCAGCCCCTCAAGCCTGCTCCGTCATTCAATGAGATCATGGCTGATCTGTGACCTAACTCCATATACCCGCCTTTGCCCCATATCCCTTAATACCTTTGGTTAACAGAAAGCTATCAATCTCGGATTTAAAATTAACAGTTGATGTAGCATCAATTGCCGTTTGCAGAAGAGAGTTCCAAACTTCTACCACCCTTTGTGTGTAGAAGTGTTTCCTAATTTCACTCCTGAAAGGTCTGGCTCTAACTTTTAGACTATGCCCCCTAGTCCTGGACTCCCCAACCAGTGGAAATAGTTTCTCTCTCTCTACCCTGTCTGTTCCCCTTAATATCCTGAAAACTTCGATCAGATCACCCCTTAACCTTCTAAATTCCAGGGAATACAACCCTAATTTGTGTAATCTCGCCTCGTAACTTAACCCTTGGAGTCCAGGTATTATTCTGGTAAACCTACGCTGCACTCCCTCCAAGGCCAATATATCCTTCCTAAGGTGTGGTGCCCAGAACTGCTCACAGTGCTCCAGGTGTGGTCTAACCGGGGTTTTGTACAGCTGTGGCATAACTTTAACCCCCTTGTATTCTAGTCCTCTAGATATAAAGGCCAGCATCCCATTAGCCTTTCTGATTATTTTCTGTACCTGTTCGTGACATTTTAATGATCTATGTACCTGGACCCCCAAGTCTCTTTGGACCTCCACTGTTTTTAGCCTTTCCCCATTTAGAAAGTACCCTGTTCTATCCTTTTTAGGTCCAAAGTGGATGACCTCTCATTTGCCTACATTGAAATCCATTTGCCGCAGTTATGCCCATTCACTTAATCTGTCGATATCCCTTTGTAACTTTAAGCTTCCATCTACACTACCTACAATGCCACATATCTTTGTGTAATTGGCAAATTTGGATATATGACTTTCTATGCCATCATCTAAGTCGTTAATAAATACTGTGAATAGTTGAGGCCGAAACACAGGACAAATCTCAGATTCAAAATTAATTGATCTAGCATCAACTGCCATTTGTGGAAGAGCGTTCCAAACTTCTACCACCCTTTATGTGTAGAAGTGTTTCCTAACTTTACTCCTGAAAGGCCTGGCTCTAATTTTTAGACTATGCTCCCTAGTCCTAGACTCCCCAACCAAGTTTCTCTCTATCTACCCTTGAATATCTCTCCATCAAAGCCACTTTGTAACCAGGCACAGAGGAGAAGTAAGGCAGCGGATGTTGCTGTCCTCTGCTTCCAGCACAGCATGGCTATGATCGAACACGCGCTACATGCACAGAATTGCAAGTTGTTGATGATGGGCAAGCAAACGGACATCGAGTGGTTTGTCCGCATGCATAAGGAATGCAGATCGAGGACTGCGCTGTCAAGAGGGCAATATGTAGATGAGGAATAGGAGGGGGAACCTTGGGGCACATCCAAGAAATCCGTGCAGGGAGGGAAGGAGAATAATTGCAGGTTGCTGGTTACAACATGACCGGCAGAAGGAGAACCAAGTGAAGCTGGTGTCACAGAACAGAAACAGTGGAGGGTATGGTAGCATAGTGGTTAAGTTACTGGACGAGTAGTAATCAGGAGCCCTGGACTAATGATCTGGAGACATGGGTTCAAGTCCCACCGCGGCAGCTGGGGAATTTAAATTCAGTTAAATCTGGAATAAAAAGCCATCTGGTTCACTTTAGGGAAGGAAATCTGCTGTTCTTACCCGGTCTGGCCTACCTGTGACTCCAGACCCACAGCAATGTGGTTGACTCTTAACTACCCTCTGAAATGGCTGAGCAAGCCACTCGGTTGGTCCAAACCACAATTTGCGATGGGCAATAAATCCCCACATCCAGTGAATGAATTTTTTTTTTAAATGGAGTGGTCAACCGCGTTGAAGACTACAGGAACATCGAGGAGGACAAGGACGGATAATGTGACATGGTCGCAGTCACGAAGGATGGTACTGGTAACTTGGACCACGGCAGTCTCAGTGCGATGACCAAAAACTGGACTGAAGGGATTTGTAAAGGGACTGGCGGAAGAAGTGAGCTCACAGGTGCATAGTCAAGGTCTTGGAGGCGAAGGTGGGGGTTAGAGATGATGCAGTAGTTGGAGAGGATGGAAGTGTTGAAGGTGGACCTTTTAAATCGGAGCAATGACAGCATTTTTGAAGGGTGGAGGGTGCTTGTGGAAAGGGAGTCGCTGATAATTTCAACAAGGGAATGTGGCTGGAGGTCAGACGTTTGGTTGGGAGGGGGGCTGAGAGGGCAGGAGGTGCACGGTCTGAAGTGAAAAACTGTTTCAAAACAAATGGAATTTACTTTTAGAAAAGAGACGGTCATCACGGTGGCATAGTGGTTAGCACTGTTACCTCACAGCGCCAGGGACCCGGGTTCGAATCCGGCCTCAGGTGACTGTCTGTGTGGAGTTTGCACATTCTCCCCGTGTCTGCGTGGGTTTCCTCCGGGTGCTCCGGTTTCCTCCCACAGTCCAAAGATGTGCGGGTTAGGTTGATTTGGCTATGATAAATTGACCCTTAGTGTTAGGGGGATTAAATACGTGGGGTTACGGGGATAGGGTGGGATATGTGTCGGTGCAGGCTCGATGGGCCGAAATGGCTTCTATCTGCACTGTGGGGATTCTGTGATTCTGTGATCACAGAAACACACCTACCAGTTGATCGTTCCATTCTTTAAAAAAATACTAAACAGAGAGATTTTTAAAATTACATCGCAAACGTGCAGCCTCTCACACACTGCCATCACCTGTAGGACACTGTGCTTCTGGTCGCTGGCGTCTGCAGTCGTACTCTGGACAGCTTTCACCACGTTGATGAGGTCGACACCTGCAGGGAAATGGAAACAGATCCCAAAGGAAGTTAAAAAATCTCCAGCACTGTCAGTTAATTTACTGAGCGACTTTAGTGCGTCTGGTCCCAATGTGCTTTTGTTCGAACCCTTTACTCTGAATGTTCGAAACTTCACGCACCTTGTGACTCAAATTGTTGTATTGCTTCACTCAGAGCCTCTTCCGGCTCCATTTCAAATTCGGTCATGTTTTCTTGCACTACAGTGTCGAAGGTCTCCTGAGTAATCCGTCTGCTCGCCATTCTTCTGGAAATTTCACTGCCTTACAGTAGATCTCTGTCACTACATTTAAAAAAATGTGTATTAAGAAAATTTAAAAAGCACCAATAGATTTGTTTGGGGCAGGTTTGTAAAATCCTTCGGCAAAGTGTCAGGTTAGATATTAGGAAGTATTTCATTTCAGACAGCCACTGCCCTCTGGAACAATTACCGTAGCATGCGACGAGTAAAAGGAAGCTGGGAGGAAGGAGGGGACTTCCAGTTATAAGGGATAAGTTACAGGTTAGCTGGAACTAGAAGGACTTCTGGGTTATTGCAGTCCCCCAGAGCTCGGAGCTGCAGAGAAATTAATTCCTCATAGATTTTCTCTAGAAAAGAGAAGGCTGAGGCGTGACCTGATAGAGGTCTTTAAAATTACGATAGGGCAGACGTAGAGAAGATGTTTCCACTTGTGGGGGGAGACTAAAACTAGGGGCCATCAATATAAGATAGTCACTAGTAAAACAATCAGGGAATTCAGGAGAAACTTCTTTACCCAGAGAGGGGTGAGAATGTGGAACTCGCTACCACAGGGAGTGGTTGAGGCGAATAGCATAGATGCATTTAAGGGGAAGCTGGATAAACACATGAGGGAGAAAGGAATAGAAGGATAGCATAGGTGGGAGGAGGCTCGGGTGCAGCATAAACACCTGTTGGGCCGAATGGCCTGTTCCTGTGCTGTAAATTATCTATGTAATTTCTAAATTGATGTCAGTTTTTTTTTTATTGCCTCTCCCAGCTCGGGAGGGCGAGTCAATGACACCACCGTGTCTGAATAGGGCCGACTTGAGGAGCGAATGG
The DNA here is from genome assembly GCA_030390025.1 of Squalus acanthias. Classification (NCBI taxonomy): domain Eukaryota; kingdom Metazoa; phylum Chordata; class Chondrichthyes; order Squaliformes; family Squalidae; genus Squalus; species Squalus acanthias. Next base: position 37,824,379 of record CM059443.1, read on the forward strand.
TCTTTTGATGCTCTTATTTTTATATGTTTGGATTTTGGCTGGTCTCTTTCAAAAGGAAATTAAACAAGGTTGGTCACAACTTGGCACACCAATACACTGGGATAAGGATAGAATGAGCAGTGTTGTCACTGAAAAGACTTGAAAGAAAGACTTGCATTTCTACAGCGTCTTTCACAACCACAGGACGTCCCAAAGAAGTACTTTTTCAAGTGTAGTCACTGTTGTAATGTAGGAAACACGGCAGCAAGCTCTCTCAAACAGCAATGTGATAATGACCTAGATAATCTGTTTTAGTGATGTTGGTTGAGGGATAAATATTGGCCTCAGGACCCCGGGGATAACTCCCCCACTCTTCTTTGAAACAGTACCACAGGATCCTTTTACGCCCATCTGGGAGGGCAGACGGGGCCTCGGTTTAGCATCTCATCTGAAAGACGGCACCTCCGACAGTGCAGCGCTCCCTCAGCACTGCACTGGGAGTGTCAGCCTGGATTTTTGTGCTCCAGTCTCTGGAGTGGGACCTGAACCCACAACCTTCTGACTCAGAGGCGAGCGGGCGCTACCACTGAGCCACTGGCTTTGTACAGTACAACAGCATCACCCTTGGCTCAGTGGCAGCGCACCCACCTCCTGATTCAGAAGTTAAGCCCATCTAATTTCCACCCAAGTCATTTATTTTACACTTTTGTGAAATGAATACAATTTAGAGAGGGTCCCTAAAATGTGGCTGCAGTCCCTTGGTGAATGGAAATGGTTTTTATTAAAAGAAAATCCAATTAATTTCAAATTTTTAATCAAATGCTCAGGTATTTTGGGGGGTTGAAAACATCCCATTGTTGTGCTGGCAGCCCCTGGATGTGCGCTGAATGTGTGGGTTTAATTATAATTATAATTAAGAGCCTTTTCCACCTACCTCAGCTCTGCAGTCCCCCCGTGCGCCACACCCTTCGCCTTCCTCCCGTTACCATAGTAGCAGCGGAGATTCGTTCCCCCACCCAACCAGCCAACAGAGAGGCGGAACGGTTTCCCCGGCGCACCTACTTCCGGTACAACAATCTTGTGTTTCATGGATTTCGTTTTTTTTTTAAAGAGATTGGCAGAAGGGAGGGAATTTTTTTTAATTTTGATTTCCCAGCTCTCTCAATACTGATAGTGCCCTTCAATTCCTCTGTTAATAAATGCATTCTTTGCTTTTTTTTTTAATTAGTTGTACAGGAACTCCTGCATCATTTAGAAAAAAAGACGCAAAATTAGATCGCAAGCATTTACATCTGTTTATGTCATGTCAATCTGGTCATTATCACATTGCTGTTTGTGGGAGCTTGCTGTGTGCAAATTGGTTGCCGCGTTTTCTACATTACAACAGTGACTACATTCCAAAAAGTACTTCATTGGCTGTAAAGCATTTTGAGACGTCCGGTGGTTGTGAAAGACGCTATATAAATGCAAGTCTGCACTACCACAATCGGGGTAGCCCATTCACTTTTGTCAGTTTTTACTAGCACTCTGTTCTCCAAGCTTCGTTAACTCTTCCTCCACCTGACTTTTCAACACATAGGAGACCGGCCTTGCCTTACAATAGACAGGCTTCGCGTTGGACTTGGTGCGGATATGCGCATCATACCCAGTGATTTCCTCATAACTGTCTGAGAACATGCTTTTATACTTCTGACGAAAGGTCTTCGACCTGAAACGTTAACTCTGTTTCTCTCTCCACGGATGCTGCCTGGCCTGCTGAGTTTTTCCAGCATTTTCTGATGCTTTTATACTTGTTCAGCATTGTGTCGAGTCCCTTCTTTGAAGCATCTACACTGAAGATGTTTTTCCAGTCTAATTTTAACTTTCTCAACCAGTCTTTGCCCATGAGGGCTGGCCTGTTGTTGTAGCTCGCTACAATAGGCAGCTTTACTGACTGGCCATTGTGCTGAACTGTACATTCCATTTGTCCACATGTCTCTAGGATTTCTCCAGAGTAGGTTTTTAACTCTACGGTACTCTTTGAAAATGGTATTTGATTAAACTTACTCTCGTATGTGTCCTTACTCATGATAGAGCAGTCCGCCACTGTGTCAATATACATATCAATATATTGCTCGTTGATCAATAGTTTTGTATGGAAGTCTTTCTTATGACTGATAGCATTGCCACTAGTGACATAGATACTGTAGATGCCTAGCTCTTCAACATCAGGTGTGCTCACTTCAATATTGTGAATTCCTCCCTTTTGATGTCGCTGCTTTGCATTGCCACTAGAATGGTTCTTACTTCCTGCTTTCGATCTAGCTCTGCAAGCTGTTGAAATATGGCCTTGCTTCTATCAGTGAAAACACTTTACATTTCTGTATTGGCAGGACTGTGGTGAGTGATTTCCATTGCAGCGATAACAATTCACTGAACTGTTCTCACCGACATGCTTTTGACTCGGTCTCACAACTTTAGGTTCGGCGGTGGCTTTGTGACTGTAGACCTCAGCTGCACTGGTCACTTGAGTTGGACGGAGCTCCCTAGCATTCTTAGACGCTGTCTCCATCGATAGGGCAATTTTGCATGGTATGTCAAACGTTAGGTTCGGAGTGTTCAGTAACTTGGACTGTGTGCGCTCATCCACCAGTCCACACACAACTTATCTCGCAACGCACGATCCAAAAATGTGCCGAAGTTACAATGCAAAGACAGGTTCTTAAGAGCTACAATGTACTCACTGATGGTTTCACTTCGTTTTTGGTTTCTGGTACCAAACTTATAGCTCTCTGCTATTTCTAATGGCTTTGGGTCAAAATGGTCCTCGAGTTTCTCGACAATGTCTTCAAACGAAGCATCCTTCACTTTCCCTGGCGCGAGCAGGTTTGTCAACGTTCCGTAGACATCCGGCCCAATCTCCGTTAGAAAAGTTGTTTTTTTACGTTCATGAATTACTTTATTTTGAGCTTGAACATTCTCATCTGCACCTTCGGTCTCAATAATGTTATTGGCCCTAAAAAACATCTCCATCCGCTCAATGTAAGAACGGAATGGTTCGTGAGCTCGGTCATACAGGCCGAGGCTTCCGATGAATCCTGTAGGCGCGGCCATGATTGTCCCGATCCCATCGAACAGTGACTCAGCCGCTACCTGTGTACCTGTGACAATCAACGCTGTTGTTGCGGTGTGTACATACACGCGAAGGCTCAGCACAGACAATTGTGTATCAGCATTAACAGTAAAACGTCGCAAAAAATTCAGTTTAGATGTCACAAATTCACCTTAAACTTTTCCACTCAAAGGTTGAACACTGTGTCCTTCCATGATCCCTAAAAATGGCTTTGGAATCCCATCCTCATCGCCAAAAATGTAATATATGTGGGTAGAACAAATGAAGGACAGAGACAATGAGCTGCTAGTCCATGTGCTTGTTTACTAGGCCAGAGCAAACCGAGCATGCTCATACTAAACCATGTGACAAACCATGTGATAATACATTACAATAATGACCAGATAATCTGTTTTTGTTATGTTGATTGAGGGATAAATATTGGCCCAGGACATCGGGGAGAACTCCCCTGCTCTTCTTCGAAATAGTGCCATGGGATCTTTTACATCCACCTGAGAGAGCAGACGGGGCCTTGGTTTAACGTCTCATCCAACAGTGCAGTGCTCCCTCAGTAATTTACTGGAGTGTCAGCCTAGATTTTTGTGCTCAAGTCTCTGGAGTGGGACGTGAACCCACAACCTTCTGACTCAGAGGCGAGAGAGTGCTGCCCACTGAGCCACTGGCTGACGACACTAGTGAGTTTCACATCCTAACCACTTTCTGGGTAAAGAAGTTTCTCCTGAAATCCCTATTAGATTTATTAGTGATTCTTATATTCTTGGCTCCTAGTTCTGATCTCCTCCCCAAGGGAGGTTGTTGCTGGTTTTGGAACTCAAAGATTCCCGTGAGCTACATCTCATTCTTGTTTACATAATTTAAATTACTTCACACTGCCAGCTTGGTGATACTTTTGTCTCTGAATCCTAAAGATGTGGGTTAAAGTTCCACTCCGGGTCTTGACTGCCTAATTTAAGCTGACACTTCAGTGCAGTGCTGAGGGAGTGCTGTATTGTCAGAGGAGCTGCCTCTGGATGAGATATTCAACTGAGGACCCCGTCTGGTTATTTACTTGGATGAGCCGCAGTTTCCTCTAGTTAAACATTGGGAAGACTGAAGACGTCGTCTTCGGTCCCTGCCACAAACTCCGTACCCTCGCCACCAATCCCATCCCCTTCCCCGGCCATTGTCTTAGGCTGAACCAGATTGTTTGCAATCTCAGGGTTTCCTATTCGAACTGAGCTTTCAACCTCATATCCGTTCCACCACAAAGACTGCCCTCATCCACCTCTGCAGCATCGCCCGCCTCCACTCCTACCTCAGCTCATCCATTGAAACACTCATTCATGCCTTTGACAAGCTTGGCAATTCCAATGCTCTCCTGGCCGGCCTCCCACCCTCCACAAATTTCAAATCATCCAAAACTCTACTGCCAGTATCCTATTCCGCTCACCCGTCACCCCCGTGCTCACTGACCTACATTGGCTCCTGACCGCCCCCCCAAAGCCTCCAATTTAAAATTCTCATCCTGGTGTTTAAATCCCTTTGTAGTCTTGCCCCATCTTCTCTCTCTATTCTCCCCCCCACCCCCGCCCCAACTCTGTTCCTCTGACTCGAGCTCTCTTTGCTTTCCCACCTTGTTTCGCTCCACCATTGGCGGCCGTGTCTTCAGCCATCTCAGCCCCTTGGTCAGGAATTCCCTCCCTAAACCATCCTGACTCTCCGCCTCTCCCTCCTCCTTTAAGACGCTCCTTAAAGCATAGCGCACCTGTCTTAATTTCTCCTTATGCGGCTCTGCGTCCATGTTTTGTCTGATAACGCTCCTGTGAAACACTTTGGCACGTTTTCCTATCTGAAAAGCACTGTATTATTGCACGTTGCTGTTGTCTACCAGGAAATGGTGTGCACCCAGGGTGCTGAATGCAAGGACGATGGGAAACAGACAGCCTTCACTGCTGATGGGCTGAAACACTGGGAAATGTGGATGTAAGACTAAGAACTGGACCGAGACTACAAATCCAATTAAAACAAAATATTGTTTCTGGAATGTGTGTGTCTGTCTGTATCTGTACGTGTGTGTCTGTGTGTGGGTGTGAGTGTGAGTATCTGTGTGTCTGTACGTGTGTGTGTATCTGTGTGTTTGTATGTGTGTACGTACATGTGTGTGTGTACGTATACCTGTGTGTCTGTACGTGTGTGTGTGTGTACACCTGTGTGCGGATCGATGTGTCTGTGTGGATACTAGATGAGGACGAGGCCGAGTTTAGGCTGCGACACCTCCCGTGGTTAATCACACTGTCTCGGCTCAGGCACGGAGAATGAATAATTAGGTGAGGTACCAGTGGGGATTCCGGTGCCTGTTCAACTCGACCCCACGCAAATATCAGTGCTGTCAGGAGAGGAGATGAAGAAGGGGAGTAAACTGAAAAGAACGAGCAAGTTATGTCAAAAGAATCAAGAATTAAAGGGAGGGATGAGAAGAAAGCTGAGGTCTCACCACCATCACTCTGCGGTCATTTCTTGGAAAATAAGAATCTAAATGGGGTAGAAGAGCAAAGGGATCTCGGAGTGCAAATACACAAATCACTAAAAGTAGCGACGCGGGTTAATAAGGCCATAGAAAAAGCAAACCAAGCACTGAGGTTCATTTCGAGAGGGATAGAATTGAAAAGTAGAGAAGTTATGTTAAACTTGTATCAAACCTTGGTTAGACCACACTTGAAGTACTGCGTACAGTTCTGGTCGCCATATTATAAAAAGGATATAGAGGCACTGGAGAGGGTGCAGAGAAGATTTACAAGGATGATACCAGAAATGTGAGGTTATACCCATCAGGAAAGGATGAACAGGCTGGGTATCTTTTCTCTTGAAAAGAGAAGGCTGAGGGGTGACCTAATAGAGGTCTTTAAAATTATGAAAGGTTTTGATAGAGCAGACACAGAGAGAGCGTTTCCACTTGTGGGGAAGAGCAAAACTAGAGGCCATCAATATAAGATAGTCACCAAGAAATCCAATAGGGAATTCAGAAGAAACTTCTTTCCCCAGAGAGTGGCGAGAATGTGGAACTCGCTACCACAGGAAGTGGTTGAGGCGAATAGTATAGATGGATTTAAGGGGAGGCTGGACAAGCACATGAGGGGAAAAAGGAATAGAAGGTTATGCTGATGTTAGATGAGGAAAGACGGGAGGAGGCTCGAGTGGAGCATAAACGCCAGCATGGACTGGTTGGGCCGAATGGCCTGGTTCTGTGTCGTATATCCTGTGTAATCCTATGTAAACAGCCGCTGTGTCAAACCGTAGAACTGAGTGAAACAGGGAATTAGGGCAGGAGAAGGACGATAACACAAGCCCGTAGGTGACAAACCCTCTTGGGGATTAGGTGTTCTTACTTATAAGGTTATCAGTTATTACTCAAGGCAATAGGGTTCAAAAGCATTTATTGGCAATCATAGGAATTAAGCATACAACAATAACTATTATTAACAATAATTACACATATAATTAAGAGTTCAGTTCACTTACGGTAATACGAGCTCACCGTAGCATTTAACACGTTACAGGTTCGAGCTGGGCTGGGGGGGCTGGTGGTGGGTCAATGACTCATCGAGCCGCATCGAATTCTGAGCCATCTCTCCGAACACCCCCCCTTTTCTTATGACCTTTTTCTCCACGAGAATAGCATTACCTCTTTCAATAACTTCAGTTTTAACGGGAATCGCTCCCCGCACTCTATCACAGCTCCACCTGGACTGAGCTGTCAAACAAGTCGTTCAGCTGGAGACAGTTACAGGGAGACTAAGGCGCAAGGGCTCCCCGAGAGGGGACGTTGTCACTTGTCCACATTCCTTACCCAACGTTCACGGGGGAGTTAGCGTCCTAGCTATTGAAATTATAACTTCTCGAATTGATGGTCGATGTATCCTGAGACCATTCATTATGAGAAAGAAAGACTTGCATTTCGATAGCGCCTTTCACAACCTCAGGACGTCCCAAAGCGTTTTACAGCCAATGAAGTCCCTCTTGGGAGTGTAGTCACTGTTGTAATGCAGAAAACGCGGCAGCCAATTTGCGCACAGCAAGCTCCCACAAACAGCAATGTGATAATGACCAGATAATCTGGGGTTTTTTTCGTGATGTCGATTGAGGGATAAATATTGGCCAGGACGCCAGGGAGAACTCCCCTACTCTTCTTTGAAATAGTGCCATGGGATCTTTTACGTCCACCTGAGAGAGCAGACGGGGCCTCGGTTTAACATCTCATCCGAAAGGGGGCACCTCCGACAGTGCAGCGCTCCCTCAGCACTGCACTGGGAGTGTCAGCCTGGATTTTTGTGCTCAAGTCTCTGGAGTGGGGCTTAAACCCACAACCTTCTGACTCAGAGGCGAGAGTGTTACCCACTGAGCCACGGCTGCCAGGCTTTAAGAACACAAGAAAGCAAGGAAGAGTAAAAAGCTATTCACCCAATCGTGCTCCTATCTTTCAGAGTCTATGAACAGTATTTTGAACTCTACCCCACCCATTAGGTCACTCAGGAGGAGTTCTGAAAGGTTTCTATTTACCCCTCGAAGTTATATCAAGCAAAAACATCCAAATTATCGATCTAACCTTATATCCTACATTATAATTCCTTGTCCTAACATTTCTGTTGTCCAACAGAAGTGTTATATTCCAAACACATCCAGCTCTATATTTATCCTTATAACCTTCAATTCCCATTACCAAACAGATATTCTTCTAGCTCAGTTTACAGTTATTAATCAAGTCAGTGTTAACTGATTTAGTTTATAGAATCATAGAATGACACAGCACAGAAGGAGACCATTCAGCCCATCGTGCCTGTGCTGGCTCTTTGGTCGAGCTATCCAATTAGTCCCACTCCCCTGCTCTTTCCCCACAGCCCTGTAAATTTTTGTCGTTGGGATCCTTTTTCATATAACAATTATCCTGCGACACAATAGCGTGCACAGCCTTGTACCCGAGAAGCCCCAAGTTCATAGCGGAGGGAGCGAAAAGTTTTTCCAAACCACATTTATTAAATTACCTGTGTTATGAATAAGGTACACAAGTAGAAGAGGCAGTTGTCTCGTGAGTCAGACCTCTATCTCCCTCCATGTCTCCTCATTAAGTCGGTGTTTATGTCTCAGTGAAGTTACCTCAGCTCATCAGCCTATCCCATAATAACTTGCTGAGCCGATGAGCTCATGGCTCCCCCTCTGGCTGTCAGACCCGTGATGTCATAGTGGTCAGCAGGTCAGTTTGACCTCTTGCCTCTGCGAGCGAGCTCAAAGGTCACCTGATGTCATCCATGGAGGTGTCAAGGTATGGTGGTCAAACCTCGTTACCACACATACCACTCAGAATAAAAGCAAATAAGCTGTAAAACACACAAAATAGATTGGAAAGAAGCAAATAATGAAGGAATGAAGCACGGATTTGTACATTGAGCAATCTCCAAGGTCTAGATATATCTCTGAGTTGGTAGGGGACAGTGACTGGGCCTGAGGTGGACATGGGCTCAAGATAATGCAAAGCTTCATATGTCATTACTTCTTTATCATTCAGCTCTTTACAGTCTAATTCCCCGTCAAACCATACTGTCCTATAATCTTTTCGGGGATTCCCAGAATTGAAAAGCCGTGACGTTTGCCACCGTTTTGAAACATTTTTCCCCAGGCCACGTCTATAAATGGCCAGCAGGTGGGTGATGCCTGCAGAAACTTCACAATTGGAAATTATTACAGCACATGTGTGAACCGGTTTACTCATAAGGCTAATATCTCAAAATAAAAATTGGATAAAAAAACATGGCTATACACCATGTCCGGAGACACATTTCTGGCAGAGTTAGGTTATAAACTAGGAAAAACCATCGGTGAGGGCAGCTACTCCAAAGTAAAAGTAGGCAGTTCTAAGAAATACAGGGAGAATGTTGCCATAAAGGTAGTAGACAGGAAGAAGGCGCCACCAGACTTTGTCAATAAGTTCCTGCCAAGGGAATTGGCCATCTTGAGAGGAATCAAACACCCTCATATTGTTCAGGTTTATGAATTCATTGAGGTCTGCAATGGGAAGCTTACATTGTTATGGAGCAGGCGGCCACGGATCTCCTTCAGTTGATTCAACACAGGGGCCACATCCCGTGCAATGAAGCCCGACACTTGTTTTCCCAGATCGCCTGCGCGGTCAAATATCTTCACGAGCACGACATTGTCCATCGGGACCTCAAGTGCGAAAACATCCTGTTGACCGAAGAAATGCAGGTAAAGATCACCGATTTTGGATTTGGCAAGAAGATCCACGGGTACCCTGATCTCAGCAGCACTTACTGCGGCTCTGCCGCCTACGCCCCGCCCGAGGTCCTCATGGGCGTCCCCTACGACCCCAAAAAGTACGACATTTGGAGCCTGGGGATCATCCTTTATGTGATAGTGACTGGGTGCATGCCCTTTGATGATTCAAACATCAGCAAGTTACCCAAGAGCCAGCAGAAAGGGGTGGTCTACCCCGAGAGCATCCAGCTGGACGAGAAATGCCAATCTTTGATTCGGGAGCTGCTGCAGTTCTGCCCCTCAGGACGACCGGCTGCCAATCAAATTGTCAAGCACGCATGGCTTAGAGACAAGTAGAATGACCAAAAAAAACCCTACGGGGCATGAACATTAGTTCTTCATAGTGTTACCATAATGAGTGTAACGACCTTTCTAAAACCATTCGCAATTAAAGCTTTGAAAGTGCACAAGCTTTTTTTTTTTCTAGTCAGTATTGAAACTTTGAGCCAAGGAGGTTTCTACACGGTGAATCGCGTCGGAAGGAAAACCCAATTTTGGAGTTGCCGCGTAAGATTCTACTGACATCTGCGTTGAGGTACTTGGGCAATTCTGAAAGACCAGTCTAATTAGAGAAATCTGAACCAGAAGATTATGAAAGGGTTCGATAGAATAGACGTAGAGAAGATGTTTCCACTTGTGTTGAGACCAGAACTAGGGGGCCAGCAATATAAGATAGTCACTAATAAATCCAATCAGGAATTCAGGAGAAACTTCTTTCCCCAGAGAGTGGTGAGAATGTGGAACTCGCTACCACAGGGAGTGGTTGAGGCGAATAGCACAGATGCATTTCAGGGGAAGCTGGATAAACGCATGAGGGAGAAAGGAATAGAAGGTTAGGGTGATAGGGAGAGGTGAAGAGGGGTGGGAGGGGGCTCGAGTGGAGCAGAAACACCGGCACAGACCAGTTGGGCCGAATGGCCTGTTGCTGTGCTGTAGACTCGAGGTCTTCACCTGCTGGTGTGGTATTGGGTCATTCAGATCAGACAGCTCACGCAATCCTCCTCATCTGAGCTGATCTCAGTGAGTGAGGCCGGGGGAAGGGCGGGGGGGAAGGGAAAAAACTCAGCCAGAATTCCCGCACCCGATCACAAGCTGATGAGCCCCACTGAAAAATACACGTGTGTAGATCAGCGCTCAGAAAAGTAGTGGGGCTCAGCTGTGATGCTTCTCATCGCCAATTGGCCGACTGAAACTCACCATCTATTCATATATGAAGAATGGGCATTGGACGGTGCAACAGGCTCGAGGGGCTGAGTGGCCGACTCCTGTTCCTGTGTAACAGGCTCGAGCGGCTGAGTGGCCTACTCCTGTTCCTGTGTAACAGGCTCGAGGGGCTGAGTGGCCTACTCCTGTTCCCGTGTAACAGGCTCGAGGGGCTGAGTGGCCGACTCCTGTTCCTGTGTAACAGGCTCGAGGGGCTGAGTGGCCTACTCCTGTTCCTGTGTAACAGGCTCGAGGGGCTGAGTGGCCGACTCCTGTTCCTGTGTAACAGGCTCGAGGGGCTGAGTGGCCGACTCCTGTTCCTGTGTAACAGGCTCGAGGGGCTGAGTGGCCGACTCCTGTTCCTATGGTTGTCAATGTTCATGAAACTATATTGCAGCAAGAGTCATTGGGGTGACTGCGAGATTTAGTGCTTCCACCTGGGGGGGGCGGGCGGACCCTGCTCGTGGGAAGCTCAGGTTGGAGAAAGGGTTGGGACACTTTGCCCCTATTCTCCAGCCCGTACTCCCGCCAGTGTAGCTCTCCCAGTAATTACCCCCATTTAATTTTTCATTCTCTGGATGTGGGCGTCGCTGGCAAGGCCGGCATTTATTGCCCGTCCCTAATTGCCCCTGGAGAAGGTGGTGGTGAGCCACCGCCTTGAACTGCTGCAATATGAAGAGCAATATGTATTCTCACAATTTTTTTTTTAAAAGCGAGGCACCCACACAAAAGGTGGTTTAATATGCCAAATGGAAATTGATTTTCCCAGTAACTAAGCAATAAACAATGTATTAATTTAGGAAGGAACATAGGAACAGGAGTCGGCTATTCAGCCCATCGGGCCTGTCCCACCATTCAATTAGATCATGGCTGATTTGTATCTTAGCTCCATTTACCTGCTTTATGTAATCTGGGTAATCAGAAAGACACCTTTCATCTTAAAGGAGGAGAGAGAGATAGAGAGGCGGAGAGGTTTAGGGAGCAAATTCCAGAGCTTAGGGCCTCGGCAGCTGAAAGCACGGCCGCCAATAGTGGAGCGATGGAAATCGGGGATGCACAAGTGGCCAGAATTGGAGGAGCGCAGAGATCTCGGACGTTTGTGGGGCTGGAGGAGGCTACAGAGATAGGGAGGGGGGCGAGGCCACGGAGGGATTTGAAAGCAAGGATGAGAATTTTAGAATTGAGGAGCTGCTGGACCAGGAGCCAGCACAGGGGTGATGGGCGAACGGAACTTGGGCAGCAGAGTTTTGGAGGAGGTCAAGTTTACGGAGGGTGCAAGGTGGGAGGCTTGCCAGGAGAGCATTCGAATAGTTTAGAGTCTAGAGGTAACAAAGACATGGAAGAGAGTTTCAGCAGCAGATGAGCTTAGGCAGGGTCGTAGTCGGGCGATGTAATCAGGCAAAAATAATTGACACCGAGCCAAGGAAGGAGACATTAGGGCACTTGGACAAAGAGGTAGGTTTTAAGGAGCGTCTTAAAGGAGGAGAGAGGGGTTTAGGGAGGGAATTCCAGAACTTAGAGACTACAGTTCACAGCACAAAGCAGCCATACTGCCACCAAACTCAGCTCCACTCAAAGATACCGTTACTGCTGTTAATGAAAATGCTTCCAGTAAGCATGTTCTCTTCAGGATACTGTTAATATATTAAATCAAATCTAAAGCTAAATACTGCGGATGCTGGAAACACTCAGCAGGTCAGGCAGCATCTGTGGAGAGAGAAACAGAGTCAACGTTTCAGGTCATTCAGGTAACGAAGGGGTCATCAACCTGAAACATGAGGGTGATTTTAACCCTCCTCGCTCAGCAGAAACCGGGCGGGCGGGCAGTTAAAATCGTCCTGGGCTCTCTCCTGTCCAAAAGTCGCCATGATCGCAACATCTGCAATTTTAACCTGCTCTCCCGAGCAGGCAGCAAGGACAGGCGCCCGGAGCCAACAGGGGTCCTTCTTTACATACGCACTGTTGCGGCCCGATGACATCATTGAGACCCGACTGTAATTTTAACTCAGGCCTGAGCGGGGAATCCACCTGGAATTAAAATCGGGGCCGATATTAATTCTGTTTCTCTCTCCACAGATGCTGCCTGACCTGCTGAGTGTTGCCAGCATTTTCTGTGTGTATATACTGTTAATACACATTGTGTGTGCCGCACAGAGCAAGTTGTACACTGCCTCTAACCATTTTTTTGTACCCAACTGCGAATGGGTTCACTGGGGAAATAAATGATTGTTTGTTCAGTGTGAGAGATGGTTACTTTCATTTGTTGGGTGTGTGTGAAACTAAAGACAACCATTGATATCTCCACCCTGAGTCCTTCATTCATTGACATTCTTGTTCTCACTATCTCCTCTGGTCTCAACAGCAACACCCACATCTCTTTCATCGCTAAAGCAGCCTCCAACACACTCATTCTGCTCGTTCGTGCCAACGCTTCCTTGCCACCTCAAATCTATTAGCTCTTTACTAAAGCCAACATCCATCCAACACTTAAATCCTGCTTCCACATTTGGGGTGACTCTTCTAACACTCCTTGGCATGATGCAAGAGGCGGAGTGTTGTCTGAAAGGTGACTCCTCTCTCACCTCTGGTCTCCAATCTAACTCCCTTCATGTCAACCTTGTTTAACCGATAATATTGCGGTCACTGTTCCTCTGATCTCCAAACATGCTCTTCCTTCTTATTGTGACTTCACTGTTCAAACCAAGATTCATCACAGCATTGCCTCTTACTCCAACTCATTCTTTGCCAGGACCTCCAAACTGTGGACCTCCTCTCCTCCCTCAGTCCTACAAGGTGCAGAGTCTTAAAACCCCAAATTTGGTGTCACACACTTATTATTTCCTCATTACCTTCTCAGCTCTATCAGGTGTCAGCCGTGGCTCAGTGGGTCGCACTCTCGCCTCCGAGTGAGAAGGTCGTGGGTTCAAGTCCCCACTCCAGAGACGTGAGCACAAAAATCTAGGCTGACACTCCAGTGCAGTGCTGAGGGAGTGCCGCACTGTCGGAGGTGCCGTCTTACACACGAGACGTTAAACTGAGGCCCTGTCTGCTCTCTCAGGTGGACGGAAAAGATCCCATGGCACTATTTTGAAGAGGAGGAGGAGAATTCTCCCTGGTATCCTGGCCAATATTTATCCCTCAATCAACATCAGAAAAACAGATTATCTGGTTATTATTTCATTGCTGTTTGTGGGAGCTTGCTGTGCGCAAATTGGCTGCCGCGTTTCCTACACTACAACAGTGACGACACATTTCCCCGTACAACGGGCCTTGCGCCTACACAAGGTTTTTCAATAAAAAGTAAAAAACACAGAAAGCACGACAATGGTGTTGATTCATCCTTCAAAAGTCTACTGGTCCCAAGAACAGAGGGACCATTAATAATGAGTTAATATGGCCAAATGGAGTCAAGCTACCCCAGAATAACAATGGGTGAGCACCCCAGTGAGGATGAATCTCAATTGCTTTGAGGTTTGTTTGAATCACCTCAGTGAGCTTCACCATGGGGCGAGGGAGTCTCACCATCTGAACTGCCTGTTTAAAGGTTTTTCATGGTTGACATTCTTTTCTTTAAAAGGGCATCTTGAAGGTGAGTCTCCCTGTTTGAAAGGTACTCCTAATAAGAACATTAGAAATAGGAGCAGGAGTCGGCCACACGGCCCCTCGAGCCTGCTCCGCCATTCAATAAGATCATGGCTGATCTTCGACCTCAACTCCACTTTCCCGCCCGATCCCCATATCCCTTGATTCCCTTAGAGTCCAAAAATCTATCGATCTCAGCCTTGAATATACTCAACGATTCAGCATCCACAGCCCTCTGGGGTAGAGAATTCTGAAGACTCACAACCCTCTGAGTGAAGAAATTCCTCCTCATCTCAGTGCTAAATGGCCGACCCCTTATCCTGAGACTATGCCCCCTAGTTCTAGACTCTCCAGCCAGGGGAAACAGCCTCTTGGCATCTACCCTGTCAATCCATCTCATGTTTCAATGAGATCACCTCTGATTCTTCTAAACTCCAGAGAGTATAGGCTCATTCTACTCAGTCTCTAATGGAAAGAGTCCAACTATGTGGGAGCCTGAGGGGCAAAACTGCATTGAAAGAGGTGCGAATCAGGTTGACTCCCTGCTTACAAACGGTGATGTCTTTAAATGGGAGACTTGATTGTCTCTTTTAAGCAGATCCAATGGAACAAGCCTGCCTCCCTTTTTGAACAAGGTGCGACTTCCTGTTCCGTGCCGTTCCCTGGAAGTCCCTTTCACGGCGACTGTAGATATTTCCACAGGAATTGTGTTTCCGGACGATCCAGCAGATTTGAGGAGCGGGAGAAGGGGAGCCACGGTTCCGTGAGATCACCCAATTAGAAATCTCAAGGGAGGAAGATCATCCGATTAGAATGGAACTGCCCGTCAAGAAGGGAGACTTGCCCAGCCCATTGACCGCCCAGCTTGGCTGCCTTTGGGTGATGCAACCCAACCCTATCCTACACCTCATTGATGAGGGTGATCTCTTAACTTAGAGTCAAAGTCACCCCCACTAATGAAATGCAAAAAACAAACATTTCACGGGTTTACCTATTGTATATTCTATTTTGTTTTCGCACGAGCATTGCAGATGAATCCCTTACTTTTCCTTCCCAAAGCAAAAGTGAACTTGTTTGTGTCTTGGAATGAAAGGAGCCGTGTTCCTTTATGAGGTCACAAAGAGTTGGTGATTTTGGAAAGCACGGGACGAAGGAGGTCAGGTTGACGGCAGGAAGTGACTCGTCAATTTATATTTCACTGCAAAGTTACTGCAGTCAATATTTTCTGGAGGCATTTCTAGGCACATGTCTATAAATGGTGATGGGGGATGGGGGTGTGACACCAGGAAAACTTCACAATTGCAAATTATTACAGCAGATGCATTGATAGGACAAGTTTGCTCATTGGGGTATTGCCTTAACAAGATGGCCGTGTAACATGTCGGGGAGCAAACTACTAGCACAGTTAGGTTATAAACTGGGGAAAACTATAGGAGAGGGCAGCTACTCCAAGGTTAAAGAGGCGGTTTCAAAAAAGTACAACAAAAATGTAGCAATCAAAGTGGTCGATAGGAAGAAAGTTCCAAAAGATTTCGCCAGTAAGTTCTTGCCGAGGGAGTTGGCCATTTTGAGAGGGATCAAGCATCCTCATATTGTCCATGTCTACGAGTTCATTGAGGTTCGTAATGGGAAAGTCTACATTGTTATGGAGCTGGTCTCCACAAACCTTCTACAGTTGATCGAACAAAGGACCTGTGTCTCATGCCAGGAGGCCAAGTGCTTGTTTTCTCAGGTTACCAAAGCCATCAAATACCTCCATGAACGTGACATTGTCCATCGAGACCTCAAGTGCGAGAACATCCTACTGACAGAGCAGATGCAGGTGAAGTTAGCAGATTTTGGATTTGGGAGGAAGAGCAGAGGCTATCCAGAGCTCAGCACCACCTACTGTGGCTCTGCCGCCTACTCTCCCCCTGAAGTTCTTCTGGGTGTCCCTTACGACCCCAAAAAGTATGATATCTGGAGTATGGGGGTCATCCTGTACGTGATAGTGACAGGGTACATGCCCTTCAATGACTCCATCATCAGCAAGTTACCAGAGAAACAGCTTATGGGTGTGATTTATCCAGAAGAGATTACACTAGAAGAAAAGTGCCAGTCTTTGATAGAGAAATTGTTAACTTTCAGTCCACCGATGCGTCCCACGGCTAACCAGGTTACAAGACATGCATGGTTTAGAGAACGCAAATAAAGGAATATGCTCTAAAGAGGGTCAATACAAGAGCCTTGTTGCATTATTACCGCAGGCACTGCTCTAGATTTTCCAAGCTGGTCGGTTGGTTTCAGTCAGAGACCAGACGTTGGTTGTCAAAGAAGGTAAAATTGGGTCAGATACACATAGAAAAATAGGAGCAGGAGTCGGCCATTCGAGCCTGCTCCGCCATTCAGTATGATCATGGCTGATCCTCTATCTCAATACCATATTCCCGCTCTCTCCCCATACCCCTTGATGTCTTTTGTGTCTAGAAATCTATCTATCTCCTTCTTAAATATATTCAGTGACTTGGCCTCCACAGCCTTCTGTGGTAGAGAATTCCACAGGTTTGCCACCCTCTGAGTGAAGAAATTTCTCCTCATCTCAGTCCTAAATATCCTACCCCGTTATCCTATCCTTAAACTAGTAGCTAGTTTCATATGAGAGAGACAGAGAGAGAGAAAGAGAGAGAGTGAGAGTGAGAGTGAGAAAGAAAGGAGAAAAAGGGAGAGAAAGAGGGAAAGGGAAAAAGAAAGACTTGCATTTCTATAGCGCCTTTCATGACCTCAGGATGTCCCAAAGTGCTTTACAGCCAATGAAGTACTTTTGAAGTGTAGTCAATGCAGGAAACACGGCAGCCAATTTGTGCACAGCAAGGTCCCACAAATAGCAATGTGATAATGACCAGATCATGTTCTTTTAGTGATGTTGGTTGAGGGATAAATATTGACCAGGATACCGGGGAGAACTCCCCAGCTCTTCTAAATAGTGCCACGGGATCTTTCACATTCACCTGAGGGGTGGCACCTCTGACAGTGCAGCACTCCCTCAGTACTGCACTGCAGTGTCAGCCTAGATTTTTGTGCTCAAGTCTCTGGAGTGGGACTTGAACCCACAACCTCCTGACACAGAGGCGAGAGTGCTGCTCACTGAGCCACAGCTGACACGGCATTGTTTAAATTATTTTCTTCCCATCGCTTGTCACTGACTCGGGGTCATGGGGCGAGAGCAGGGCAGTGGGATTGGTTCAATGCCATTGGACCCAGCCACCCTCGATAAATCAGCTATGAAGCCATTGTTAAATCATGGGTGGTGGAGAGTTAGTCGGCTATTGTGGGGAGGGGGGGGGCTTGTCAATACAGCTGAACCCAATCCAATCCTCATGTGATGAAAAATTTGCCAATTACTGTCCATTTGGGCAAGGAGCCAGAGGGATTACTGATCCCCATAGTACCTTATCCTGAATTGAGCCTTAAGACGACTAAGGGAGAAAAAACCACAAGCAGAAAACAAAGCAAAATTCATCATCTTCTCAAAGGGTACAACCAATTCTCAATTTGAGCCTACAGATTACTGCTCCTCAACGGGATGGCTAGTCGACTGAACGAGTACAGAATCCAGCGCCACTTTTTCTAGAATGTTACTGCAAGAGAATTTGTCTTCACACAGGTGAATATTCAGGTGTCAGGTGACCTTCGCACGCTCTTTGAATGTCACAATTGGAGAAAAGCCAACTTTCAGGGCTGAGCATCACCTCCAGGGCAACGAAGGTGGTTCCAGGGTTTAGAAGGATGAGTGATCAAGTGAGACGAGGGGTGTTCAATCTATTGCCCCCTTCCCGCCACAAGGAATGTTTGTGTGGAAACACCGTGTTGATGTGATACGGAGCCATACAGACCAGGACAGGTGCATGTTTGGTTGCCGGTCTATGTGGTCCTGGGCAACTTCAGTTGGGCTAGTGGCCGTGTCATGCAAATTCCAGTCAACTTTCCTGGGGCAAGGACGGGGATAAATCAACTCAAAGCTGCTTTGTCATCCAGGCAAGTGGAGAGTATTCCATCACACTCCTGACTTCTGCCTTGTAGATGCTGGAAAGGCTTTGGGGAGTCAGGAGGTGAGTCACTCGCTGCAGAATACCCAGCCTCTGACCTGCTCTCGTAGCCACAGTATTTATGTGGCTGGTCCAGTTAAGTTTCTGGTCCATGGTGACCCCCCAGGATGTTGATGGTGGGGGATTCGGCCACGGTAATGCCGTTGAATGTCAAGGGGAGGTGGTTAGACTCTTTCTTGTTGGAGATGGTCATTGCCTGGCATTTGTGTGGCGCGAATGTTACTTGCCACGATCGGCCTAAGCCTGAGTACTGCACAGTACTCCAAGTGTGGTGTAACAGAGGTGGAATCAAGCTGAGCCAACCCATCAAACTTTACTGTCTAGACCCCACCCTTCAGTTTACTGATGGATCAGTGAGTTTACCCAGGAGCCCAGCTACACAAGAGGCTGCTCAGTGTCACTGGGCGAGAGGAGGGAGGACAAAATCCACCAGGGTTCCCATTCCTGATCACTAACCAGCCACCCCCCCTTGCTGGAAGCCCATGGACTGCATGGGGTTTGGCTGGGAGGGTTGTCACCATCGAACATGCAACAGGATTACAACACACTTCAGAAAAGACCAACCTTGCTTTTCATGCACGTTGGATGGTTTTTTGTGCTCAGGAAGTCTTGGTGGTGGTGGTGGTGGGGGGGTAGAGTCACAGTGCGAGTCAAAGCTTTTACAGGCCAATTTAATGGTGGTTATTTACTGTTGCCAGGACCCTTTCAATACCCCTGTTGCCAGATGGCTTTCGATAACGGAGAGGAGGCAAAGACCAGGCATCTGATAGTGGTCCAAGACTCACATGTTCATTGGGTATCAGGAGCAGGCCATTGGAGGCAGTGCTAAACCTGTGGCCTCCATTACATCGAATATATGGCACAGAAACAGGCCATTCGGCCCAACTGGTCTGTGCTGGTGTTTAGACTCCACACGAGTCTCCTCCCATTCCATCTGCCTCATCTCAGCCTTTCAGCATATCTTTCTGTTCCCTTTTCTCTCATGTACTCGTCTAGTTTCCTTTTGAAAGCATCTAAACAATTCGCCTCAGGGAGCTCCACGTTGGAGGAGGCCGCGCGCAGCATTCCTGAAGAACTACACCACCTGGCACTGTGAGCCATTCTTTAATGGGCTTTAATTTATTTTGTGCTGTACAGACGGAAGTTTCCATTGCATTTGGTGAGAAATCTTAAAAACGTGGCAACGACGGGGGAACGGGTGAGACTATCCTACCGGTCCTCTAGTGGACAACCTAACAGATCATAAATCATCCTCATTTCAATCTCCTCCATTTATTGCATTGGTATTTCTTAAATTATCTATGTTTGAGATGTGGGCAACCCTTTATTTATTTATTGTCCATCCCTACTTGCCCTAGTCACCCACACAGTGTAGGACTGGAGTCACATGGAGGCCAGACCAGGTAGGGGGTGGCAGGTTCCATTCCCTGAAGGACATTAGTGAACCAACAACAACAACTTGCATTTATATAGCGCCTTTAACGTAGCAAAACGTCCCAAAGCGCTTAACGAGAGCGATATCAATAAAGACATTTTTGACACCGAGCCACAGAAGGAGATATCCAAGACAGGTGGCCAAAAGCTTGGTCAAAGCGGTCGGTTTTAAGGAGCATCTTAAAGGAGAGAGAGAGAGAGGCGGAGAGGTTTAGGGAGGGAATTCCAGAGCTTGGGGCCCAGGCAGCTGAAGGCACGGCCGCCAATGGTGGGGCGATTAAAATCGGGGATGCTCAAGAGGCCAGAATTGGAGGAGCGCAGAGATCTCGGAGGGTTGTAGGGGCTGGAGGAGGTTACAGAGATAGGGAGGGGGTGAAGGCCATGGAGGGATTTGAAAACAAGGATGAGGATTTTAAAACTGAACCAGTTGGGGTTTTTATAACAACTTTCAAAGCCGATATTCCTGGAGCCAGCCCACAAATGACCAGATTTATTAAATTCAATTCTCTCAACTTGCCCGTGGTGGGATTTGAACTCCCAACCGTTGAGTGGCTCTCCCAGTACCAGAACCGTACGTAACCCATTAATTGATATTATTTTGTATCAAAATGGGTTTGCGACAGCCCAAAGTTTCGGAGGGGGGGGGGGGGGGGGGGGGGAAGGGGGGCTGGGGAATGGGGGTTGTGAATAACATTTGTAGCCATCAGGTGATCTTTTGCCACGCAGCCAAACGTCATGTGATTAGCTGTCACACAGTCAGAACATCACTTGATCAAACCTCCAGGAATGCCTCTAACCAGAGTTGGCAACTGTACCAAGGAACAGAAGGCAGTCAGAGGACTGGCAAAGGTTTGACCGAGGAAGCTTTAAAAAATAAACTGAATCTATTATGGATCGAGGGTCCAAATCTGTACGGCTAAATTCCCCAAATTTATGGCCTAAAATGCTGACACTGATCATAAAATAGGGTCAACGTTGGTAACTCACTCATCGGGGGATAGCTGCACTTTTAAGCAAAAACACAGGAGGGCGACAGACCATCACCGACTGATGTGTCTCTGAGTCGGGGCGTCAGAGCGAAGGATATCCAGGAGGGAGAGGAAATAAAAGATTTCACTCGCAGGGCAGAAAATAAAAATTCGGCTGCGTTACCCGGCTGGTGAATTCTCAGGGCAAGTTCACCTCCAGGAACAGCTGTTATCATGCACAATGGGAGCACAGACACTCGCTCATTCCGTACAGATCAGAGCAAAGCAGACATTTCCCCCACCCTCTCACGCAGAGGCTGGGAGGGAGGCGGGCACGATTACTGCCCAAACTCAACCCCCTGCCCTGCCTTGATTTTGGAATAGGCATTGGTCCAGAGCCCCGTCAATCAAACAGGCGCTGAATGATTAGGTAGGCCACGTGACCATTATTAGTCAATCAGCTGATTAGAAAACGACACCCGTACAACGGTCACGTAATTACTATTCACCGATAAAGGCTGCTTCAAAAGTGACATCAATTTCTGTTCTTCAACAACACAAAACAGCCCCTCTATGGATTTGAGCCCCAAATTCCAGGCGGACACTCCCAGCGCCAGTACTGAGGGAGTGCTGCACTGTCGGAGGTGCCGTCTTTCGGATGAGACGTTAAACCGAGACCCCTTCTGCCCCCCTCAAGTGGACGTAAAAACATCCCACGACTACTAGTGAAAGAGCGAGGAGCTCTCCCCGGTGTCCCGGGCCAGCATACATCCCTCAACCGACACCGTCCCAAAAAAACCCTCCCCAGATTAACTGGTCATGAACTCATTGCTTGCTGTGCAGAACACTGGCTGATGCGCTTGACTGCGGAACAGCATTGACCGGGATTTTTCTCGGAGCTCCTCCCGCTCATTGCTGGAATATTCCCACGCTCTCCTGGCCTACCTCGCATCTTCCAACCTCTGTAAACTTGAGCTCATCCAAAACTCTCTTACACGTATTCTAACCCACACCACTTCAAATTAAACCACGACAGAAAGATATGACGGCATAGATTCAAACGGGCAAAGGCGAAATTTAGGACAGATACCAAATATTTTTCTTCACAGAGTGGATTCTGGGTAGGGTATTGGAACAAACATAGGAACAAGAGGCCATTCAGCCCCTCAAGCCTGTTCCCCCATTCAATTAGATCTTAACTCCATCTACCCACCTTGGTTCCGTAACCCTTACCCAACAAAAATCTATTGTATGAAGTGCTTCCTGACATCACCCCTGAACGGCCTGGCTCTAATTTTAAGGTTATGCCCCCTTGTTCTGGACTCCCCCCATCAGAGGAAATAGTTTCTATCTATCTACCCTATCAGCTCCTTTAAGCATCTTAAACACCTCGATTAGATCACCCCTTAATCTTCTATACTTGAGGGAATACAAGCCTAGACTATGAAATCAGTAGTCATAATTTAACCCGAGCCCCGGTATCATTCCGAGCCAGTTGGACATGGTGACTTGCTGATTGATGAGCTTAGATGGGGCAAATTACCTCCTTTATCCATATCTATTACATGAACAGGTACAGTAGTGTAGTGGTGTCGTGGATTACACACAGGCCGTTCACTTCTGGGAACTGGGTTCAGATCCAGCCCAGATCGAAGGGATGTGCGATGCCCCGGGAGTATTTGATGGGACAGTGTAGAGGGAGCTTTATTCTGTATCTAACCCGTGCTGTACCTGCCCTGGGAGTGTTTGATGGGACAGTGTAGAGGGAGCTTTATTCTGTATCTAACCCGTGCTGTACCTGCCCTGGGAGTGTTTGATGGGACAGTGCAGAGGGAGCTTTATTCTGTATCTAACCCGTGCTGTACCTGTCCCGGGAGGGTTTGATGGGCCAGTGTAGAGGGAGCTTTACTCTGTATCTAACCCGTGCTGTACCTGCCCTGGGAGTGTTTGATGGGACAGTGTAGAGGGAGCTTTACTCTGTATCTAACCCGTGCTGCACCTGCCCTGGGAGTGTGTGATGGGACAGTGTCGAGGGAGCTTTACTCTATATCTAACCTGTGCTTTACCTGTCCCGGGAGGGTTTGATGGGGCAGTGTAGAGGGAGCTTTACTCTATATCTAACCCGTGCTGTACCTGCCGTGGGAGTGTTTGATGGGACAGTGTAGAGGAAGCTTCACTCAGTACCAACTCATTTGATACCTGGTTGCTATCGACACCGGGTGTCCAAAATTAAATGCTCCATCCCTCACCTTGTTGAGGTCAAAAATCACAAGAAAACATAGAATGCGCCAACGGAAATCTTCAGGGTTACTCGCTCATTAAAGAAACCGATGGTCAGCCTCTCGGGCTGTGTCTGTGCTATCCCTCTCCCACCACCCCCCCCCCCCGCAACATTTGCCTGTGGTTCAATCAAATTTGAACCATCATTATGTCAGATTTCCTGGCCACTTACCTTTCGAGATTCAGTCTGCAGAGTGGTCAACAGATCTCCAGCCGCGACTGGTGCAAATTCTTACTCTGGCCAACGCAGGCCACCTTGGTCAAGCGCCCACTCCAACGCAACCCTCCCGGTTTCTTAAAAGGTTGCGCACGGCCGGTGAGGTAATCTCACATTCGGCGCAGAGTTCCTGCTAAAGCAGCAGCTCAGGGACTTTCACCGTGGCGTTGAGTCGGTGCGGAGAGGACATCTGAGAACTACTGACTATTTGGGGGGGAAAAAAAATGCTACACAATTGTAAATGAGAAAGACAGACACACAACACACAGGCTGGTGCAGGACAGGATCTACAATGGGCCTGTTGCCAAGTGAGTGAGGTCACAATGGGCTTTTCATTGTTGCTAAGCTGAAGTCACAGAGTGCGCCTTTTAGGCTTTTTTTGGGCCTCCCTTTGTCTGTCGCTACTTCTCGAAAGCGAAGGCACGGACCACCAACAAATCCTCGCCTACCATCCGGTGACCTGGCTGATGGTGAAGGAAGTTTTTTTTGGGGGGGGAGCTTTACTCTGTATCTAACTCGTGCTGTACCTGCCCTGGGAGTGTTGAGAGATTGGTCTCTGCTCGCCTGGGCCAAGGAGGAGGTGAACAAAATTTAAATAATCAGCCCGCCTTCCGGCTACAGTCTGGCAAGGCCGCCCGTGTGATGTAGATGAGAACAGGGTCAGTTCAGTGCCCATGGAACTCAGCCCCAGTGTGAGCCCTGTTGCCTTCAAGGCAAAAAAAAAGTACGTTTTGTTTTGGAGTGGACTCCAGGTTTTCTACCCTATCTGGTCCCTGCTACTCACCTCCTTCCCACGTCCCTCAATCCCACCTTCTCACCACTGCTGTTGATGTGTTGGCAAAGGCAGCATACATAGCAAGATCCCACAAGCAGCAAATGTGATAAAATGATCAGTTAATTTGTTGGTTAAAGGATGAACGCTGGCCCAGGACATTGGGAGAACTCCTCTAAACCGATCCTATTGCAGCTTATATGTCTCACACGCTGGTCTGTCCCGTTTGTGTTTTGTGAGTCTGGAGGTTTGCAAAGGGCTCTTCTTGCCGTTGTTGTCTCATTGCTAAAATCCCCAATCGATCTAACCCGTGCTGTACCTGCCCTGGGAGTGTTTGCTGGGACAGTGTAGAGGGAGCTTTGCTCTGTATCTAACCCGTGCTGTACCTGCCCTGGAAGTGTTTGATGGGACAGTGTAGAGGGAGCTTTACTGTGTATCTAACCCGTGCTGTACCTGCCCAGGGAGTGTTTGACGGGACAGTGTAGAGGGAGCTTTTCTCTGTATCTAACCCGTGCTGTATCTTACCTGAGAGTGGGAAAGTCTTCACCGATATCCTCTCAACTTCAGGAGCATAAGTTTACAACGAGAGAGAGCAAAAACTCCATGAAGAACAGACAGTGGGGCCACAATGCTCTTTGTCCTGTTTATTTGTCATTCAAATGCTAAAAATCCCTCACAATACAATATACATCATCCATTTCAAGCATGGATTTAAATTCTCCAGCAGGGCTTCAGCGGGAATGGGCATCTTGCAGCAATTTCTTTGAAACTTCTTTCTATCAAAGGCTATAGTCACAGTAAATAGAAAGCCCAGAAGGTACCCGACCCGCCTGCAACGACTCTTGTGATTTCAGTCACCCGGAATATAAACTTGCCGGTGACGAAAAGTGGAGATAAAAATTCTTTTGCACGACGCGAGTTTCCTGTTATTTGCAGTTATTTCCGTGTGTACAGCGTCGCTCCCACGTGAAAACTGTTTTTGCTTACATACAATATGTGCTTGAGGTTTTTGGGGTGTGTGCATTCATTCTAGAAAAATACCTGTCAGTTGCTCTTTCACTCCTCCCCTCCGACAGCCAATTGTGGGGGCGGGGAAAGGGGAGGGGGAAGAGAACAGGAGTGGGGTCCGAAGAGGAAGATGGGAGTCATAGGCCAAAGAAGGTTTCCGATTATCCTGCAACCCAAACTCCCACTGCCGCAGTGAAGCTAGGCGCATTTATTTGGTATCAAATTGTTACTGATCGTCCAAATGAGGCACAACGATCTCCTGTGGACTACATTTCCTTCAAAGTATAAAACAATCGAACTCTGCAAACATCGTTACTTGTCCCTCCCCCCCCCCCCCCCCCCCCCAACCTCAAACCAAAAAGAAAACGGAGATGGCCTCACCCGACCAGATGAAGGTGGTCTAGTTATGGTCCAAACATATTGCGCTGTACGTGGGCCCACGTCCACTAGGAACTGCATCGATCGATACTGCCCCACCCCCCAAACTAACGCAAGAGCCAGAAGACCAGAGACGACTTTCATCCCAAGCGGGGTTGGGTTTGAATCCAGGTCCCAGCGGTAACAGGGCAGTGTCGAATCCCTTGCCACGCACCTGCTCCCTTCCAGACTCTTTCTTTTTGGGGGGGGGGGGGGGGGGGGGGGGGAGGGAGGAGCAGCAGGAAGGAGGGGGGTTGGGTCCCAAAATGGGATGATGGTGGAACAAGTTGAAGTTATCAACCCATCCTATTGTGAAGAACATTACTGACTCCTGTTCAATGCTCCCTCTAATTTTTTTTTTGGGTGGCGCGCCCCTTTTTGGGCTGCGTGGCCCATTCAAAAATCCACGCATGCGTGGTTTTTGCATTTAAAAGCCTGTGAACCAACTGCGCGGGAGCTTCAGACCACTACGCAGCCGCGCAGCTTAAAGGGAACATTGCTCCTGTTCTCCTCGAGTTCCCAATCTCAGACCTGCGGGATTACTAATTAGTAGAAAGAGAAAATAGAATACAGGGCACACAGTTTATCATTTGTACTGCGATATATTAACTTATAACACATTGGACACGGCTCTCCAAAACAACCCAACGAAGTATTTATGTCAGCTGATGCAACCAACCAACTTCAATATGTAAACGGCGGGGGGCGGGGAAGGAGCGATGACGAAGGAACCAAACCACTCTCAAGGACAAAAGTACGTCTCCTACTGGCTGAATGAGCAGTGGGCACAGTCAGCAACGAGCCCAACTCTCCAGAGAAAGAAAGCTGGGTAGTGAGAACAGAAGAGGGAGTGAGTCGGGGACAATTAAAAAAAAAAAATATCACACGGTCTATCGCAGTGGAAATCCTTGGGTGGATTACAGTGGGGGCCATTTTCTGCCCCCCCCCCACCACAACCCCACCCCCCGCGACCAAGTCTACAATCCACCATGAATCCCGAACGCCATATCGCATAAAGACCCAGTAAAGATCGTGGCAAACTCAAACTTCTACAACACAAAAAAAACTTCAGTTATGTACATTGCATTACCGAGAACCAGAGGGTCTTCGGGAGAACTTCCAATTATCCAGCCCCACCCCCGATTTAACAAAATGGACAACCTTCCCAGCCACCCCTAGCCCCCCTCTCCACTCCAACAAAAAAATACAATATACTGTAAGACACTGTTACAGTGTATCCAAGGTGGTGTGTGTGTGTGTTGTTTTTTTTTAAAAAGGGGACGAAATTGTTTTGGTACTTGCACAAAAGCAGTTTATAGAAGACAATCTGGAGCATTGACCAGTATGTGGCAGCCTCCTGCTTCTTCCCTGTGCTCCGAGCTCGCGCAGTGACCCGGTTCCACAGTAGCCCCGCAGTCCTCTGGCGCCTCACCCAAGTGGTCGTTCTTCATGCATGAAGCGGGTGAGGAGCAGGAGGATTGGATTTCGTTTTGTGGTGGGGTCGCATCGATCTTGACTTCCACGCACGCAATTGGACTTCACAACAGGAGTCACTGGACAGCCACCAGGAACCGTGGCCAACTTTTCCAAGCTCTGGGGCACAGCGGCGAAGGGTAGCAGCCCCATGTACTCCCCCCCCCACCGCACCCTGCGGCGATCAGCGAGCTCAGCTCGGAGTGGCAATCGAACCAGGGACTGTCCTGTTCTGTACAGCTCGGTACTGCAGTACACTGGTGCGCTTACTAAGTCACCTCGGTTCCTCATTAGACCCAGGGAGCGCTTGGTTGGGTTTAGAAGCTGTAGTTTGAATAGTGCATAAACCCCTGCCTCCCTGTGCCCGTGTTACAAAATCAGAAACCTGCTCTTTCTGGCCCCTTTCCACCAGTGAGGGTTGAGCCAGGCTCTGATTAGATACAACTGTCGGAGTTTCTGAAAATTGCATCGTTACACTTTGAACTCTGCGGTGCAAGAATTGCACTCAAAAATATTAACCTAGAGGATACTTTGGTGGAATTAAACTTCTCATTCCAGCGAACTGATCGTACACAAAAAAAAACCCCAAATATTTACAGCAACAAAACAGGGACAATCTGCAAAATCCTTTTAATGGGTTACTAATGACTAACCGGATATCAAAACCAGGGGGGGGGGGGAAAGAAAAATAAGTCTGCCTAAACGTCAAAAATAATTATTCACAAGGAAGGGAGGAGTTAAAACGACAGCGTCATTTCCAGGATCTCAGAGCGGAGCGCAGACTTACTCGGCCACTGTCGTGTGCAGTCCAATGCTGTGGATGTTATTATGTCTGTCACACCCACCTTCTCCCCACTCCAGCTTTGCCTCCATGCAGCGACTTCCCACCTTGGTCGAATAGCCGTGACTCGCCTCTGCCCGCCCAAGTATACCCAACGTGGTTTAACATCAATTCGAGCCTTGTGCCATTCGGGTAAAGCTCAACTGATCTCAATGGCCTGGGTGCACAAAGGCAAAATGAGTCTTAGTCTGGCAAGACTCTGTGTAGACGAGTCCAAAATAAAATAAAATAAATCTTCTTCCCGCCCCTCTCTCCCAATGAGTTTGGGACGCAGACTCAGGCACCTTTAAAAAGCCAGCATTGGGAGCGTACCAGCCAGGAGACGACAGCACTGGGATACGAGCAAAGCACTCCAAAGTGAGAGGCGCCCAAATAGCAGCAGAGCCACAATTGGGAGGGGGGGGGGGGGGGGCGGGCGGAAAAGAGGGCAGGAGCGTTGAATAAAAATGGAGAAGATTACTCACCCTCCTGAAGTGTCTTTAGCAACGTGGAGCTCTGTCCTTGTCTAGAGTGGATATTCAGGGCAGCCTGTACACCACCAAGTAACTTCACAAAGAACTCCAGGCAAAACCCTCGCCGACATAAATCTCTCACTCAAAGCAATAGAAAACGACCCGTGTCTCAGGTTACCCGTCGATTCCCACACTGCTAAACGCGCTGCGTGTAAACCCACTGCTGTTCATGGATATGTGGGTGTGGGTTTTTTGGGCGCGGTGGAGGCATCATTGCACACATACTCTAACAAATACAGGGCGGAACCACCTATTTTTCTTCCCCCCACCCCCCAAACAAATTCTTATCTTAAAAAGGCGACCCTATTTAAGACCGAGGTTGCTTTGCAAGTGGGCAGGAGGGGCCGGGGGGGGGGGGGGGGGGGGGGGGGGGGGGGAGAGGGGAGAGGCGGGGGTTGAATCTCAAAGAAATTGCACGGTCTGCTGAATAGCAATTAGCCAAGCATGCTTTTGAGGTGGAAGGGTGGGAGTTACCAAAAATATATATATATTAGTGGGAGAGGAGAGGGTCCTCGTGGGTTAAGTAGCTTGGTGATCCTTCGACATTGCCCAGTCTGCTTGAAATCTCAAGTCTCTGTCCTTGTAAATGGAACGCTCCGAATCGCCCGAGTAACTGGCTCAGCCTGCCCTCTTCTCAACTTTCCCCCTCGTGTTGATCGACCCGGATTATTGCGTTTGCGGTCATGGTGAGAGAGGAAGAAACATAACACCTCTCCCCCCACCCCCAAAAAAACTAAAGAGCTATCGTAGAACTTGAGATCTAGCGTGGTGTCCCTTGTACGGTGAAGGTGAAAAAGAGACGCACACACGCACGCGCACACACACAGACGCACGCGCACACACGCACACAGAGCAAGTAAAAAAAGATCTAATTTCCCCATACAGCTTTCATTATAATCCAACAAAATGAATACCCATTTCTAAATGGTCACATGTTGTACTTTTTCCTTATACATTGTGTAAGAACAGTGTCCAAAAGGCAAAGAAATGCAGATTTCATCCTATAGGACTACAGGAAATCGCCTGGTTGCTGGGTTGACGTGGGCCCCACACCTTCGACTGTTGGACAGCAGTGGCAGCAGTAAAGAAAGAGGGGTGCAAGGTGATGGCGGCTGTCTCTTGGAGCTTTTTTTCTTCCCCCTCCCCCCCGTCCCCATCCCCACTTCGATTTATTTCCATGTGGTGGCCGATTGGCTGATGGATCGTGAGGGGATCATGTCCAGCAGGTACTCGCGCTGACGATCCACGGCCGACGAGGTCTTGTGCACCGATAGATTCGGGCTAACGTACGCCATGGTAACCCCTAGAAACGGAGAGAAGCGGCAATAATTACTCGCTGCACCAATCTGAACCTCCGCCAAAAAAAAAACGGTATCCTCAAAAATCACTGACAGTATCCGATGAGCAGATTCCAAATTATTTACGTCTGATTCGAAGCTGGCACATTGGCCGGAGTTTCCAATTCTTCCCCCCCAGCTCGTCCCCCATCGACTCGCAATCTCGACAACTGCTAATTCTTTCTCCCTTATGGCCACCATAAGTGCCCAACCTCCACCGAGGCTTGTGCTCGAAGTACATTTCCTGAGGCATCCCAGGTAAGTTAGGAGCCAACTGCCTGCAACAGGTGGGATCATTTAAACTGAATGTCGCAGGTATGACATAACAATGCTTCCTGCGTCATTTTTGGACCTAACTTATGGGTATTGCCTTACCCACCTACCATATCAGAACATAAGAATAAGGAGCAGGAGTTGGCTATACGGCCCCTCAAGCCTGTTCCGCCATTCAATAAGACCATGACTGATCATCAACCTCAACTCCACTTTCCTGCCCGATCCCCATATCACTTGATTCCCCTAGAGTCCAAAAATCTATCCATCTCGGCCTTGAATATACTCAACGATTCAGCATCCACAGGGTTTTGAGGCAGAGAATTCCAAAGATTCACCACCCTCTGAGTGAAGAAATTCCTCCTCATCTCAGTCTTAAATGGCCGACCCCTTATCCTGAGACTGTGCCCCCTAGTTCTAGACTCTCCAGCCAGGGGGAAAACAGCCTCTCAGCATCTACCCTGTCAATCCCCTTCAGAATCTTGTATGTTTCAATCAGATCACCTCTCATTATTCTAAACTCCAGAGAGTATCGGCCCAATCTGCTCAATCACTCCTCATAGGACAACCCTCTCATCCCAGGGATCAATCTAGTGAACCCTTGTTGCACCGCCTCTAAGGCAAGCATGCCATGATGACAGGGCGCTGAGTGTTACCAGGCTTCAGAATGGAGTTTCTGTAAAGAGGCAGGCAGCAACTTCCTGGGACCCCAGGATACGTTTTGCTCTAATCCAAGTTGGGTAAAGCAGGGTTGCTCTGCCGGGAAGGCGGCTACTTGGCTGTTTCTCACAGCACCCAGCAGGACGAGGTTTCACCCTGGGTTTGCACTGCACACCAGCCTTTTTAAGACCTGCAGCAGTGCACAGCTTTCTGACCCCCTACAGTGAGCGAGGACCCCCCCCCCCCCCACCCCCCACCCAACATACTTAAAGTGAGGTGCACCCAGAAACAACGTTCCCTATAAGCTGCGCGGCCTCGCAGCTCTCTGGCACTGGACTGGCTTTTGCAATGTTAAAGTTCGTGCATGTGCGAAAGGGTGAATGGGCCACACACCCAAAAAGAAATTACGGGGAACATTGCCCAGAAACACGGGGTTCAGGGTACAGTTAAGTTCAAGCTGGGGACGTGCAAAGTCCGGCTTCTGCTGGGCTAGTGGGGAGGAAAACTGGCCCCTTTATACAGCCCACAACACAGCTTGGACACCCCCATGCTCAAGACCATCCATAAATTAAAAACTAACGTTAAAAACATGCACCAAGATCCCTCCCAAACAGGAGAAACTAACCCAGTTAAGAAAACAAATCCACGTATTTTGATCATGTAGAAAGTGAGAAGACTACATTACCAACAAGAGGAGGATACAGGGGAGGGGAAGAGAGACGGTGTCAAACAGAACACACAACGCAAACTAGTGAGACATGGAATTCAACTTGAGCGAGTTGTTATAATCAGGTTACATACACGCACATTTCAAGAGCTGCTGAGGGTGGGGGGAGGGGAGAGCGAGGGGGAGGGGGAGGGGAGAGCGAGGGGGAGGGGAGAGCGAGGGGGAGGGGGTGGGGAGAGCGAGGGGGAGGGGGTGGGGAGAGCGAGGGGGAGGGAGACACAGACACAGAAACAGTGAACGGCGCATCGTGTTGATCTACCTGTGTTGGCGATCTGCTTCCTCCAGGTGGTCGTGTTGCCTTTGCTCCCGGCTCTCTCAGCATGCTTACCTTGCCGGAGAGGCACGTTCTGCAGCTGAGACGACTGGCTAAACGTGTGCAGCACTCCTCGGGCGGTGGCTGTAATCGACTGAGGACCTCGAGACAGCTGGCTAGAGCTCTGGGTAAATTAAATTCACGAGAGTTTGTTACAAAGAAAAAAAAAACGCACGATTCAATTGTTGCCCATTTACTCGACTCAGATTCTGTACTCAAAAGGTAACAGACTTTGGGGCTGAAGAACGGGACATTTTCACATTCCGAGCGCAGAGATTCGACATATAGGTCTCCCAGGTCAAGTACAACGAGGCTTGGATGCAAAGTAAAGCGCCCCCTTTCTCTGCCACAGTCCAAACCGTAGAAGAGCACACTCCGTTCACCGCACCAATATCACAATTAATCACTTCCAAAACCAACCGCCCTGTGGCTTCTCTGAATGAAATTAAAATTAGTGCTGTCTCGGGGCAGTTTTGGGCTATAGGTTCCACACACCACTGGTTGGCAAAGGTCCCTCACAGTCAGCTGACAGGGGAGGCCATCAGGGCTGGGCTGGACTTGTACTCAGGATCCAGAAGGGAAAGGTCAGTGTCTAACCCACTTGCATGGTATGACCGACCAATAATTATGCTTTTTATTTATTCGTTTATGGGATGTGGGCGTCGCTGGCAAGGTCAGCATTTATTGCCCATCCCTAATTGCCCTCGAGGTGGTGAGCCGCCTTCTTGAACCGCTGCAGTCCGTGTGGTGAAGGTGCTCCCACAGTGCTTTTAGGTAGGGAGTTCCAGGATTTTGACCCAGCGACGATGAAGGATCGGCGATATACTTCTAAGTCAAGATGGTGTGTGACTTGGAGGTGGTGGTGTTCCCATGCGCCTGCTGCCCTTGTCTTTCTAGGTGGAAGAGTTCGCGGGTTTGGGAGGTGCTGCCGAAGAAGCCTTGGCGAGTTGCTGCAGTGCATCTTGTAGCCAGAGTTGGAACAGTCATAACTAATCGCGGAGATAGCTCTTCGATTCGGTGCGCGCGGTTTTAAAAGTTAATTTACTGAGCTACTTGCCTTCCATACCTGTTTCACCGTGTGGTGCTGCACCGCAGAGTCCTGCTTGCTCTGTACGGTGGAAGCTGTCTGTTGCAGTATCCGCTGTTCGATCTCCTGCAAAATAAAACAAACCGTGTCCTTTCTACAAAAGCAAAATACTGCGGATGCTGGAAATCGGACATAAAAATAAGAAAATGCTGGAAATTCTCAGGTCAGGCAGCATCTGCGAAGAGAAACAAAGTTAACGTTTCAGTATTGACGAAAGGTCATTGACCTGAAACGTTAACTCTGTTTCTCTCTCCACAGATGCTGCCTGACCGGCTGAGTATTTCCAGCATTTTGTGTCCTTTCTACACGTTAGCATCTCCATCATGCCTGTGCACTGTGGAAAAGGTAAACACCTGCTGTAGGACTTGGACCCCAAGCTCGCTCGCTCTCTTTCTCCTCCTCCTGCCCAAGCTGCTTGCATTGCTGCTGGAGAAGAACCCTCCCTCCCCAGTCTGGGAGAGATACTTGCCCTGGGAACCTGGTTATCGGTGAGCTGAATTCTCTCTCCCAAAGTAATCAATAAAACCATTTTCCTCCAAAGGAGGAGGAAGTCACTCACTCAGTAACAGATGGTACATGACAAAGCACACACAGGAGGAAAATTAAAATATATTGCATTACTTATACACATATGGGAGCAGTACTGGTGGGTGCAGGTCTGTCACTGTATAACACTGGGGTATAGTACTGGTGGGTACAGGTCTGTCACTGTATAACACTGGGGTACAGTACTGGTGGGTACAGGTCTGTCACTGTATAACACTGGGGTACAGTACTGGTGGGTACAGGTCTGTCACTGTATAACACTGGGGTATAGTATTGATGGGTACAGGTCTGTCACTATAACACTGGGCTACAGTACTGGTGGGTACAGGTCTGTCACTGTATAACACTGGGGTACAGTACTGATGGGTACAGGTCTGTCACTATAACACTGGGCTACAGTACTGGTGGGTACAGGTCTGTCGCTGTATAACACTGGGGTACAGCACTGGTGGGTACAGGTCTGTCACTGTATAACACTGGGGTACAGTACTGGTGGGTACAGGTCTGTCGCTGTATAACACTGGGGTACAGTACTGGTGGGTACAGGTCTGTCACTATAACACTGGGGTACAGTACTGGTGGGTGCAGGTCTGTCACTGTATAACACTGGGGTATAGTACTGATGGGTACAGGTCTGTCGCTGTATAACACTGGGGTACAGTACTGGTGGGTACAGGTCTGTCTCTGTATAACACTGGGGGACAGTACTGATGGGTGCAGGTCTGTCACTATAACACTGGGGTGAAGGGATTACTACTAGTCCTAGCCCCTTTAGGGCTACCCCAGATCAGGTGTATTCCCCAGACGTTCACTTTCAACTAAAGTTTGAGGTAGCCGAATCCTAAAGACACTTAATTGGGTCTAAAGGTCTGGACCATCTCTCCCTAAAGGAAAGGAACAACCTGAAGATGTTACCGTCCTCCAGATAGCACTTTTAATAAGTTTAGCTAGACCTTCCGGATATTATGAGGGTCCGGAAAACTCCCCCAGAATTCTGCAACTCCTCACCAAAGAGTGTACAGAGATTGAGTTCGCAAGTTTGATACAGAAGTATTATGTGAGACAATTCTAAAAATATATAGATTTATTAAAGAACCGACATGTAATTACAGTAGGTGTTTCAATCGCAACATTAACAGTTCCAAAAAGAGAAAGCTTACAATTCTTATGATCAGATCTTAACTTCGCTACAGTTTTACAGTTTAGTCTTATTCAGAATATCCACCAAAATCAAATACAGTACCGTTGATCCCCGAGGTACAAAGAGTTGTAGACTTAGAGCCTGCCTCTGAAGCCGAGAATCGCTTTGCCCCTTTACAGCGAGACTATCATCCCATTTGAAAGTTCAATATTTATATCCTTTTTCAGTGGTATTTCCTTTGAAGTTTTCTGCTGATGTAAGCTAATTATCTCTAGTCATTTTTCTGCTGACCCCTGCTATTGTTAGTCACCTCAGCTGGTAGCAATGCAGAATTATGTCTCTACCCCAGGTGTCCCAAGCCCACCATAAAAAACGGTGTAACAGCAGGTGCATCTTTTTGATGTCATTTTTACCAAGGTCTTCTGTTTGTGTCTTTTTACGAAGTGTAAATTAAAACACCTCAACCAGGGTGATCTATGCAATTCTTAAGTCACTTCAGCTGGTTGTAACACAGAATTATGTCTCTCTAGGTGTTCAAAGTTCAACACAAAAACGGTTTGACGGCAGGTGTTTCTTTTACTTGATGTCATTTTTACGAAGGCATGTTTCTTAATTTTATGTGCCTGTTTACGAAGTGTAACTTAAACACCTTAACAGGGTGCACCATTGTGTTCTTTCCAAAGCTTCAGACTTCAGGAGCGTCCAACCTCCTGTTTCAATAAGGTTATTGATTCAGTGTCAACAACTTATCTTATCCCAATAGCCTGAATGCTGTTAACAATACAGCTTCTCCATTGTTAGGTTTTTAGATTTTCAAGCCCAATTTGTCATGTTTTAATAAGGCCAGAATTCTTTCATAGAATGGTGTATTTTTCTGAATATGGCGTATTCCTTCACAGGGGTTCAGTACTGGTGGGTACAGTTCTGTCACTATAACACTGGGAGACAGTACTGGT
Organism: Squalus acanthias; assembly: GCA_030390025.1. Classification (NCBI taxonomy): domain Eukaryota; kingdom Metazoa; phylum Chordata; class Chondrichthyes; order Squaliformes; family Squalidae; genus Squalus; species Squalus acanthias. Next base: position 37,859,608 of record CM059443.1, read on the forward strand.
GGGTGCAGATGTCACTATAACACTGGGAGACAGTACTGGTGGGTGCAGATCTGTCACTATAACACTGGGGTTCAGATCTGTCACTAACACTGGGAGACAGTACTGGTGGGTGCAGATCTGTCACTAGAACACTGGGGTTCAGATCTGTCACTAACACTGGGAGACAGTACTGGTGGGTGCAGATCTGTCATTATAACACTGGGGTGCAGATCTGTCACTATAACACTGAGGTTCAGTACTGGTGGGTACAGATCTATCACTGTAACACTGGGGTTCAGATCTGTCACTATAACACTGGGGTTCAGATCTGTCACTAACACTGGGAGACAGTACTGGTGGGTGCAGATCTGTCACTATAACACTGGGGTTCAGATCTGTCACTCACACTGGGAGACAGTACTGGTGGGTGCAGATATGTCACTAACACTGGGGTGCAGATCTGTCACTATAACACTGGGATACAGTACTGGTGGGTACAGATCTGTCACTATAACACTGGGATACAGTACTGGTGGGTGCAGATATGTCAGTATAACACTGGGGTTCAGGTCTGTCACTATAACACTGGGATACAGTACTGGTGGGTACAGATCTGTCACTATAACACTGGGGTACAGTACTGGTGGGTACAGATCTGTCACTAACACTGGGGGACAGTACTTACGGGAAGATGTCTGGTGGTGGGAGCAATCTGAGGGGATGAATTAAGAGCAACACATGAGAAGCATAATGCACATTAAACTGATTAGAGCAATTTGCCCTTTGTGTATTGACAATGATGTGAAATGAGTCTCTTGGCAACACTGGGATAGGGAACAGCTGACAGGATTCGCAAAGATACCCAACTCGTGTAAGTTTGTAATTTCCCGCCCACTCACCTGTTCTTGCTGAAGGGCCTTCACAAATGCCGCTTTCAGACGATTGGTGTGTTCAGCTTTCAATGCCTTCTTCTGGTTGGACGTCACGCACTGCTCGCACATGATCGTCCCCGTCTTTCCTTGCCTCCAGCGACAGGTGAAATCAGTTTTACACTGAGAACAGGCGTATGGCTCTTGTGTCAATCCCTGCGTGGAACCTTTACCTGCGAAAGCGGGTAAACACAGTGCATTCAGAACACAAAGTGAACCCCACTTCCTCCCCCACCGCCCAAGACAGTGCCACCCTCCCATTCACACCTGCACCGTGGACAGTCAAGGCTTGGTGTTAAGCCGATGTATCCTAACTCGCGTCAAGTCCCGTTCACCCATCAGTGCCGGATCCCCCGCAGTCCGGGACTGGCTTTTTCAATGATAAGTTATGCACATGTGCGAAACTGTGAATGGGCTGCACAGCTCCCCCCCAAAATTAGGGGGAAACATTGCTTGGGACGTTTTACTACGTGAGAGGCGCTACATAAATGCAAGTTGTTATTGTTGAGGGCTCAGCTGAGAAGTAACCTACCCAATATGGTACCGAGCTGTACAGACCAGGAAAGAAAGACTTGCATTGATATAGCACCTTTTAGAACCGCAGTACGTCCCAAAGCACTTTACAGCCAATGAAGTACTTTTTTTTTTTGAAGTGTAGTCACTGTTGTAATGTAGGAAACACAGCAGCCAATTTGCGCACAGCAAGATCCCACATACAGCAAGATCCCACAAACAGCAATGTGATAATGACCAGATCATCTGTTTTTAGGTTGTGGTTGAGGGATAAATATTGGCCAACAGGCAGGTCAAGTATTTCCAGCATTTTCTGTTTTTATTCAAGATAAACCTGCCTTTGAATATTAAGGGAATCATGGGATATGGGGATAGGACGGGAAAGTGGAGTTGAGGTAGAAGATCAGCCATGATCTTATTGAATGGCGGAGCAGGCTCGAGGGGCCGTGTGGCCGACTCCGGCTCCTATTTCTTATGTTCTTTTGTTGTTGACGGGCTGTCGAGTCCAACTTATAGCAGAAGCAGGACGAACTCGGCTGAGTGGATCGAGTGTGGTATCAGTACAATCCCGGGTCTATCTGGAGTTTGCTGATCTTAGTTGGGCTGATAATGAAGATGGTGCCGTTGGCCTCAAATACTTGTACCCCATGAGGGCAACCCCTCTCAGATTTACACTGCACAGTCTGGGGATTTACAGTTGAGCCCGATCACACCCTCACCCTGTGCTCGCACGCGTACACCTGCCAACAATGACCAGCAGCTAAAACCCTGCTTCATTTTTCACTGCCTCTCCCGAGCACAGGTCTATGTAGGTGAATTATAGTCCTTCCTGATATCTGCCAACTCAGTGCAAGCGGGGATTGATCCGAGCTGGTTTAATGATTGAGAATACAGATTTAATGATAAATAAAAAACCAGGGCAGATGAGGAGAATATTTTTTTACGCAGCGAGTTGCGGTGATCTGGAATGCGCTGCCTGAAAGGGCGGTGGAACCAGATTCAACAGTAACTTTCAAAAGGGGAACTGGATAAATACTTGAAAAGGAAAAATTTGCAGGGCTGTGGGAAAAGAGCAGGGGGGTGGGGGGAAAGAGAGTGGGACTAATTGGAGAGCTCTTTCAAAGAGCCGGCACAGGCATGATGGGCCGAATGGCCTCCTTCGGTACTGTAAGATTCTATCGTCGTTGCGGCATATTCCAGCACTAGATGTTATCGCGCTTTTCTTGGACTTCAACTTCTTAAATCCAATACTCGACTAACACCAAAACCTGATTTTAGAACCTCAGACCCAACAATGACTGCTATGGGGAAGAAGCGGTGGGGGGGGGGGGGGGAGCGTGGGAAAGAGAAAGGCACTAATTGGAGAGCTCTTTCAAAGAGCTGGCACGGGCACGACGGGCCGAACGGCCTCCTTTGGTGACACAAGTTTCTAGGATTCTGATTGATGGGGCAAAACATTGCGAGCGGGAACCACGATGCTACCTTGGGTCTCCAGAAGGTTGTGCACCACCTCCTCGAGTCCCACCAGGTAGATGAACTCGTTATTGGCGGCACTCGGCAGGAAATTCAGCTCGGGGGCTGGCGGTTTGGGCGGTGGAATTTCCAGCAACGTCTTCTCCAGCTGCTTGCGGAGGGCGAGCTTGGCCGCGGCCTGCCGACTGGCCGGCGAGTCGTTGGAATTCATGACCGACGACCCTGTATTGCTGCCGGCGTTCGACTGAGCCGAATTCAGCGTCGAAGCTTTCATTGTACTCGAGGCCTGCAAAAGACAATGAGAGAGAGGTCAAGTTGGCCGATGGAAGCAGCGAGCGGTTACAATCGAGACAGAACAGGGCTCTTTCCAACCAGACTACTCAAAATTATCTTTTCCTCTCCTGGAGGCACGGTTCTTACTGGGGGTCTAGTTCCAAAAGCCCCATTAACCCTCCACTACCATCCCGAATTTGAGTTATTTATTTATTCATTCATGGGATGTGGGTGTCGCTGGCAAGGCCAACATTTATTCCCCTTGAGAAGGTGGTGGTGAGCCGCCTTCTTGAACCGCTGCAGTCCGTGAGGTGAAGGTGCTCCCACAGTGCTGTTAGGGAGGGAGTTCCAGGATTTTGACCCAGCGACGATGCAAGAACGGCTGATATATTTCCAAGTCAGGGTGGTGTGTGGCTTGGGAGAGGAACTTGGGGAGGTGGCGGTGTTCCCATTCTTCACGTGCGACGCCTGCCCAGCGAGCGACGATGGGCAGCTATTCGATCGTGGGAAGGCCATCACAGCTGCCAAGTCCTGAGCCGCGCCCCCACACCTGCATTTTCCAGGAGCGGGGCAGAGGGCAGCCACTGAGACTCGTCAATTTCCCTGCTCCCTCGCACCAAAGCCAACTGAAGTGTCTATAGTGACCCTCTGACTGACATCCGCACGACCAGGGATTGAGCCTAGGTGTTCTCGCTCTGCAAAGCCAGTAGATTATTAAAAATGATTCACATTAAGCCCACAAGTTTATAAAACTGCAGCCGGTTCAGATACAGCGGGACGCTGAACTCACTGACTTGGGGGGGGGGGGGGTTCTTCTTTCAAGATTAATGAAAAGACAATGGAGAAACTGGGCAAGGCAGCATTTGATCACAGGGTCCTGCGATCAAATCTCAACACCTGAACCTCTGGCTGCGAGATACAAAGCAGGTTTTGATGACCTCAACCCATTTCTCAGTGAACAGGACCATAGAATCACCTATAGTCCGGAAACAACTGGCGAGAAGCGCTCAATCTCGGAGGCTTCAAAAACTTTGCTGAGGGATCCCCTGGTGGCTTAGTGGGCAAAGGCTCCCCCTGGAGCCGCACAGAGCCACTAGGACCAGTTGGGATTACTGTCTTAGAGCTCAGGTATTTGATCTCAACCAGGGCAGTTCAAATGGACACTCTTTCCCTGGACTGAGGGGGGTCGGGAGATGTTGGAAGCAAGGCCACCCTCCACCCCACCCCACCCCCGACATTTCCAATCTGAAAGCGCACATCAGGCGATTGGATTTAGCTGTGAATCCTTCCACAGTCGAACATCTCCTGGGGCAAGAAACTGAAATGTCACTCTGGTGCAGCAGGAGGTGCTCTTCTGAAGTTTGGGGGAAGAGACAGAAGGGATGGGTAAAGCTATCAAGGGATATGGAGAGTGGGCAGGTAAACGGCATTGAGGTACAGATCAGCCATAATCTAATAGAATGGCGGAGCAAATTCGAGGGGCTGAATGGCCTACTCATGTTCTTATGTACCAGTAAGGGAAGGAGCTTTACTTTGCAGGTCACCTTCGATGCTCCTAACCCAGCAGTGCTTGAGCTAACAGCGGGTAAAAAAACCTGGTAATGTTCCATTCCCCAACAGTGGCATCCTTAAGCACAAAACCCCCCCACACATTTGTGAGAATCCATAGCAGGTTAAATAATCAGCGCTAAATCTGATAGTCACTGTGTTGAAATCAAAACTCTCCTACCTTAATTCATTCTTTCCCCAGGATCTCAAAGCCGTGGCGCCCCTTAACTCTCTCGGTCCTCCCCTTCCCTTCCTCTTACAATCTTCAGGAGTTTCAAAATCCAGACTGTGTGTCAGTTCCCCCCCCCACGTTTTCGACACGAGGCTGCAGCTCGACGTCTACAAGGTTCAGGTGTACCCTCCGCCGACAGCTTACCTGTGGAATGTTGACGAGCAGGCTGGTGTTGGGGACATTGGCCACGCGGATCAGTCCCTGCGGAAGAATCCTCTGGCCCTGGATCTGCACCGCGTTGGGCACCGATGCCCGGGGGGCCAGTAGCAGGGGCGGCGGGGCAGTGCTGGCATGTGGCCTGATGGCGTGGATTTGCTGGGGAGAAACAGACATTGGCTAACAGAATGGGACAGTGATGGATGGCATGGCGTGAGCGGGGTTGGGGGGGGAAATGAAAGCAAGGCAGAAAAGAAAAGGGAGAGGTTATTCAGGATTCCTGCAAGGTACATCGCACTACAGTGCAGTTATACAGATGTAAGCAACCTGCTCACAACTGGAGTAGTGAGTTGCATCATAATATTGTACAAGTTACACTGTATAAAGCAGATTCCACAAATGGGGTGTAAGCAAAGTGTGCAAAAACAAGTTAAAAACTTGAGGAAGGGGAGAAGAGCGAGTTTAATTTATGGAGGAGAAGGGAGAGAGAGAGAGAGAGAGAGAGAAAGAAGAGGGCAAGCATGCACTTTTCTGCTACCCATTCCACTCATGGATATAAAAATATTTAAAACCTACATCTGCCAACATTTATAATCTCCCACAACCACAGATATAATCGGAGACCGAGCGTGCATGCTTGTCACGCCGTAACTACGCCCTCCGCACAGTGGCGGTGATATAGTAACACAGGGCTACAACGCAGCAGCGCTCCGGGGTGCGCGAGATCACGTCACAAACCACGAGCGCGCGGCTTAAGAGATCAAGCCCACAGGGCAACATCCGTGGTGTTATTCAACCTGGGTTTAATTTAAGTGATTTGCACACTTGGACAGTAGTGAGATTTGCACCACACAAATAAAAAGTAACTGAGGCGATAAAATGCTGCTTTGTGAGAGGCAACAAATTACAAGGGGGGGGGGGGGGGGGAAGGTGGGAAATTGATACCATTTTCAGCAAGTTTCGTTGCTGCTGACCGTCGGTGCTACAAAGGAGAACTTGGTTTTGACAATAAGGTCGCTTTGAAGTGCTGTTGTACAGTACAGTGCAGCTTAAACAGCACAGAAATAAAAACTGAAAATGCTGGAAATACTCAGCATCTGTGGAGAGAGAAACAGTGCTAACATTTTTGATCTGAAACATCATCTCTCGCCATGGATGCTGCCTGACCTGCTGCATATTTCCAGCATTTTCTGTTTTTATTTCAGATTTCCAGCATCCGCAGTGTTTCGCTTTTAAACAGCGCAGAGGTTAGGTTTAACTTCACTGCAGGCACAAGGAAATGAAATTAGAACCCCATTGATGGGACGTCCTAACTTTGATGGCTGCATGGTCTCCCCCTGTACTGAAATTATGTTTCTTCTTGGGATATGAGCAATGCTGGCAAGGCAGCATTTATTGTCCATCCCTGCTTGCCCAGAGGGCATCGAGTCATCTAAATACTCTCCTGAGGGACACGAGTGAGTCAGTCGGGGCTAATGCAACAATCTAACAGTTTTTATGTTAACACACTGAGCCACTCGGGGACGCAAGTGAAGTTGTCCTCAAACAAGGAGGTCACGCCATCATAAGCCACCAAAAAAAGTGTAGTTTCATTCATTGTGTCCCTCATCAACTTGCTGTATGCAAAATGGATGGGGCTATTTCCCTATAGTACGGGGACTAACTAATTCACTGTATGTGAAGCACCTAAAAATATTTTGGAGTGATGTCACAAACTGCTATGCAAATTCAAGTTTGTTTCTGTTTTGAATTTTTTTTTAAATATACTCGAGTTGGGACCACATTGGATTTGGAGTCGTTGCTGGATTCAATCGTCTAAGTGAGCTGAATTAACACAACCGAATTTGCCATGATCACCGATGCAAGTTAATTTCTGTATTGGAACCCATGCAAAATAAAGGGAAGCAGTGTATTTTTAGTGGCTACTTCACCATTCCAATAACCCGACAAACACTCGGCGATTCTCCTCGCCGGTCGCTTACCTGTGCTCCTCTCACTAATGGTGGCATCACTATCTGTGGGTTTTGCTGGGATCCAAGCTTTGAGGTCCCCTGTTGACCCCCACGAACCAACGGTGGTGGGATTACTGTACCCACCGTGCGGGAAGTGGTTACCTGCAAGACAGGCGTGCATGTTCAGGAATACTTTTTATCAAAACAACCAAACTACAGTCTTCTCTATCCCTTCTCAAATTTCTCTGCCATTTTCCCCCCCTTGCCAAAGTCTACTAGGATCTAACTCTTATGGGCACAATTCAATCTCTGCACCTTGCCCCAAGTGACCATTATTCAGGTATCAGGCTTGGCAGCGAATGCCAGCAAGCTGTTTAACCTGAGGGTTCATCAAATCCAAGCCAAATCGTATCCCAACCTAAAGACTGATGCAGGTGAGACTATAATAAGAACATAAGAAATAGGAGCAGGAGGAGGCCATACGGCCCCTCGAGCCTGCTCCGCCATTCAATAAGATCATGGCTGATCTTCGACCTCAACTCCACTTTCCCGCCCGATCCCCAAATCCCGTAATTCCCTTAGTGCCCAAAAATCTATCGATCTCAGTCTTGAATATACTCAACGACAAACCTCTGGGGTAGAGAATTCCAAAGATTCACAACCCTCTGAGTGAAGAAATTTCTCCTCAGCTCAGTCTTAAATGGCCGACCCCTTATCCTGAGACTACGAGCCCTAGGTCTAGACTCTCCAGCCAGGGGAGACAGCCTCTCAGCGGACAATAAGTGAACTGCAGACTTGTTAAATGAGTACTTGGTACCAAAGTTCCCGTTAAGCTGTGCGGCCGCGCAGCGGTCTGGAGGCCCCGTGCAGGCCGCTCAGCGGCTTTTAAATGGAAAGACGGTGCATGCACGGAAATTTGTATGGGCCGCGCAGCCCGTTTTAAAGGGGCCACGCACCCAAAAAAATTTATCAGAAACATTGCTTGGTACCCATTTTCACATTGGAGGCAGAGGACAAAATTGCAGTGTACAAGGGAGAAAATAATGCAACTTTAGACAAACAAATCTCCAGGACCTGACTGCTTCTAACCCCAGACTATTAAAAGAAATTGGTGAGGAAATTGCAGATGCGTTAAGTCGGAATTTTTTGAAGCCCTCCAGATACAGGAATTGTGCCTTTGGATTGGAAAATTGCAAAAATGTCACTATTATTTGAGGGAGGGAGGGAGAGAGAGAAACAAGGTAACTACAGACCTGTCACTTTATCATGTGTCAGCCAGTGGCTCAGTTGGTAGCATTCTCTCGCCTCTTGAGTCAGAAGATTGTGGGTTCAAGTCCCACTCGAGAGACTGGAGCACAAAAATCTAGGCTGACACTCCAGTGCAGTACTGAGGGAGCGCTGCATTGTCGGAGGTGCAGTCTTTCAGGTGAGACATTAAACCGAGGCCCTGTCTACTCTCTCAGGTGGACGTAAAAGATCGCATGGCACTATTTCAAAGAAGAGCAGGAGAGTTCTCCCCGGTGTCCTGGGCCAATATTTATCCCTCAACCAACATCACTAAAAACAGATTATCTGATCACCATCACATTGCTGTTTGTGGGAGCTGGCTGTTGCGTTTCGACATTGCAACAGTTCAAAATAGTACTTAATTGACGGTAAAGTTCTTTGGGACGTTCGGTGGTCATGAAAGGCGCTATATAAATGCAAGTCTTTCTTTTTATCAGTTGTGGGGAATCTGGAATCTATCAGAGGCAGAGTGACTGAGCAGCTCAAATTTAAGTGCTGAGAGAGTCAGCAGGGATTTGTGAAGGGTGGGTCATGTCTGATTAAACTAGTTGAATTTTTTTTTGGAAGTGGTCAGTAGCATGGTGGATATGGATGTTGTCTATATGGACTTCCAGAAGGCATCCGATTGGAAGATATACAGTGATGTTCCCCAGGGGTTGGTACTAGGACCACTGCTTTTCTTGATATATATTAATGACTTGGACTTGGGAATACAGGGCACAATTTCAAAATTTGCATTTGACACAAAACTAGGGAGTATAGTGAACAGTGAGGAGGATAGTGATAGACTTCAAGACAGACAGGCTGGTGAAATGGGTGGACACGTAGCAGATGAAATTTAACACAGAAAAGTGCGAAGTGAAACATTTTCATAGGAAGAACGAGGAGAGGCAATATAAACTAAAGGGCACAATCCTAAAGTGGGCGCATGAACAGAGAGACCGGGGGGTATATGTGCACAAATTGTTGAAGGTGGCAGGGCAGGTGGAGAAAGCGGTTAAAAAAGCATACGGGATACTGGGCTTCGTAAATAGAGGCATAGAGTACAAAATCAAGGAAGTTATGAACCACCTTTATAAAACACTGGTTCGGCCTCAACTGGAGTATTGTGTCCAATTCTGGGCACTGCACTTTTGGAAGGATGTGAAGGCCTTCGAGAGGGTGCAGAAAAGATTTTGAAGAATGGTTCCAGGGATGAGGGACTTCAGTTACGTGGATAGACTGGAGAAGCTGGAGCTGTTCGCCTCACAACAGAGAAGGTTGAGAGGAGATTTGACAGAGGTATTCAAAATTATGAGGGGTCCAGACAGAGTAGATAGAGAGAAACTGTTCCCATTGGCAGAAGGGTCGAGAACCAGAGGCCACAGATTCAAGGTGATTTGCAAAAGAACCAAAGGCAACATGAGAAAAAACTTTTTTACGCAGCGAGTGGTTAGGATCTGGAATGCACTGCCTGAAAGGGTGGTGGAGGCAGACTCAATCGTGGCTTTCAAAAGGGAATTGGATAAGTACTTGAAGGAAAAAAATTTGCAGGGCTATGGGGAAAGGGCGGGGGAGTGGGACTAGCTAAAGTGCTCTTGCAGAGAGCCGGCACGGTCTCGACGGGCCGAATGGCCTCCTTCTGTGCTGCAACGATTCTATGATAAGGTGCTGCATGAGAGATTAACAAAAATGAAAGTGCGCAGAATTGGAGGTAACCTGGTTATTGTTTTCTTTTTATTCATTCATGGGGTGTGGGCGTCGCTGGCAAGGCCAGCATTTATTGCCCATCCCTAATTGCCCTCGAGAAGGTGGTGGTGAGCCGCCTTCTTGAACCACTGCAGTCCGTGTGGTGTAGGTGCTCCCACAGTGCTGTTAGGGAGGGAGTTCCAGGATTTTGACCCAGCAACGATGAAGGATCGGCGATATACTTCCAAGTTAGGATGGTGTGTGACTTGGAAGGGAACTTGGAGGTGGTGGTGTTCCAATTCGCCTGCTGCCCTTGTCCTTCTAGGTGGTAGAGTTCACGGGTTTGGGAGGTGCTTAAGGACAGAAAACAGCGAGTCATGGGAAATGGTTGTTTTGCAGACTGGAGGATGGCAGACAGTGGTGTTCACCAAGGGTCAGTGCTAGGACCACTGCTTTTTTTTGATATAAATGACTTGGATATTGGAATACAGAGTAAAATTTCAAAATTTGCCGATGATACCAAACTTGGAGGTGTGGCAAACAGTGAGGAGGATACCAATCGACTGCAACAGGACATAGATAGGCTAGCAGAATGGGCAGACAAATGGCAGATGGAATTTAATAGAGAAGTGCGAGGTGATACATTTTGGCAGAAGGGATAGGGAGAGGCAATATACACATAATGGCACAGTTCTAGAGAGTGTGCAGGGACACATGGACCTGGGGGTTCATGTGCATAGATCTTTGAAGGTGGCAGGACATATTGAGAGAGTAATTAGCAAAGCATATGGGATCTTTGGCTTCATGAATAGAGGTATTGAGTATAAATGCAGGGAAGTTATGCTGAACCTTTATAAAGCTCTGGTAAGGCCACAACTAGAGTATTTCATCCAGTTCTGATCACCACACTTTAGGAAGGATGTGAAGGTCCTCGAGAGGGTGCAGAGGAGATTTACCAGGATGGTTCCAGGGATTTTAGCTACAAGGTTAGTTTGGAGAATCTGGGGTTGTTCTCCTTGGAGCAAAGGAGGTCGAGGGGAGATTTGATAGAAGTGCACAAGATTATGACGGGTTTGGATAAGGCAGACGGGGAAAGGCTGTCCCCCATTAGTTGATGGTACAAGGACTAGGAGACACAGATTTAAGGTTTTGGGTTAGAGATACAGGGGGGATGTGAAGACATCTTCAAAGGCCTCCAGTCAACATTTTGAACTCTTACAAAATGCCAATGCATCCAAAACACCATCACCCGCATCTTGCCCCACACTAAGTGACCTCCCCATTATAAAACAAAATCACCATTCTTATTTAAGAGCTCTACTCTTGAAATCCCTTCTACAGCCCTCCACCTCTCTATTTCCCTCACTGCCTTTAAAAGCCTCGTCAAAACCTCGCTGTCGGACTGTGCTTTCAGTCACCTCTCCAAACTCTCCTACTACATTTCACTTCTCCTCTATGAAGTGCCTTGGGATATTCAATAAAAGACCTGCATTTATATAGTGCCTTTCACGACCACCGGACATCCCAAAGCACTTTACAGCCAATGAAATTCTTTTTTGAAGTGTAGTCACTGTTGCAATGTAGGAAACGGGGCAGCCAATTTGTGCACAGCAAGCTCCCACAAACAGCAATGTGATAATGACCAGATCATCTGTTTTTTGTGATGTTGATTGAGGGATAAATATTGGCTTGGACACCAGGGATAACTCCCCTACTCTTCTTCAAAATAGTGCCATGGGATCTTTTACGTCCACCTGAGAGCAAACGGGGCCTCGGTTTAACGTCTCATCCGAAAGACGGCATCTCCGACAGTGCAGCTCTCCCTCAGCACTGCACTGGAGTGTCAGCCTAGATTTTTGTGCTCAAGTCTCTGAAGTGGGACTTGAACCCACAACCTTCTGACTCAGAGACGAGAGAGTGCTGCCCACTGAGCCACGGCTGACATGTTAAAGGCATTGAGTAAATCCAATTTTTTTAACCCTTGATGTGTCTGGGTACGTTGGACACAGGGAGGGACAGTATCGGAGTGCCGACATTGGGTCTAACTCGAGTCCTCCTCTGCACAAACTGCCTGCTCCGTTTGTTATTTGCCTAATAACAATGACTGCTTTCCAAAATGAATTAATTGGCTGCGTGAAGCGCTTTGGGACATCCTGGGATAATGTGCTATATAAATGCAAGTTCATTCTTTTAAACACATTTTACACAAATTATTTTTGAAGAGCAGTGATTTTTGTAGTCATTCCAATGCACAAGTGTGGCTCGCTTCATATGACTCTTGCCCGAGACAGGAGGCTATGGGTTCAAACCTCACTCCAGGATTTCTGTACATATTCGATTATGACACCTCAGTCAGTACTGTGCAAGTGCTGCAATGCTGGAGGTGCCATCTTTCGGATGAGATGTTAAACCGGGGCTTCATCTGCCTGGTCACGTAACTGTAGAAGATCCCACGGCACTATTCGAATAGTGTTGGATGAATCACAATTTCCTTCAATTAAACATTGGGAAGACCGAAGATATTGTCTTTGGCCCCTGCCAAAAACTCAGTTGGCCTTGCCACCGATTCTATACCCCTCCTGGCCACTGTCTTAGGCTGAGCCAGACTGTTTGCAATCCTGAGCCGAACTTCCGACCGCATATCCTCTCCATCACAAAGACCGCCAACTTCCAGCTCCACAACATCATCTGTCTCTGCCCCTGCCTCGACTAATCTGCTGCTGAAACCCTCATCCATGCTTTCGTTACCTCTAGACTTGATTACTTTGCTTTCCTGGCCGGCCTTGCAACTTCCACGCTCCATAAAGTTGCGCTCATCCAAAACTCGGCTGCCCGTGTCCTAACCCGCACCAAGTTCCGTTCACCCATCACCGCTGTTCTTGCTGGCCTACATTGGGTCACGGTCCACCAACACCATAGGATTTAAAACGCTCATCCTTGCGCTCAAATCCCTCATGGCCTCGCCCCTCCTCATCTCTGTAACCTCCTCCAGCCCCTACAACCCTCTTATAACTCGGCATTCCCTCAACTCTGGCCTCTTATGCATCCCCCTATCCCTTTGCCCCACCATTGGCGGCCGTGCCTTCAGCTGTCTAGGCCCTAAGCTCTAGAATACCCTCCTTAAACCTCTTCTTCTCTGCCTCCTCTTTTAAGATGCTCCTTAAAACCTACCTTTTTGACCAAGCTTTTAGTCACCTGTCCGAATATCTCCTTCTTGGGCTCAGTGTCAATTTTTGTCTGCTTACGCTTCTATGAAGCACCGTGGGACATTTTACTAGTTAAAGACACTGTAAATATGCAAGAAGTAGCAGTGTTTGTTCGTGGAGGTTGTCGTACTGCTCAATTTTTCCCTCTTTAGGGAGGTGGGTGAAGTAAAGAAAAAAGGAACTTGCATCTATATAGCACCTTTCACGTCCTCAGTATGTCCCAAAGTGTTTTACAGCCAGTGGAGTACTTTGGAACTGTAATTACCATGGGAAATATGGCAGCCAATTTATGTACAGCAAGGTCCCACAAATAGCAATTAGATAAATGACCAGATAATTTTTTTTTTTTTTTTTTACCAGTGATGTTGGTCGAGGGATAAATATTGGTCAGGTTAAAAGGAGAACTCCCCTGCTCTTCTTCCAATAATGCCTTGGGATCTTTTACATCCACCTGAGAGTGCAGACGGAGCCTCGGTTTAACGTTGCATCCGAAAGACGGCACCTCCGACAGTGCAGCACTCCCTCAGCACTGCACCGGGAGTGTCAGCCTAGATTTTTGTGCTCGGGTCTCTGGAGTGGGGCTCGAACCCACGACCTTCTGACTCAGAGGCAAGAGAGAGAGTGCTACCCACTGAGCTACGGCTGACTCCTCTTTCTCTTTTTAAAAAAAAAGCAATGTTCCCACTAAATGTTTTTTTGCGCACTGTACCTTTACCTTTGCTGTAATTGCGGTATCTTAGAGGGAACAGCTCGTGAGCAGCCTGCGTGGTGACTTCCCGATTGCTGCGCGGCCGCGCATGCCTGCAGCTTAGAGGGAACATTGATGAAGCGGTTGGGTGGGGCAGGAAGTAACTCCACAATAGAATAATTAGAGGTGGAAATAATATATGGACTTTGCATAGAATTACTTTAATGGCTGGAATGACCTTTTGTCACTCCAGATTATATGTTCTTAACTGGCACGGAGGTCCTGTGGGAAGTTCAGTTCCCCATTCTGATTTACTGGTTGTGGCAGAAAAACTGTGGGAGGGATTTCCTTTAAGAATTATAAACAATTCATTAGAAATGAGAACTAATTTTCAAAAGCAGCCGCCAGAATCAAGCATATTTCTGGCATGGGGTGCGAAGAAAGAGGGAGAGAAGGGAAGGAAGGAATGCTAATTGCACTGAATAAGGTTATAATTCATCAACTCTTGTGAGTACGTGCAGTGAATTAGATCCAAGAAAGACTATTAGTCAGTCCCAAACAAGACACACTGCATTTCAGGACACCTTCAGTTCACTGCGCTGTATAATGTAAACCAGGCAAAGCAAAATTACAGATTTGAGATTGTACTGCTGGGTTACACGAGCCGGCCTCCTGCCCATGGGATACGCGAGCCGCCCCCCCACACACCTCCCGGGGGTCACAGGGGTTGTGTGCCCCCCTGGGATACGCGAGCCGCCCCACACACCTCCCGGGGGTCACAGGGGTTGTGTGCCCCCCTGGGGTATGCGAGCTGCCCCCCCCCCGCCCCCCCACCCACGGGGTGCGCGAGCCGGGTCAGTAGAAGCACCTGCACAGCCTGAAACTGGTGGTAACATCTAGTTTAAAAGTGCCTTTGCAAAACATTAGAATGAATTAAAACTCAGGAAAAATCTCTTCTAAAAATAGCGAACGAGATGAAGCCCTAGAACTCAAGTGGCTAAGAATTTTATTTCCAAAGAATAAGGTTATGAATTCCCATCCTAGGGTTACCTGGCACTCGGAATTGCTTGCTTTGGCTAGGCGAGTTCATAAGTTCGAAAGTAGCGGTTAAAGAAAACACCAAGCAGGCACGAGACATTCCAGCCCAGGTGGTTAAGAAAAATATGAAAATGCTTAATTTTCCACCCAGTTTTCCTCCGAACTCCTGCAGCAGGTAGTTCACACCCCAGCAATACAGAGCACACGACAAAAACAAAAAGCGCCATCACCCCTCCATTTCACACAACACTCTCGGATGATATGCTCAATGTACCCATTGATGATATGGCCAAAGCCCAGGGGTAACGTTTTCTGCAGCAATTAAACTTGACCAACCCGAGTGGGCAGTTACCTCCATTCTAAAAACTATGGTTAGAATATGTACCCCAGTGTTGTCACTAAGCTTATTTGGCATATCGGTCCCAGAAGAGTGCCCCTCAAGTTAATATGCTTCACTTCTGTGCGATGCCCTTCATTAATCATCACCACACTACGACCGACCTGTACCCACCAGGATGTCACTGCCAAACAGCTCAAAATGCTCCCTCCACATACAACCCAAATATAGAATTGTACAGCTGGATGACTTTCCACAGTTCCAAGTGGAAAATTTTCACCAGACTCATTGCAACTTACTGAAATCCCAGTGACAACACTGTTCCTATATGCAGCAAAATGGATACAGTGGGGATTAGAAGGCTGCAATTCGGTTTTAAGATTCTGCTGACTGTGCAGTCTTCCAGTTTATCGATTCCTAGTGGGGAATTCCAGCCTTGCAACACCCTGTGCAATCTCCAATAGTCCTCTTGCTGCGTTGTCGCTTCGCTGTAATGCCAAGTTCCGTTTTTAGACATACCCGAGATCAGTCTTGTAACCCAAGGTCCTGATGAAGAAGCCCAATCTCTTACTGCCCTGTCCCTATCCACCCAACCGAGAACTCACCTCAAGCCCTCTGTTGCCGCCCCCTCGCCCCTCTCCTTTGATGCTCAACCCAAAGCCTGGCAAGGCCCCAGTTGCTACACTGACCTGAAAGTTGGGCTTGCCAGCGGGGACATGCAGCGTTCCCCGGACCAGCGGGGGTGGGGTGGCCATGGCAGTGCCTGTCGAGACAGCAGGCTGGGAAGAGAATATTGAAAAGAAGCACAAATACACGTGAGAAAGCCGAGGAACACAAGGGCACAAAGCAAACGTACATTGCCCCTTTGAAGAGATATCCTGTTGTAATCACCCAGGCCAATCAGACTGACAGACAGGACAGGTCAGTTGTTTAAAAAAAACAGTGCATCCGAACTCCAATCTCAGCAAACTCCTTGTTACACCAATGTGGATTCTAACCCCGTTTCTCACTATTCTTATAGCTCCTCGCAGTCAGATTTCCAACGTAGTGTCAACTTGCTCTAAAGGGCCATACCTACTGTTGCTTAGATTTGATTCAATCTCTGGTCCCAAAGGTAAAAAGGACAGCAGTCTTGAGCACTGCACCGTCCAGACTCTGTGCACAGATTTTAGATCTTGAGTTTACATTTTCCCACCCGTTTCCTTTCCTCCGGTCAGTGCTTCCATCACTTTAATCACCTGATAGCTAACAAGAGGAGCTGAAGAAACTACAGGGCAAACCAAATCATTTCAGGGGTTCTGCTACTAAGCAGCACCCCCAACAGGCAAGAGATACCTGCTTCGCTTGGCTCAATTGGTAACCCACTTGGTTCGCGCACTATACGGGCAATGGCAGCTCATTTTTGAATCCTAGGTTCCGGTCTGAGAATGAACGTTTTCCCGTGAAAACCCTCCTTGTGCTCTGCCTGCCCCATGAGATCAATTTTTCTGTTAAAAATAGAAAAGTGACCAAAAGAATACGAGAAACTCACAACCCCATCCCCAAACGAGCGGGCTGACTCCTGCCCTCCTGACTGTGACAAATAAACATACAAAATCAAACGTGAGCAAAGAGGCCCATCACCTTCATCCCACCCACGAGATGGTGCACCCTCATGTACTACCCTACCCAACCACGCGAGTGACGCTAATTCAGGGCAAGCAACAGAAAGAGTTAAAAAAAACCCTGTGGCCAATTTCAGAGGCAGAAAGCTACCTGGGAAAATTTCTCCAATCAAACAATTTTCAGGAGATCATGATTACCCATCACGAGGTATCACGAGGAAATCTCATCTCTTTCCCCCACCCCCGATATGCCGCCACACCCCTCCTCACCCGGGAGCTTGGCAAGTGCCTCCTTAAAAGGACATTTAAAAAGAAAACGCTCATCGCATCTACAACCACTTTAATCATCATTAGGACAGCGAAAAACATAGGAACTCTGCTCTAATTCAAACGAGATTGGGCAAGAGGAGTTTTAATCAAGGTAAAAATAAACTTTTTAAAAAGTGTAAGAATAAGATGAATCGCTTAAATTGCATTTAATGGCTCTTTTACATTAACAAGGCCATAAAACAACGATCGATGAAGTAGGTCACGGTTTTTAGAACCAGATATCTCTTCAAAAATTTCATATGCAGCTTAAGCAAGTCATGGCAAGGTTCATAAGGCAATAGTTGGCACAGAGAAAGAGAACCAAGTTGAGCAACTTAACCATTTCAACAGAGTGCCCCCTGGGGCTTTTACAATAGGCATTCCACCATATAACATGCAAAATTCAAGCCTCTTGTAAGGTTTCGGGGGGGTTGAATTCCCCATCTTCCTCCCCCATCATTAGTTCTCTACTTTTTCTCTCCGTTGCTCCTCCCCTGAAGGCGCAAACTCCTGCTGGGGTACAGACTATAGAGGGAGGAGAGGCGCATGCAGTGGTCATTCTTAGTGTGAGTGCCTAGACAGCGAGTATTGCCATGCTATACAGTATTACAAGTGAGGCCAACCCTGCCCTCGTGTTTCCCAGCAGGAGTGGGGGGGGGGGGCTGTCAGTGGATACCGATCAGGTGTGGGAGCCTTGGTTGATTCTCCCCTCCTAAGGTTTAGGGTGCTGAGACTAATTGTAGCACCCCCTCACAACCCCCCCTAAATCAATGCCACTCCAGCCAAGATCAGCTATCTGAACCTAGGCCAGAAACTGATCACGGGACATTCTGGTCTGTATGGATAGCCACATACTAAACCATTAACAACCGAGACAACTAGGAGACCCCAACGTTCCCTCTGAGCTGCACGTTTGTGCAGCTCTCTGCCAGTCCCGGTCACGCGCCCAAAAACAAATTAGGGGCAACATTGGGAGAGACTGGTTGAATTGCTTTTTTAAAATTGACTTTTGAGCGATAGATTTTGCTAGGCAAGGGTATTAAGGATTACGGAACCAAGGCGGGTAGATGGAATTAAGATACAGATCAGCCGTGATCTAATTGGATGGCGGAACAGGCTTGAGGGGCTGAATGGCCGAAGTCCGATCCTATAAATAAGACTGCAACAAAAAGCACAATTAGCTTGGGGGTGGGGTGGGAGAAGAATTGCCTGGTCGCTATGGGTTCCTATGTTCCCACAGCACAGTAATTGTGTGCTGGTCTGATATGAGGTGGCTGCAGTACTGGGCTGTGGCAGCAAGGGGGCAGCTGGTCCCCACGTTAAAATAAAAGCCAACAATTTCTAACATTGCCTGCTGAATCTGCAGTCAGGGGTGAAACCCAAACCCTTTTAGATAGAATAGTCAACCCCAGAACTTGATCTGGGAGAGATTATACTCAAAGCAAGCATTGTAGAAATCTCTGCAACTGCTTCAAACTCAAAATAATCCAGAATTTTCTTCTGTAGTACATAAGTATTTCTGAACGAGTTAACAGGAGGCTGCAGTAACAGGTTAGAATTGAAACAAAAGACAAGATTCAAGATTTTGAAAATGCATTTTAAAATCAATAGTCAGCAACGAGGCAGAATGGAGGAACAATATCACTGCTTCAAACCCATTAACAGGCCATAGCCCTGCACAGCTCTTTAAGGATGGTCGATTAAACAGAGCTGCCAGGATTCATCCCAGCACACGCAAGCTGTGGTTGCAAAAGACACAATAACTATTTCTCCACCTTCTCTCCCCTCCACCCTCCCCAAAATCAGCAATAGGCTCCACCACTCCAAATGGAACACATTTTGGTGGGATGAATGTGCAACAAGCTTTTAAGGTTTTTTTTTTTGCGGCTCCACGTGACACAGAGCGTTGACAGGCTATTCGCCCATGGGCGGCATCGCGGCCAAGCCGAACCCGGTTCTTAAACTTGCCTTAACTTAACACGCACACTTTCCACCAGAAATTATCGGATAGCAATCAAGAACCTTGGTTGATGTTCCAAAGCTTGGCCCACGATTGAACATTAAACACTCGGGGGGGCTGAGGCTAGTTGCAGCGATCTTACTGAGATCCGCTAACTCACGGTGAGTTTTAAAAGTCAAGCGTTACTTTACATTTTAACGATTACATTTCATGTCAAATACAAAGCCAGATAGAGGAGAACGCAAATGTAGAAGCCTTCAGTCAATAAACCAAGACTGAAATTCGAGACAATAAAATAGGTCAGCTCCCAGTATTTATAATCTAGTCTAAAAATAAAAAGGAAAGATATGGGGGTGCTTTTAAAGTCAGCGCTCCCTCTGGCAGAATTTCTATGATGGACTCTCGGTATTTACATTTTTTTAACTGAGCCCAGCAAAGTCCCATCACGGGTCAGATGTACATTAAACAAAATCACCCAAAAGTGTCTTGTTTTGATAACTAGCTACCAGCAACCTATATTACATCGAAGAAACAGCACAGAAACAGGCCATTCGGCCCAAATGGTCTGTGCTGGTGTTTAGACTCCACATGAGTCTCCTCCCATTCCATCTGCCTCATCTCAGCCTTTCAGCATATCTTTCTATCCCCTTCTCTCTCATGTACTCGTCTAGTTTCCTTTTGAAAGTGTCTGAGCTATTCGCCTCAACCACTTCCCGTGGTAGCGAGCTCCACGTTGGAGGAGGCCGCGCGCAGCATTCCTGAAGAACTGTACCATCAGGCACTGTGAGCCATTCCGAGCGGCTGGGCTTTAATTTATTTTCATGGTTTGTGCTGTATAAACAAAAGTTTCCGTTGCATTTGGTGAGAAATATTTAAAAAGGTGGCACCAATGGAGGACGGGAGAGACAAGGACACCAACACTGATACCTTCGGGATGGTGGCCTCCTTCTGAATTTGGCTCTGTCGGAGTTTCTTAAGCAGGACAAGTTTGGCCTCCTCCAGCCGTAGCTCTTCCTTCAACTGCTTGATCATTCTCTCTCGCTCCTCAGGGGTGCTCTTCTGAAAGGAAAAGGCCAGTGATACTTTAACAAAAAAATCCGTTTGTCAATTTCCCTACACCGCACCTCCCCCCCCCCCCCCCCCCCCCCCGCCAATCTAAGGACACCGGGGTACAATTCCACAGGCGTTGGTCAGTTCGCCCGAGTGGCCAACCTTCATGTGCAAGCCTGGTCATTCAATGTAGGTGGGCTATTCAACTGAGCGAGGCAGCATCACAGACTCCGATCGTACCCACGTGTGCTCAATTCCTAGTGAGGTTCGCTGGATAGTGAATAGGAGCAGGAACCCTGGTCGATTTTCCCTTCAAGCCAGGGGCATTGCCACCAATTGTAACACCCCTTAACGCCACTAGGTGGACACCAGCTAATTCAGCACAGACTGGGAATCAAGCTCAAATTTTTTGGGGGAAAACTAGCGATGTCCTGTATATAAAAACATAAGAAATAGGAGCAGGAGTCGGCCATACGGCCCCTCGAGCCTGCTCCGCCATTCAATAAGATCAGGGCTGATCTTCTACCTCAACTCCAATTTCCCGCCCGATCCCCACATCCCTTGATTCCCTTAGTGCCAAAAAATCTATCGATCAGAGCCTTGAATATACTCAACGACTGAGCATCCACAACCCTCTGGGGCAGAGAATTCCAAAGACTGTCTGCGGTATTTTTATACCCTTGCAACATCCTGAGCCAGGAAGACGACTTACTCTCACGGATTGTGCCTGTGTCTGGCCTCAGATCAATAGTTACTCACAGTGGCACTGTTGGAAATAGGATAACACCATTATTCTTAGTCTCACTCTTACGGTGCAATAGCTTCTCCCGAGGCCAGTAACTCATTGCTGGGATACGGTTTCACAGGCACCAGGCAGCCTTCAGTGCCTCTTCCAAGAGGACGTTCACGTGTGAGTTTCAAGACCAGCGTTAGCAGGCTATTTGGTCACTGGGGCATCACAGGCGTATGCTCCCGTCTGCACTCGACGCAGAGTTGATATACACTTTCCAGCAGGGGGGGTCATTGGATGACAATCAGGAGCGGAACCCCGCCCCCCCCCCCCCCCCGGCTCATCCCACTGTCTCTAACCAGGGGTGCTGAGGCTAATCGTAGCAACCAGACACAGAGCAGCCCAGTACGGGCCAGGAACTAAATGAATCCTTTGTGATCATAGATAGATAGATATCTAGAGGACTAGAATACAAGGGGGTAGAAGTTATGCTGCAGCTATACAAAACCCTGTTAAGACAACACCTGGAGCACTGTGAGCAGTTCTGGGCACCACACCTTTGGAAGGATATATCGATCTTGGAGGGAGTGCAGCGTAGGTTTACCAGAATGATACCTAGACTTCAAGGGTTAAGTTACGAGGAGAGATTACACAAATTAGGGTTGTATTCCCTAGAATTTAGAAGGTTAAGGGGTGATCTGATCGAAGTTTTCAAGACATTAAGGGGAACAGATAGGGTAGAGAGAGAGAAACTATTTCCGCTGGTTGGGGATTCTAGGACTAGGGGGCATAGTCTAAAAATTAGAGCCACACCTTTCAGGAGTGAAATTAGGAAACACTTCTACACACAAAGGGTGGTAGGAGTTTGGAACTCTCTTCCGCAAACTGCAATTGATGCTAGATCAATTGTTAATTTTAAATCAGAGATTGATAGATTTTTGTTAACCAAAGGTATTAAGGGATATGGGCCAAAGGCGGGTATATGGAGTTAGGTTGCAGATCAACCACGATCTCACTGAATGGTGAAACAGGCTCGAGGGGCTAAATGGCCTCCTCTTGTTCCTATGTTCCTAGAATGTACAGCACAGAACCAGGCCATTCAGCCCAACAGGTCCATGCCGGCATTTATGCTCCACACGAGCCTCCTCCCAACCCACTTCATCTAACCCCATCATCGTAACCTTCTAATCCTTTCGTCCCCATGTGGTAGTTGCAGGTCTGTCAGTAGCAGTGAGGAACAATCTGAGGCAATGAATTAAGTGTCACCTACATTAAATTGTGTCATTTTAGCCAAGGTTACAGGGCGTTCGTATCTGGGGTGTGGCAAAATACCTAGTGTCAGCTGTGGCTCAGTGGGCAGCACCCTCGCCCTCCGAGTCAGAATGTGGGTTCAAGTTCCACTCCAGAGACTTGAGCACATAATCTAGGCTGACACTCCCAGTGCCAGTACTGAGGGAGTGCTGCACTGTCGGAGGTGCTGTCTTTCGGATGAGACGTTAAAACTGAGGGATCCGACCGTTCAGCGCCCACTCTATGCGGTGCATTAACAGTTGAGCTGATTTTGTTGCTGTGAAATCCAAAATGTTGAGAGTAGGGTTTTCATTAAAAAGAAATGTACATTTTACGAGAGGTCAAAAAAAGAAATGGATTCTTGAGCAGAGATACTAAATGTGGGGGTGGGGTGGGAGGGCGAGAGAAGCAAGAGCAAAAGGTAAAAATGATTGTTTGCAAACTAATTTAAAGCGTGTTTCTAAACGTGAATAATGAAATGGAAATGGATGGTTAAAAAAGTGTTCACAATTCTGAAAATGTTCTCTCAGAAGAGTCAGGGTCTGTAGTAGGTGCCTGTGGAATCGGAGCTGCATTCCGGGAAGAGCTGGGATATTACATATAATTCCATCAGAGGGAGGGGAAAGGAGAAAAACCACATTTGTTCCAGGAATCTAGCCACATTTTAAAGAAAATGGAACCAGCTTGAACAAGGAAGCGCGCACAGAATGCTACAGCGCGGAAGGCGGCCATTCGGCCCAGCGTGGGACTCTTTGAAAGAGCTATCCAATTCATCCCAAAATGCAAATCAGGAGTTTATTAAAAAAAGATAAATGTTGAATGTATATAAACACTAGCTTTCAAAAAAAAAACCTGAAACTACTGGTCTTGTTAAGCAACGTTCTGGCCTCACCATAATATCGTCCGTATTTGCATTCCTCCCTGAGTCTTTTGAGAGCCCGTTCATCCTGGGACTCGAGGGTTCGTTGTCGGAGAGGACGATGATATCCGGAGATGGGGCGCGCTTTCCCTTCTTCATTTCGCTGAAAGAGATTGGACTGCAGTTTGAACAGGGCAGTAGAGGGGACTGAAAAACCGCACCGTCAAAACTTTCAAACCTCGTGGCCCTCCAGCCAGAGAGCACAACTTCCTGCCTCATGTAAAAGGAATCCAAGATTTCCCCCTTACCCATACAAACACTTGCTCTTCAACACAGATTTTACAGCACAGAAACAGGCCATTCAGCCCAACTGGTCTGTGCTGGTGTTTATGCTCCACTCCAGCCTCCTCCCACCCCTCTTCATCTCACCCCATCAGCATATCCTTCTATTCCTTTCGCCCTCATACTTATCCAGCGTCCCCTTAAATGCCTCTATGCTATTCGCCTCAACCACTCCCTGTGGTAGCGAGTTCCACATTCTCACCACTCTCTGGGCAAAGAGGACTCTCCTTAATTCCTTATTGGATTTACATAATATGTATGGTTTAATGATCCTCAGTCTCAACGGACTGGGGGGAGCTGCTTCTGCCACACCCGCCTGAATATGCTCATCATGTGCGTTCTCAGAAACACCCAGAATTATTTTTGGGGGGCGGGGGAGAAAGAGGGGGGAGGGGTGAAGGGAGAGAGGGAGAAGGGGGGGTGGAGAGAGAGAGGGGGGGTGAAGTGGGAGCGAGGGGGGGGGGGAAGCCGAGAGGGGAAAGAAACGAGAGAGAGAGACAGAGAGAAGTGTGAAGTGAAGAGGGAGAGAAGGGGTGGGTGAAATGAGAGAGGGGGGGGGGGGTTGAAGAGAGGGTGGATTAAATGAGAGGGGGTGAAGAGAGGGGGAGAGAGAGGGGGCGGAGAAGAGAGATTCTTCACACAGGGCTGTTCACAGGTGTGGAGTGATGAGACCTTTTATCTTTGTTGATCCTCGCTTCATTTCACTTACATTTTGAAAAGAATACGAGCTGCGACAGGCTGTGTAAACTTCTCCTCCTCATTCCCAGAAACAGCTGCTGCCCCATAATCTGACTGTCCACATGTACATCAACCCCAACACAGTCAACCCCGAGATCATCACTGTGAGGGGAGCGTGGGGGGCATTACCTGCAGTCCACACCTAGAGATCTGTGTCGTTCTGATCTCGCATTTCTCATTATCCCACATTGCAAAGTCTGCAGATGACAATTACTGCAGCGAGGATTCTTTATTTTAAAAAAAACTTTCCTTGAAAGTTAAATTCTGGTCCTGGTGTTTTTCTACTAGTCATGAATATTATCAATTATCGAGTGACATGAAAAATTTTTTATGGCCAACAGCATGTTCACAGAAGCCTCGAACGTTGTGGCACATCGCATTTTTTGCTACTCCCTGCGCCCTCCTACAGACATTGCTTAAGATAATCAATAGGGTCTGGCAGAGATGACGCCACCCATCAGCTAACAGACAGCATCCTTGCATCTAAGTGACTGGGAGCGAACTTCCTGTATGTTAATTGGCCCAGAGAAGAAAAAAAAGTTGTCACGTGACTTAGGCATTTCCCTTCCTCCGTCACATGACTGCCCCCAGTGGAACCCATGGCAACAGCCGGCTGAATCTGGTCTGTGACACATTGCCTTCATTTTGTGAAGGGAGGTAGGGTTCAGGTACTGAAACAAAATGGAGTCCATCGAACAGGCAGAAAAGAGCAACCCTGGCTAGGCAAACAGCAGGCTTCCACCAGCTCAGCCGTCACTCCCTTGCAGACTTTAGTTTGTGAAGCTCGGTGTGAATTTAAGACTGCGCAGTGATGCGCACACGAAAAAATACCTTGAAAACCTTTTTTTTGTTAAACAAGTCCTTAACGAAGGAGTTTCGACAATTTATTTGGAACTTTTGATTAAACCGACACAACTACTTTGTGCACAAGAAAGTTTACAGAAACACGACGCACTGTTACGAGAGAAAATCTCCCAACTTGCTCATCTTGGGGGGTGGGGGGGGGGGGGGGGGGGAGAAAGCACTTGCACCTTTTGAAACACACGCACATTTATTTCATTACTGCTAAATTTTGTATTAGACAGAATAATTGCCGGGTTTGTGACAGCCTCAACTTTCTGGGGGACTGAGGCATCCCCTGAAACCTTGCGGCACTTGACCGAGACTTTGTTTTCATCTGATATTTTCCTCAGTTAGGAGAGCCGGCAAGCGGCAGCTTCTGGACGTGGTCTGATACCTGGCCTCCGCAATGCTGTCTGAGCAAACTGTACGCCTGAACTTGATGTTAAAAACGCCAGAGTACAACTCAGAGAACCCAAAGCCCATTTTTATATGTATGTTGGGGTTTGGGCCAAGCACATTAAAATAACTACCAAACTCAGTCAGAATTCGTTGTGCTAGGATAAGTTTTCAAGTAAACGATTCATTTCATTACACAAGATAATTGAGAAAATAACATGGAAAACTTGCACATCTTTGCACAGTGTCCTTCATGACTCTCGAGTACCTACAAGGCACAAGTCAGGAGTGTGCTGGAATACTCTCCATTTGTTTGAAGTTTGAAACCATCCAGGGCAAAGCAGTCCACTTGATCGGCACCTCATCCACTAGCATGAACATTCACCGACTCCATCACCAGCACACTGTGGCTGCAGTGCATCCTATCTACAGGGTGCACTGCAGAAAGTCACCAAGGCTTCTCCGGCAGCACCTCCCAAAACCGCCACCTCTTCCACCTAGAAGGACAAGGGCAGCAGGCGCATGGGAACACCATCACATCCAAGTTCCCCTCCAAGTCACACACCATCTTGACTTGGAAATATATCGGCCGTTCCTTCATCATCACTGGGTCAAAATCCTGGAACTCCCTCCCTAACAGCACTGTGGGAGCACCTTCACCACATGGACTGCAGCAGTTCAAGAAGGCGGCTCACCACCGCCTTCTCAAGGGCAACTAGGGATGGGCAATAAATGCCGGCCTTGCCAGCGATGCTCATATCCCAATAACTTTTTTAAAAAAACTTTAAAGGATGCTTTTTTTTGTGGAATACATATTTGGAACAGACACCGATTCCTAACGGAAGTACCACCTTGGCAATGACCAGCTCAGGTACCTCCCATCAGAGATCCGCACATCACAGAACAGCAGAAAAATGGTCATCATTTTCATGCTAACGGTAATCTTTAAGAAACAGTAAAGGTTGCACGGTTGCACTTTAATTGGCGGAAAACTCTGGCAGAGGGCAGTTTAACATTTGAATATACAGGGCAGCCCAGCTCCACGCTAAACCCTCTGTCTGCCACGTGACCCCCATCGCGACACAGCAACTCTACAGAGGAGCACGAGGACTCTTCCACGTCGAGCAAACCCCCACACAATAAAGCCACCGTTCAATCCTACATAAACCTCAAAATTTGTAAACGGGACATCAAGAGGAGCCAACGTGGTGATTTATAGAAAGGTAAAGCAGCTAGCCAGGTCTCTCGAACTTAGCCCGTTTATGAACCAGCTGATGTTACACAGCCGTTTATAACATTCAGCACGCCAATGACTGTAAAAAGTGTTGGAGACACTTCAGAACGAAATGTCTCTTTTTTTATACACAGGAAATGTTGATATTGCTCCTCCCGATGCAGAGTATAAACATCCTGTTTTACCGTAACAAGCTGCTCCATTAACCTCATGAGAACTGCAGTATATGCACCAAGGCAGACAAGTCATGGCACTGAATTATACGGAACGACCCGAATACCAATGCACAGTACATGCCACGGCTAAGGCAAGTTACTTGTCAGCCGTGGCTCAGTGGGTAGCACTCTCGCCTCTGAGACAGAAGATTGTGGGTTCAAGTCCCACTCCAGAGACTTGAGCACAAATATCCAGGCTGACACACCCAGTGCAGTGCTGAGGGAGTGCTGCACTGTCGGAGGTGCCGTCTTTCGGATGAGGCGTTAAACCGAGGTCCCATCTGCTCTCTCAGGTGGACGTAAAAGATCCCATGGCACCATTTTGAAGCGAGCAGAAACTGATAGCCAAGTTCCGCACTCATGAAGACGGTCTCAATCGGGATCTTGGGTTTATGTCACGATACATGACGTGATCCGGACTCGAGTCGTCGTTAGCTTGTTCACAGATGTGATTCCCAGTAAAAAAGTAAAAATTTTCCCAGTAAAAAAGTAAATTTTTTTTTAAAGCTTTTCGTTTTACATACAGACGGCAGCTTTTGACACGTTAGAACCCCTGCGACTACACCTCATTGTCTCAGTTGTATCTTGCTATGTCTTTTGATGTGGTACCTTCCTGGCTGACTTAATTAACTTTATCACACCTCGGCAGATAGTCAGGATGATTTAATTTATTGGTCTGCAATTGTAAAGTACACATGCTTTGTTTTCCATCTATATATGCTCTGGCGATTCTGTATCCAATTTACTTCACCTGAGGAAGGAGCAATCGATAGCTCCGAAAGCTTGTGATTTCAAATAAAACTGTTGGACTATAACCTGGTGTTGTGCGACCTCACCATTTTGAAGAGCAGCAGGGGGAATTCTCCCTGGTGTCCTGGGGCCAATATTTATCCCTCAATCAACATCACTGAAACAGATGATCTGGTCATTATCTCATGGCTGTTTGTGGGAGCTTGTTGTGCACAAATTGGTTGCTGCGTTTCCTACATTACAACAGTGACTACACTTCATAAGAACATAAGAAATAGGAGCAGGAGTCGGCCATTTGGTCCCTCGAGCCTGCTCCGCCATTCAATAAGATCATGGCTGATCTTCTACCTCAACTCCACTTTCCTGCACTATCTCCATATCCCTTGATTCCCTTAATATTCAAAAATCTATCAATCTCTGTCAGAGTCATAATGGCACAGAAGGAGGCCATTCGGCCCATCGAGTCCGTGCCGGCTCTCTGTAGAGCAATCCAGTCAGTCCCACTCCCCCGTAGCCCTGCAAGTTTATTTCCCTCAAGTGCCTATCCAGTCTCCCCTTGAAAACATTGAGTGCGTCCGCTTCCACCACTTCTGTCGGCAGCGAGTTCCAGGTCATTACCATTCGCTGCGAAAAAAGGTTTTCCCTCACATCCCCCCTGTAGCTCTTGCCCAAAACCTTAAATCTTAGTCTCCTAGTCCTTGTACCATCAACTAGTGGGAACAGCCTTTCCCCATCTAGCCTATCCAAACCCATCATAATCTTGTACACCTCTATCAAATCACCCCTCAACCTCCTTTGCTCTAATGAAAACAAATCCAGCTTCTCCAACTTGTCCTTGTAGCCAAGGTCCCCCATCCCCAGAACCATTCTGGTAAATCTCCTCTGCACCCTCTCAAGGGCCTTCACATCCTTCCTAAAATGTGGTGACCAGAACTGGATGCAATATTCCAGTTGTGGACTAACCAGCGCTTTATAAAGGTTCAGCATAACTTCTCTACTTTTGTACTCAATACCTCTATTTATGAAGCCCAAGATCCCATATGCTTTGCTAACCACTCTCTCAATATGTCCTGCCACCTTAAGGGACCTATGCACATTAACTCCCAGGTCTCTCTGAGCCTGCACACTCTTTAAAGCTGTGCCATTAAGAGCATGTTGCCTCTCCCTGTTCCTTCTGCCAAAATGCATCACCTCACACTTCTCTGTATTAAATTCCATCTGCCACTTGTCTGCCCATTCTGCTAGCTTTTCTATGTCTCGTTGCAGTCGATTGGTATCATCCTCACTGTTTGCCACACCCGCACGTTTGGTGCCATTGGGAAATTTAGAAATTCTACTTTGTATTCCAATATCCAGGTCATTTATATATATCAAAAAAAGCAGTGGCCCCAGCACTGACCCCTGGGGAACACCACTGACTACCATCCTCCAGTCTGAAAAACAGCCATTTACCACAACTCGCTGCTTTCTGTCCTTAAGCCAATTCCTTATCCAAGCTCCCACTGACCCATCATGAGCCTCAATTTTGTTAACCAGCCTTCTATGTGGTACTTTGTCAAACGCCTTCCGAAAATCCATGTAGACAACATCCATTGCATTCCCTTCATCAATCCTCCTGTTACTTCTTCAAAAAATTCAATTAGATTAGTCAAACACGATCTGCCTTTTACAAATCCGTGTTGGCTCTCCTTAATTAGCTTAAACCTCTCCAAGTGCCCGTTAATTTTTTCCTTGATTATTGTTTCTAAAACTTTACCCACCACTGATGTTAAACTGACCTGTAGTTACTAGGATTGTCTTTACACCCTTTCTTGAACAATGGTGTCACATTTGACACTTTCCAATCCACAGGCACCTCCCCCACATCTAGGGAAGATTTGAAAATGATGGCAAGCCCTTCCGCTATCTCTTCCCCAATTTCCTTAGCAACCTGGGATGCAAGCCATCTGGACCAGGTGACTTATTCACTCTAAGCATACCCAGCCTTTCTAGTACATCCTGTCTATCAATTTTCACCCCTTCCATTGCTTCTACCGTTTCCACTTCTGCCGATATTTTGTCAGCATCCACCTCCTTAGTAAACACCGATACTAGGTACTCTGAGTATTCTAGCCTTGCCCTTTGTCTTGAATATACTCAATGACTGAGCCTGCATAGCCCTCTGGGGTAGAGAATTCCAAAGATTCACCACCCTCTGAGTGAAGAAATTTCTCATCTCAGTCCTAAATGGCTGACCCCTTATTCTGAGACTGTGACCCCTGGTTCTAGACTCCCCAGCCAAGGGAAACATCCTCCCTGCATCTACCCTGTCAAGCCCTGTAAGAATTTTGTATGTTTCAATGAGATTACCTTTCATTCTTCTAAACTCTAGAGAATGTAGGCCTAGTCTACTTAATTTGTCCTCGGAGGACAATCCCCCCATCCCAGGAACCAGTCTGGTGAACCATCGTTGCACTCCCTCTATGGCAAGTACATCCTTCCTTAGGTAAGGAGACCAAAACTGTACACAATACTCCAGGTGTGGTCTCACCAGGGCCCTATATAATTGCAGTAAGACGTCTTTACTCTTGTACTCAAATCCTCTTGTAATAAAGGCCAACATACCATTTGCTTTTCTAATTGCTTGCTGTACCTGCATGTTAACTTTCAGTGATTCGTGTACAAGGACACCCAGGTCCCTCTAAACACCAACATTTCCCAATCTCGCACCATTTAAAAAACTCTGCTTTTCTACTTTTCCTACCAAAGTGAATAACTTCACATTTCTCCACATTATATTCCATTTGTCATATTCTTGCCCACTCACTTAGCCTGTCTATATCCCCTTGAAGCCTCCTTGCATCCTCCTCACAACTTACATTCCCACCCAGCTTTGTATCATCAGCAAACCTGGATATATTACATTTGGTCCCCTCATCCAAATCATTAATAGATTCTAGCATTTTCCCTACTACTGACGTCAGGCTAACTGGTCTGTAGTTCCCCGTTTTCTCTCTCCCTCCTTTCTTAAATCGTGGGGTTACATTTGCTACCTTTCAATCTGTGGGAACCATTCTAGAATCTATGGAATTTTGGAAAATGACAACCAATGCATCCACTATCTCTGTAGCCACCTCTTTCAAAACCCTAGGTTGTAGGCCATCAGGTCCAGGAGATTTATCGGCTTTCAGTCCCATTAATTTCTCCAGTACTATTTTTTTTTACTAATACTAATTTCATTCAGTTCCTCACTCTCGCTAGAGCCTTGGTTCTCCACTATTTCCGGGAAGGTTTTTGCGTCTTCTTCCGTGAAGACAGACACACAGTATTTGTTTAATTTTTCTGCCATTTCCTTATTTCCCATTATAATTTCTCCTGTCTCAGCCTGTAAGGGACCCACATTTACTTTCGCTAATCTTTTCCTTTTTACATACCTATAGAAGCTTTTACAGTCTGTTTTATGTCTCTCACTAGTTTACTCTCATTCTATTTTCTCTTTCTTTATCAATTTCTTGGTCCTCCTTTGCTAAATTCTAAAATCCTCCCAATCCTCAGGCTTACTGCTCTTTTTGGCAACATTATAAGCCTCTTCCTTTGATCGAATACTATCTTTAACTTCTCGTTAGCCACGGTTGGGCCACTTTTCCTGTGGGGTTTTCGTGCCTTAAAGGAATGCATATTTGTTATAAATTATGTATTAATTCTTTAAATGCTAGCCATTGCTTTTAATGTAGTTTCCTAATCTATCGTAGCCAACTCGCCCCTCAAACCTATGTAGTTTGTTTTCTTTAGATTTAAAACCCTAGTTTCGGATTTAACTAAATCACTTTCAAACTCCATATAAAATTCTACTATATTATGGTCACTCTTCCCTAAAGGCCCCTTTAGTACAACGTTATTAATTAACCCTTTCTCATCGCTTTGGGACGTCCGGTGGTCATGAAAGGTGCTATATAAATGCAAGTCTTTTTTCATAGCATGACAAATACTCCAGGTAGTGAGAATTACTCCAGGTAGCGAGAATTTCTCCACCAGCAGCACACTTTTCCACAGTAATTCTTTGCCTCCCATTGCCCCCATTCTGGTTGTCCGTTTCCACCTCAAGATATATTTGCCCGCAGCTCGCTCTGCACAAGAGTCCAAGCTTTCTGCCCAAGCTCTTCCCCCGCTCAGGTCTGGCCATTCAGGTTATAGTCTGCCACTTTTCAATGTTCATGCCCTATAGGCTTGGGTCCACAAGGTACTCCCTTACCTCATGGAAGCATACAAAATTCTGAGGGGGATTGACAGGGTAGGTGCTGAGAGGTTGTTTCCCCTGGCTGGAGAGTCTAGAACTAGGGGGCATCGTCTCAGGATAAGGGGTCGGCCATTTAAGACTGAGATGAGGAGGAATTTCTTCACTCAGAGGGCTGTGAATCTTTGGATATCTGGATTTTTGGACTCTAGGGGAATCAAGGGATATGGAGATCGGGCGGGAAAGTGGAGTTGAGGTCGAAGATCAGCCACGATCTTATTGAATGGTGGAGCAAGCTCGAAGGGCCGTATGGCCTACTCCTGCTCCTAATTCTTATGTTATGTTCTTAAATGCCCTGTGATTTTTTTACTATTTGCAATTCTGGTCAAATTTATTAAGATGCAGATACTTGAGAAGCAGCAAAAGGTAACATTTTTGGTGGAAACACAGGAATAGGAGTTGGACATTCGACCCCTCGCACCTGTTCCACCATTCTACTGGATCATGGCTGATCTGTACCTCAACTCCATTTACCTGCCCTTGCTCCAAATCCCTCGGTACCCTTAATTAACAAAAATCCAACGATCTTAGTCGTGAAATTTTCAATTGACCACAGCGTTTTGGGGGAGAGAATTCCAGATTTTCACTACCCATTGTGTGGAAAAAATGCCGTTTCCCCTGGCTGGGGAGTCCAGAACCAGGGGTCACAGTCTCAGGATAAGGGGTCGGCCATTTAGGACTGAGATGAGGGGAAATTTCTTCACTCAAGAGGGCGGTGAATCTTTGGAATTCTCTACCCCAGAGGGTGGTGGAGGCTCAGTCGTTGAGTATATTCAAGACTGAGATCGATAGATTTTTGAATATTAAGGGAATCAAGGGATATGGGGATCGGGCGGGAAAGTGGAGTTGTGGTAGATCAGCCATCATCTAATTGAATGGCAGAGCAGGCTCGAGGGGCCGAATGGCCTAATCCTGCTATTTCTTATGTTCTTCCTGAATTAGACACGTCACCTCCGGGCCCCTTGGTTAAAATCCGGCCCAAACTTTAGTCACATCTGTCTGCAAGGGTCTGATGTGATGAGAGCTTGGGCAATCTTAATCCAGTTTCTGGTGGGCATGGGAGCGCAGCACAAGTCTGCCCTAATTTGGCATAGTTTGACGCAAAATACGTCTCTGCCATTACAATGTGTCCCAGACCCATCAGGACATCCCCTACCGTATCAGAGTGCAACAGTTTTCCACTTCCTGCACCAGCCACTTTGTGGTGTGAGGGAGATTGCCACTTTAGTGAGAATTAGTACCAGTCAGGAGTGCAATACTTGTTGAAACAGTCGGGAAAAAATGACATTCATGAGCTGTAGACACACAGAAATTTCTAATTTTTGTGCAAGTTATAACAGATCAAAATATACACTTGTTTGCTTATCCAGGAGAAACCAGAAAAAAAGCTGAGATAAATTCTGCTGACCATGGGACAAGTACAGTAGGTCACATACCAGCATGGCTCAGCAGTAGCACTCTCAATCAGAAGGTTGTGGGTGCAAGCCCCACTCCAAGACTTGAACCCATAATCCAAGCCGACACTCCAGTGCCAGTGCTGAGGGAGTGCTGCACTGTCGGAGGTGCCGTCTTTCGGATGAGACGTTAAACCGAGGCCCCGTCTGCTCTCTCAGGTGGACGTAAAAGATCCCGTGGCACAACAACAACAACAACTTGTATTTATATAGCAACTTTAACGTTAATAAAACGTCCCAAGGCGCTTCACAGGAGTATTAAAAGACAAAAAATTTGACACCAAGCCACATAAGGAGAAATTAGGGCAGATGACCAAGAGGTAGGTTTTAAGGAGCATCTTAAAGGAGAGGTAAGCGAGGCGGAGAGTTTTAGGCAGGGAATTCCAGAGCTTAGGGCTTAGGCAACAGAAGGCACGGCCACCAATGGTTGAGTGATTATAATAAGGGATGCTCAAAAGGGCAGAATTAGAGGAGTGCAGGTATCTCGGGGGGTTGTGAGGCTGAAGGAGATTAGAGATAGGGAGGGGCGAGGCCATGGAGAGATTTGAAAACAAGGATGAGAATATTTCTAAGAAGAACAGGGGAGTTCTCCCCGGTGTCCTGGCCAATATTTATCCCTCAACAAACATCATAAAAACAGATTATCTGGTCATTTATTTCATTGCTGTTTGTGGGAGCTTGCTGTGGGCAAATTAGCTGCCTCATTTCCTACATTACAACAGTGATGACACTTCAGAATTACTTTATTGGTTGTGAAGTGGTTTGGGATGTCCCCAAGGTCATGAAAGGTGCAATATAAATGCAAATATAGCATAGCTACTTTTAAGAGGAAGCTACATAAGCACGAGGGAGAAAGGAATAGAAGGATATGTTGATGGGGTGAGATGAAGAGGGATGGGAGGAGGCTTGTGTGGAGCATAACACCGGCATGGACTAGTTGGGCCAAATGGCCAGTTTCTGTGCTGTAGATCCTGTGTAATTCTATGCAAGTTCTTTCTTTACTATCCCAAGGCGCGATTTCGGTGTCCTGGCCAACATTTATTCCTCAACCAATACCACTGAAAATAGCTGTTTGTGGGATCTTGCTATGTGCAAACTGGCTGCACACGACAGTGACTACATTTCAAAAAGGTAATTAATTAGTTGTGAAGCCCTTTGTTTGCAACATCCTGAGGATGTGAAAGATGCTATATAAATGCAAGTTCATTCTTCCTTCTAACATAATTCCACTAGCAATACGACCACAAAAGAATACAACTCAGACAACGGCCAGAGAGCAGCAGCCTGGCTAGCTCTGAACTAATGCTACAGGACAATCATTTGGTACAGGTAAAAATCGAGTGGGAAGAGTGATTGTTTTTTCTTTGATATTATAGACCTAGAGGGATGCAGTGCCTCCATTTCAAATTTTAATCTATGTGTCAGCCAGGATCACAGTAAGACAAAGGTCCTCTACCAACCTGCCCCCGCCACACAGTACTGCCCCCCGATTATCAAAATCCACAACAAGGCCTTGGACAACGTGGAGCACTTTCCATACCTCGGGAGCCTACTGTCAACAAGGGCAGACGTCGATGACGAAGTCCAACACTGTCTTCAGTGCGACAGTGCAGCTTTCGGTCGCCTGAGGAAGAGAGTGTTTGAAGACCAGGACCTCAAACCCGGCACTAAGCTCATGGTCTACAGAGCAGCAGTGATACCCGCCCTGCTGTATGCCTCAGAGACATGGACCATGTACAGCAGGCACCTCAAAGCACTGGAGGTACCACCAACGCTGCCTCCGCAAGATCCTGCAAATCCATTGGCAGGATAGGCGCACCAACGTCAGTGTTCTCGCTCAGGCCAACATCCCCAGCATCGAAGCTTTGACCACGCTTGGTAAGCTCCGATGGACGGGTCACATTGTCCACATGCCTGATACGAGACTCCCGAAACAAGCGCTCTACTCGGAGCTCCGACACGGCAAGAGAGCCCCAGGTGGGCAGAGGAAACACTTCAAGGACACCCTCAAAGCCTCCTTGAAAAAGTGCAACATCCCCACCGACACCTGGGAATCCCTGGCCCAAGACCGCACAAAGTGGAAGAGAAGCATCCGGGAAGGCGCCGAACACCTTGAGTCTCTTCACCAGGAGCAAGCGGAAGCCAAGCGCAGGCAGCGCAAGGAGCGCACGTCGACCCAAGCACCCCACCCATCCGCCCCTTCAAGCACCGTCTGCCCCACCTGTGACAGAGACTGTAGGTCCCGCATTGGACTCATCAGTCACCTGAGAACTCATTTTTAATGTGGAAGCAAGTCATCCTCGGTTCCGAGGGACTGCCTAAGAAGATGATTACAACACTGGTCTCCTGATGAACAGACCCTGGCTTGACCTCTCAAAAATTCAACATATTCACACGACGGCTTCTCCAAGGGGTTAAACCGTAGCATCCCGAAAGGGGCTTTCTCCCCCTTGTGGATCCCTTTACTGTTCAGATGCACCCTAGGTCAAGATAATGGATGACACTGATAAAGACTGCAATTTAAAAAAGACTTGCATTTCTATAGCGCCTTTCACAATCTCAGGACATCACAAAGCGTTTTACAGTCAATGAAGTACTTTTTGAAGTGCAGTCACTGTTGTAATGTAGGAAACGCGGCAGCCAATTTGCGCAGAGCACGCTCCCACAAACAGCAGTGTGATAATGACCAGATAATATTTTTTTTTGAGATGCTGGTTGAGGGATAAATATTGGCCCAGGTCACTGGGGAGAATTCCCTGCTCCTCTTCAAAATAGTGCCATGGGATCTTTTACATCCACCTGGGAGGGCAGATGGGACCTCGGTTTAACGTCTCATCCGAAAGACGGCACCTCCGACAGTGCAGCATTCCCTCAGCACTGGCACTGGGAGTGTCAGACTCTGGCTACAGTCAACTACAGACGCCTGGCATGAAAGAAAATGGGGTGGGGTCATGCACAACCACGTCCCCGTCTTCCACCCTGTGCCCAGGGGGCTCATAAGTATATATGGGTTAAAATATTAGAACATGTTTTATCACACTTGAAAACAAAGAGCATCTGATTCTTAGAGTTAAAAAGAAAACCGGCAAATCCTCCCAACATGTCTGACAATAAGTCTGGCGGCTGTGGGTCGATGGGTAGACAGAGCTATTCACCATGAGTGTCAAGTGGTGCCCATTAACCCTTAGCACTGAACTCTTTGTCTTGCACTATTTTCTTTTTAATTCACCAGAACTTAAAAAATATTTTCAGCACAGGATGCACAAAACTCAACATGAGGTGACTGGACTTGCTGGAGAGGCTTTCAGAATGGGAAATATCGTGGAAAAGAAAGCTGCGTTGGAAGAGTTAAGAGAACACAGGAATGCACAAGACACCATCGTGCTCCCTCAGTGCGATACCACAGTTAGTCTCTAAAGACCGTCAGCAGCCATCATTGAGTTCATATTAACAGAGGTCTGATATGAAAGGATTCGTAACGCCCGTTATATACTAGTCACCTATTCTCTCCCTGCGCCATGCATGGACAAGTTGTCAACACTGCTTCAAACTGGCTGTCGCTCTTTCCCTCCACCCAGATACCCTTGTGGCTTAACACCATGCAACCTGTCCCAGCCCTCGGCCAAAGGGGGCCCATCAGTGACCTCAATTGAAAATGTCAAAACTGAGATTGATAGGTTTTTGTTAGGCAAGGGGTATTGTTAGGCAAGGGGTATTAAGGGTTACGGAACCAAGGCGGGTAGATGGAGTTGAGATCTAATTGAATGGCGGAACAGGCTCAAGGGGATGAATGGCCTACTCCTGTTCCTCACTATGTTCCACTAGGAGACGTACAAGAGGAACTCAAGTTGATTCCTGCTCTCCACATGGGGAACCGTCACCATGATGGCATGGCAGTAGTAAGGAACTAGCCAGGTGAAGATTTGTGTCGAGAAACCCTCACCCAAATAGCAAGATGCTGGAGTTGCGATGTATTACACCACCACGCTGGTCGTGGTGAGCAAATTAAAAGCTGAGATTAACTAGTAATGGCTCCTGCAACACTTTCAAATTTAGTCCACTGCAATCAATGTGTTAAAAATTACTCGAGCATCTCGTGACACCCTCTGCTTCACACTCAATCTCCTACTGGACCAGTGCTTCCCAGACCAGAACAATCCCTCTACGAGGAAGGTTTCACTTCCCAGACTAAGGTCTCCAGACTTTCATGATCCAACTCCAGGACACATCATCCAACTACATCCAGCAACTGAGGCAGTTCCCCTCAGTCCAACACCAATTAACTCCCCTCTTTCCTTCTCTTCTTAAGGTGTTTGACTCATGGTTGGGCACAGTTCCACAGGCACCAGTCACCCTCCACCAACTTGCTCAAACAACCTTTCTTTACACACAAGCGTAGACAGCGAGTATCGGCAGGTTACATGTCATGGGGGAAGCACGAGCGAGACCAATTCTCTCCCCACTTGAAATTTATTGCTTTTCAGCATTGGTCAATGGATAACAACACCACAAGAAGCTCGACACCATCCAGGACAAAGCAGTCCGCTTGATTGGCACCCCATCCTTCACCTTAAATATGCACTATCGCCATCACGAACGCACCTTGGCTGCAGTGTGTACCATCTACAAGATGCGCTGCAGCAACTCGCCAAGGCTTCT
This sequence comes from Squalus acanthias, assembly GCA_030390025.1. NCBI lineage: Eukaryota > Metazoa > Chordata > Chondrichthyes > Squaliformes > Squalidae > Squalus > Squalus acanthias. Next base: position 37,897,593 of record CM059443.1, read on the forward strand.
TCGACAGTATCTCCCAAACCCGCGACCTCTTCCACCTAGAAGAACAAGGGCAGCAGGCGCATGGGAACAACATCACCTCCAAGTTACACACCACCCTAACTCGGAAATATATCGCCAATCCTTCATCGTCGCTGGGTCAAAATCCTGGAACTCCCTCCCTAACAGCACTGTGGGAGCACCTTCACCACACGGACTGCAGTGGTTCAAGAAGGCGGCTCACCACTACCTTCTCAAGAGCAATTAGGGATGGGCAATAAATGCCGGCCTTGCCAGCGACACCCACATCCCATGAGCGAATAAAAAAAGTAACAGGTAGGGAATAGGGTTCTCCCTTCCTACCAGAGGGGTGTTAAGGTCAAGGGTAGCAGCCCGACAACCACTGCACTGTGAACAACTAATCCCGCACAGAGCAACAGAGGGACCTTGGAGTCCAAAGATCCCTGAAGGTAGCAAGTCAGGTAGATAAGGTGGTTAAGGCGGCATATGGGATACTTTCAGTTATTAGCCAAGACACACAATATAAGAGCAGGAAGGTTATGCTTGAACTGTATAAAACACTAGTTAGGCCACAGCTAGAGTATTGCGTACAGTTCTTTTTCCCACATTACAGGAAAGATGTGATTGGATACAGAGGAGATTTACAAGGATGTCGCCAGGACTGGAAAATTTTAGCTATGAGGAAAGATTGGATAGGCTTGTTGAGGTGTATAAAATTAAATGGGGCCTAGACAGAGTGGATTGGAAGGACCCATTTCCCTTAGCAGATAGGTCAATAACCAGAGGGTATAGATTTAAAGTAATTGGTAGAAGAATTTGAGGGGAGTTGAGGAGAACTTTTTTCACCCAGAGGGTGGTGGGGGTCTGGAACTCACTGTCTGAAAGGGGGGTAGAGGCAGAACCCCTCATCACATTTAGAAAGTACTTGGGTATGCACTTTAAATGCCGTAACCTACAAGACTACGGACCAAGAGTTTGAAAGTGGGATTAGGTTGGATAGCTCTTTTTCGACCAGCAGACATGATGGGCTGAATGGCCTCCTTCTGTGCTGTAAATTTCTATGATTCTATGAAAGGAAATTGAACCTTCTGGTCTTAATAGCTCAGTCTCACAGGAACTTAGCAAGAAAGCGATTCTTGTGATATCCCTTTTGTCATATAATCTCTTCTGCCTGCCACCCTATCACAGACCTTCCCATTTGTTCTTTCCTCCCCACCGCCCGCCCACTCCCCCACCTTTCCCTGCCTCTGTACTTGCTTAAAACCTGTTATATCTCTAACTTTTTCCATCTGTCTCCACAGATGCCGCCTGACCTGCTGGGTATTTGCAGCATTTTCTGTTTTTACTTGTGATACTGTGCTTGTTGCACTGAAAGTGATGTGGGGACATACCAGATCTCTTGCATTGATGCAGCGAGCCAGATTTTGAATTACAAGAGTCGTCCATCCCTGACCGCTTACTTCCAACTCCAGACCGTTGCCTGCTTACGCACCAACCTCACTCCCACTGTTGCTGAAATCTTTATCCACAATTATCACCTCCAGGCTCGATTTCTGCAACTCTCTCCGCTTTTCCCAGCTTACACAAGCACCAACCCAGTCAGACTACTGCGCCTAGTCTCCCGCACAAAGCCCTGCACATCCATCACCTCCATCTCAGCCAACATCCACTGGCCCCCTGCTCCCCAGCAAAGTGATTTCAAAACCCTGGTCCACGTCCTTACTCCTCCCCCGCCCCCTCTTCAATCTTCTCTTACATCCTCGTACGCCTCCTCCAGTTTTCTGACCCTGCTTCATCGGTGGCAGAATCTTCAACCACCATGCCAGAGAAAGAAAGACTTGCATTTATATAGCACCTTTCACGACCTCAGGACGTCCCAAAGCGCTTTACAGCCAATGATGTGCTTTTGAAGCGTAGTCACTGTTGTAATGTAGGAAACGCGGCAGCCAATTTGAGCACAGCAAGCTCCCACAAACAGCAATGACCAGATAATCTGTTTTTAGCGATGTTGGTTGAGGGATAAATATTGGCCAGGACACAAAGGAGAACTCCCCTGCTCTTCTTTGAAAAAGTGAAATCACGGCAGATGGGGCCTTGGTTTAACGTCTCATCCAAAAGACAGCATTCGAATTCTTTCCCTAAACCCCTGTGCCATGCTACCTCGCCCCCTCCTTTAAAAGCAATCTCAACAGTTACTCCTTCATCCATACCTTCGATCACCTCGCGGAAATGCCCTCCTACTCTCGTTTCCTCTCCTCAACCCCCCACCTTCATGTGAAGTGCTTTGGGACATTTAATTATGAAGGAAGCTCTGCGACAAACACAAAGCTTGGGGTGGTGTCTTCTTCAATTCTGTCACGGTTCACAAGGGGTTACAAATGCGCTTCACTCACAGAAACCGTGTCCCAGCGCAACCTGTTACAATGTTGAGGGTTGCTGGGCAGTTTATTTGTGGGAGCAGTCAGGTCGCTCAATTCAAAGACAAACACGCTACGTGATTTGCTCAGATACGTGCCCGAGCGTTAGCTTTTTGAATTGAACAGTTATTCAAATTCACGAAGCTTGTGTTAATGTTTCAAAGCGCGTCTATTAGCAAGCGCTGTTCAAATCATGGAATCTTGACTCGAACCCTTGGAATTGCCCAAGTGTGCAAGATAAGCCAGACACAACACATTCTTGGTGAGGAGGGGGAAGAAATATAAAGACGTTTTTAAAGAGGACACAGATTAAAGATAATTGGCAAAAAAGCCGGGGTGGGGGTTAAAGGAGAATTTTTTTTTTTTTTTTTTTTTTTTTTTTTTTTACGCGAGTTGGAATGAGCTGCCTGAAAGGGCGATGGAAGATGATTCAATAGTAACTTTCAAAAGGGAATTGGATATATAATTAAAAAGGAAAAATTTGCAGGGCTATGGGGAGAAGAGGAGGGGGGGGGGGGTGGGGGGCAGGAGAGGGTGAGGAGAGGATGGGGGGAGGAGGAGGAGGATGGGAGGAGGAGGGTGGGAGGAGGAGGAGGAGGAGGGTGGGAGGAGGAGGAGGAGGGTGGGAGGAGGAGGAGGAGGGTGGGAGGAGGAGGAGGGTGGGAGGGTGGGAGGAGGAGGAGGAGGAGGGTGGGAGGAGGAGGAGGAGGGTGGGAGGAGGAGGAGGAGGAGGGTGGGAGGAGGAGGAGGAGGAGGGTGGGAGGAGGAGGAGGAGGAGGGTGGGAGGAGGAGGAGGAGGAGGGTGGGAGGAGGAGGAGGAGGGTGGGAGGAGGAGGAGGAGGAGGGTGGGAGGAGGAGGGTGGGAGGAGGAGGGGGGGAGGAGGAGGAGGAGGAGCCGGAGAGGAGGGGGGGCCGGAGAGGAGGGGGGCCGGAGAGGAGGAGGAGCCGGAGCCGGAGAGGAGGAGGGGGCCGGAGAGGAGGAGGGGGCCGGAGAGGAGGAGGAGGGGGGTGGGGCCGGAGAGGAGGAGGGTGGGGCCGGAGAGGAGGAGGAGGGGGGTGGAGCCGGAGAGAAGGAGGAGGGGGGTGGAGCCGGAGGGGGGTGGAGCCGGAGTGGAGGAGGAGGGGGGTGGAGCCGGAGTGGAGGAGGAGGGGGGTGGAGCTGGAGTGGAGGAGGAGGGGGGTGGAGCCGGAGTGGAGGAGGAGGGGGGTGGGGCCGGAGAGGAAGAGGGGGTGGTGCTGGAGGAGGGGGGGGGGGGGTGGAGCCGGAGTGGAGGAGGAGGGGGGTGGAGCCGGAGTGGAGGAGGAGGAGGGGGGTGGAGCCGGAGTGGAGGAGGAGGAGGGGGGTGGAGCCGGAGTGGAGGAGGAGGAGGGGGGTGGAGCCGGAGTGGAGGAGGAGGAGGGGGGTGGAGCCGGAGTGGAGGAGGAGGAGGGGGGTGGAGCCGGAGTGGAGGAGGAGGGGGGTGGAGCCGGAGTGGAGGAGGAGGGGGGTGGAGCCGGAGTGGAGGAGGAGGGGGGTGGGGCCGGAGAGGAAGAGGGGGTGGTGCTGGAGGAGGAGGGGGGTGGGGCCGAAGTGGAGGAGGAGGGGGGTGGGGCCAGAGGGAACTTGAAAGAAAGTTCAGAACTCCAATACGCAGTAGAGCCCTCACACTGTGATGCACTGGATTTTACAGAGAGCTCCTTTAGCTTTTAGCTCCAGCCACCTGTTCATTTTTAGAGTTCCAAGGATGGCTTCCTTTCACCCAGAGCAAACATCAATTGTTGTGAACCGGTCCAGAACAGATTTCCATCACTAGACTTTACAACGGCCGCGCTGCTTATTGCTGTGTAAACTGCGTGGAGGCCTGGGCAGTGTGTTTGTAGCTTATCCCTCCCTCCACTGGAATAGATGGCCATTGAAGCACACGCAAACTCCTCTTCTATTTCAACGCTACCGAAACCCTAATGTTTGTCATTTCAATTTGGTTTAAGCCACCAGCAGGTGCCACTAAGACACGTGGTGACAAAAGTCCTGCCAAGAAGCTTTCATAAGAACATAAAAATTAGGAGCAGGAGTCGGCCTTACGGCCCCTCGCGCCTGCTCCGCCATTCAGTAAGATCTCAACTCCACTTTTCCGCCCGATCTCCATATCCCTTAGAGTCCAAAAATCTATTGATCTCGGCCTTGAATATACTCAACGATTCAGCATCCACAGCCCTTTGGGGTAGAGAATTCCAAAGATTCACAACCCTGTGAAAAAATTTCTCCTCATCTCAGTCCTAAATTGTCGACCCATTATCCTGAAACTATGTCCCCCAGTTCTAGACTCTCCAGCCAAGGGGAAACAACCTCTCAGCAACTACCCTGTCAATATATATATTTCAATGAGATCACTTCTCATTCTTCTAAACTCAAGAGTATAGGCCCAATCTACTCAGAGGACAACCTTCTCATCCCAGGAATCAATCTAGCGAACCTTTGTTGCACCGCCTCTAAGGCAAGTATATCCTTTCCTTGTGGAGAGCTTCCACTTTGTAATGTATGTTTACTCACGTGGATGAACTGATTAAAAATATAAACTGTCTCTGGAAACTAAAAAGATCAAGACTTTTTTTTACACACTGTCTTATCCCATCTCTCAAACATCTCAAAGCTTTTCACATAAAAAGGATCACTCTGCAGAGAACATTAAGCAAGCGTGGCAACTATTTTGTCCATGGGAGATCCGGCAAAGTATCGCCATGAATAACTAGCAGGGAGCTGCTGGTATCCTCAAGTGCCTCTTGCCCTCCAGTACCATCCTCCAGTGGTTTAAATGCATGAACCAAGTTAGTGAGGGGCGATGGTCTATTCAACAATGGGAGGCTTCACAACCAATCCCGTCACCACCCAAGAACAACAACAAAAAAGAATAAAAAACCTGCATTTATATAGCGCCTTCCACGACCTCAGGACGTCCCAAAGCACTTTACAGCCAATTAAGTACTTGGAGTGTAGTCACTGTTGTAATGTAGGAAACGCAGCAGCCAATTTGCACACAGCAAGCTTCCACAAACTGCAACGTGATAATGACCAGATAATCTGTTTTCGAGATGTTGGTTGAGGGATAAATATTGGCCCAGGACACCAGGGAGAACTCCCCTGCTCTTTTTCGAAATAATGCCATGGGATCTTTCACGTCCACCCGAGAGGGCAGACGGGGCCTCGGTTTAACGTCTCATCCAAAAGACGGCACCCCTGACAGTGCAGCGCTCCCTCAGCACTGCACTGGAGTGCTAGCCGAGATTTCTGTGCTCAAATCTCTGGAGTGGGACTTAACACAGGGAACATGGTGGCGCGCTAAAAAGGAGGGGAGATTCAAACCTTTACCAAAAGCATGAGAGGATAACTCCTTCTTGCAGCCATTACATGGAGTTGAGGGGGGGTGGTGGGGGGGGGGGGCGGGGCGGGGGGTCCCAGCGTGCGTCAGACCAACTCCAGCTCTGCAACACAAAGTGATAACCCTCGCCGTTCCCGACTTATACCCAGGCTCCGAGCCCTGACAGTCGGAAAGCCTCGCCGGTGCTGCTTTATTATGTAGCTCAGCGTGTGAGCTGCTGGATACCACTGGCCATTCCAAGCTTTTGTGTCACTGCCACGTTGGCAGTCAAAGTAGTTAATGAAGGTAATGTGGTTGGAATCTGAGCATACGCAAATCACACACACACACTTCTGTTTCAATTTATCTTTTAAGTCCTTCAGCTAGGGATAATAACCCATTCTAATAGCATTAAAATGTGCTTGTGTAGTGAAATATTCAGAGACAGACTCGCCCAGACTTTTTGGGGGGTTTGGGAGGGGGGAGAAACACAATCATGCGAGGAGGTGGGTATGATGCAATACTGGCCTATAGATCCATCGCATCTCACTCATTTTAAGAGAGAGCCATTCAGAAATGCAACTCGCTCTTCAAAATTAAACAACACTCTACAGTTTACCATCACTCTTGGATCATGAACCTCACTCCCAACATTCCCTCACCATGAGCCGAACTTCAGCTCCCTCCCAGAACCAACATATCAGCTATGAGGAAAGATTGGATAGGCTGGGGTTGTTTTCTTTGGAACAGAGGAGGCTGAGGGGAGACTTGAGTGAGTTGTATACAATTGAGGGGCCTAGATAGAGTGGATAGGAAGGACCTATTTCCCCTAGCAGAGAGGTCAATAACCAGGAGGGCATAGATTTAAAGTAATTGTTAGAAGGATTAGAGGGGAGTTGAGGAGAACTTTTTTCACCCAGAGGGTGGTGGGGGTCTGGAACGCACTGCCTGAAAGGGTGGTAGAGGCAGAAACCCTCATCACATTTAAAAAGTACTTGGATATGCATCTGAAGTGCCGTAACCTACAGGGCTACGGACCAAGAGCTGGAAAGTGGGATTAGGCTGGACAGCTCTTTTTCAGCTGGCACAGACATGATGGGCCGAATGGCCTCCTTCTGTGCCGTAAATTTCTATGATTCTACGATATAAAGTTACAACTCTTGTTGAAATTAATGGACACGGGCAGCTCAAGTTCTTCAAATTGGAAGGATATAACTCACGCAGGGGGGAGAAAAAAAAGGATTCTAATTAAATATTTATGTAAACGTTGAGGGAATACTTTGAACGAGTATTCCAAAAAAAAAAGACAATTACTCCATCTAGACTTCCATTCCCCTTTAAGAGTTCTTCTGGGTGAAATTCTTCAATTTGCATAATATCAGCTCTAGCGCAAGAACATAACCGAATACGGAATTGATTATATGGAGTCTAAACATTTAATCTCAGCCCTCAACCATAAAATCAAACTAATCAATGCATTTTATGTCTCATCTGAGGCCCTAGATTATTCTTATGCCACATTGCCAACCATGCGCAATTCTTTATACGCCCGTGTTTACAATAGATCATTTTACGTTGTACCTCAGATGGTAAAACTGTCAGTGATGTTAGCCACTGTATACCCGTCTGAGCGCCAAGCAGCTTTAATAAAGTACAGGGTATGTACTGTATTAGAGGTTGATATACAAAATGCAGGGGCGGCACCAGTTAGATTCAGCATTCCTTGTTGCAGGGAGTTAGAAGGGGTACATGAGGGAGGGGGGATGAGAAGATTGGGGGGGGGGGGGTGCGGGTGACTGGTTGCATTCAGGCTCGTTACTGGTTTGTCACAAACTAAACAGAGCTCCCGCTAACTTCTTCAGAGCAACACCTGGTATAGCACTGAGCCAAACCGACCACAATGTCCCAACTTCAATCTCCAGTCTGTACCAAGGTCTTCGACAACTGGCCTCAGCACACAAGGCTATAGACAGAGGGAAGAGGTATTCCCTAGAATTTAGCAGGGTAAGGGGTGATTTGAGCGACGTTTTCAAGATATTAAGGGGAACTGATAGGTAGAGAGAGAGAAAGAAACTATTTCCGCTGATTGGGGATTCTAGGACGAGGGGAGATAGCCTAGAAATTAGAGCCAGATCTTTCAGGAGTGAATTTAGGAAACACTTCTACACCCAAAGGGTGGTAGAAGTTTGGAACTCTCTTCCGCAAACGGCAATTGATGCTGGGTCAGTTGTTAATTTTAAATCTGAGATTGATAGATTTTCGTTAACCTAAGGTATTAAAGGAATGAGGCAAAGGTGGGTATATGGGGCTAAATGGCCGCCTCCTGTTCCTATATTCCTGAAGAAAGAGGAGGAAGAGAAACATTATCCAGGGCTCCCGCTCCCACTCAGTGACCTTGCTGGGAAGTATTTTGTGTATCTGGACGTCCTGAGGAGGGCATTTCCAGCTGCAGAGGGCAAGTTGCAGGTTAGCTGGAATTAGAGGGACTGATGAGTTTTACCGTTGGCTCCTGGATTTTTGCTTGATTGCCTTCATAAAGCTGAACGCCATTCTCCATGGTTTTCCACAAATGAGTCTCACCCCCCGCCCCCCACCAGTGTTCCCCCTAAGGTGCATGGCTGCACATGAAAAAAAAATGAGGGGGAACATTGCCCCCACACCCCCACTTTCCCAGGAAAGTCAAAGCTGTCCATGGCCGCACCATATCTGGATGGGGTGGACTGATGGTCTTTTCCCGTCCTTCTTTTCATGCGTTTGTTAAGTCAGGATCAAAGTGAGAATGGGACAAGAAAGAAACCAGGCCCTCAGATCTCAGTCTACACTACTCAAACTAGCCAGCAAGACATGCACAATAGCCCAGTTACAATTCCTCCATCAACTGTTACTATTCCATTTGGGAAGTACCTAAATTTCATTCCATCACCTCCCCACAGCGATGTGGCCAGAATCAGGATTCGAATTGTGTGTCACTCCACAGGAAGGAACCCATATCCTTCCATTCTGTGCCACTCAAGATGGGCGAGGACATCAGCAATGAAAGAATTCGTTGATTGAGCTTATTGACCAACGGCAATCTGCTCCATCTCTCAGATATTCAATCACTTTTTTCCCTCTTATGATTTTCTCCTCTCACTCCATCTTCTCCCGTAGGCACTGATGCACATTGGGGTGGGAGAGTGTCACAGGCTCTTTGATACCTCATCCAACTGATCACCTTCGGCTCAATCATATCCTCGCCCGATGGCCATACACTTCAAACGTCACTGGATGGCGACCAGCAGCAGGAACTGCTGCTCGATTCCCCAACTGTGGTGGCCTCATTACTATCCCAGTTGACATCAGCTAGCCCTGCATAGACTGGGGAATCATCTTGAACTGTAAGACTCAAATAAGAACACAACATCAGAAATAGGAGTAGGCCATTCGGCCCTTCAAGCCTGCTCCGTCATTCAAGATCATGGCTAATCTTCAAGATCATGGCTAATCTTCTACCTCCACTCCATCTTACTGCACTATCCCCATATCCCTTGATTCCCTTAGTGTCCAAAAATCTATCGATCTCTGTCTTGAATATACTCAACAACTGAACATCCACAGCTTTCTGGGGTAGAGATTTCCAAAGATTCACAAACCCTTGAGTGAAAAAGATTTCTCCTCATCTCAGTCCTAAATGGCCGACCCCTTATTCTGAGACTGTGACCCCTAGTTCTAGACTTCCCAGCCAGGGGAAACATCCTCCCAGCATCTACCCTGTCAAGCCCATAAGAATTTTATAAGTTTCAATGAGATTACCTCTCATTCTTCTAAACTCTAGGGAATATAAGCTTAGCCTACTCACTCTCTCCTCATAGGACAATCTACACAAATAGTTCAATTACCCACTGAACACAACTATAACTATTCAAAACACATTTGGTCCCCTTGCATGCCATGGTCACCGACAGTTCCCCTCATCCCCCACTGCAGGGGTCAGCAGGTAGCTGCTTCTGAACATTATTTGGAATCTGGCTGCATGGGAGCAGAGCAGAGACTCTCCATTAGATTTTTGCTCCCAATCAGGAAGCACCTAACCCTGACTTGGCACCTCCCCACCATCTGAAGTAGTTTTCCCTCAATGCATGGATGACTGCAAGCATATCACCATACTGCAGGACATTAAGAGTGAGATCAGAAACTTGCCAAGTCACAAAGTTTGGAGTCACAGGGATGAGCCAGGACTTCAGAAACCTGAGCGATGCTGCCCAATGTGCTTGACAACTTGTAACATTCAAGGATCTGTTTTACTGGGATGCTCCAACAGTATTCAAGATAATTACAACTGAAGACCACCATAGTGCCCATCTTAATTCATCCATCCGGAAGACCCTGAAATTCCCTCCTACAGCATCCAATTGTTCTTAAACAATTCCAGCATTTTTGCCTCCACTACTCAAGAGTCCATTCTATGTGTTGATCAATCTTTGGATGAAGAATTTCCTGACAACAGTTCTAAATTTACCTTTTACTGGTATGACTCCTAGTCCTGCTCAAGCCACTTAATTTAATGCAATTTTCCAGATTTACTTTTTCCATTCCCCCATCTTATATACCTCTAAAGATCACCTCAGATATATCTCTCGGTTAAAAGCTTGTTTCTCCAGTTTATCCTCAAAACTCCTGAACACCTGAATGTCTCCCTCTAGTCTCAGTGGCCAGAACTGGGCACAGTACTGCAGATGCAGTCTGACCAGAGCAAAGGTTGATCACAACTTCCTCAGACATATTCTCATATACTGCACTTCTTGTGCTCAGTAACTTGTACAAGGTGTGCTAGCAACTTTGCATTTCAATGCAAAAATAAATTTGGCTCAGGAACTAGAAAAAAACCATTAACTCTCAGAAGACCATCATTTTTGATACACATCAGCCCCACCTATCCATCGTATCTCTCAATCCCCTCTCTCTCTAGAAACGTATCTTAATGTTTCTTCAGCCCATTTGCACTGTCTGCTTCGATGGCCTTCCCGGGTAACTTATTCAACAACTCCTTTGCACTAAAAGGGTTGAACTATGAGGACAGGTTGCACAGACTAGGCTTGTATTCCCTCGAGTATAGAAGATTAAGGGGTGATCTAACTGAGGTGTTTAAGACGATTAAAGGAGTTGATAGGGTAGACAGAGAGAAACTATTTCCTCTGGTGGGGAGTCCAGAACAAGAGAGCATAACCTTCAAATTAGAGCTAGGCCATTCAGGAAGCACTTGTCCACACAAAGGGTAGTGGAACTCTGAAATTCTCTCATCCCAAAAAGCTGCTGAGGCTGTGGGTCAATTGAAAATTTAAAAACTGAGATTGATAGGTTTTTGTTAGGCAAGGGTATTGAGGGTTATAGAACCAAGGTGGGTAGAAACATAGAAGATAGGAGCAGGAGTAGGCCATTCGGCCCCTTGATACTGTTCCGCCATTTGATACTGTTCTGCCATTTAATGAGATCATAGCTGATCATCCAAATTCAGTACCCTGTCCCTGCTTTCTCCCCAAATCCCTTGATCCCTTTAGCCTTAAGAAATATATCTAACTCCTTCTTGAATATATTTAATGAATTGGCCTCAACTGCCTTCTGTGGTAGAGAATTCCACAGGTTCACCACTCTCTGGGTGAAGAAATTCCTCCTCATCTCAGTCCTAAATGGCTTACCCTTTATCCTTAGACTGTGACCCCTGGTTCTGGACTCCCCGCCATCGGGAACATCCTTCCTGCATCTAGTCTGTCTAGTCCTGTTAGAATTTTATAAGTTTCAATGAGATCCCCTCTCATTCTTCTAAACTCTAGCGAATATAAGCCTAATCGACCCAATCTCTCTTCATACGTCATTCCTGCCATCCCAGGTAGATGGAGTTAAGATACAGATCAGCCCTGATCTAATTGAATGTTGGAATAGACTTGACCAGCTGAATGGCCTCCTCCTGTTTCTATGTTCCTTCCTATATTCTGCTTTTGTACTCATACCTTCCCTCATGGTCACTAGGATTTTCACAAAAACACAATAGCTGGTCGTGTGAACGATATGCCCACTTCAACTAAAGAAAAACAGCTCGAAGCACAATTGCAGATGTTGTTGTTCCAAACTTGCGCTGGGTCTGAAGAGCGCCTTTGCAGCTCAACACGATGGTAGAGCACAGCAAAGAAACTGGTCATTCGGCCCAACAGGTCCATGCCGGCGTTTATGCTCCACACGAGCCTCCTCCCAGCCTTCTTCATCTAACCCCATCACCCTAACCTTCTAATCCTTTCTTCCTCACGTGGTAGTTGCAGGTCTGTCAGTAGCAGTGAGGAACAATTTGAGGTAATGAGTTAAGTGTCACCAACATTAAATTGTGCCATTTTAGATAAGGTTACAGGACGTTCGTATCAGGGGTGTGGTAAAATACCTAGTGTCAGCTGTGGCTCAGTGGGCAGCACCCTCGCCTGAGTCAGAAAGTTGTGGGTTTAAGTCCCTCGAGCCATGAGCACAAAAGTTTAGGCTGACACTCCCGGCGCAGTACTGAGGGAGCGCTGCACTGTCGGAGGTGCCATCTTTTGGAGGTGATGTTAAACCGAGGGCGCTTCTGCCCTCTCAGGTGGACGTAAAAGATCCCATGGCGCTATTTCAAAGAGCAGGGTAAGTTCTCCCCGGTGTCCTGACTAATATTTATCCCTCAACCAACATCACTAAAACAGATTATCTGGTCATTATCACATTGCTGTTTGTGGGAGCTTGCTGTGCGCAAATTGGCTGCCGCGTTTCCTACATTACAACAGTGACTGCACTTCAAAAGTACTTCATTGGTTGTAAAGCGCTTTGGGACGTCCTGAAGTTGTGAAAGGCGCTGTAAAAATTCAAGTCTTGAGTTTTTTTTTATTTTAAGTGACATTATTGGCAAACCCAAGTGTTCCATCCCAGAGAAACACAGACCAGCTTTAAGTAAAAAAACACGGACCAATTCTCAGCTGTGTACTTACGTCTTTGATGTACTCATGTCGACGGGTTCGTCTCCGGCCTGTACTTCCACTTTGATCGTTGCTTTCACTTCACCCGGCCCCTTTAGTAACCCAGGAGTCCTACCACCACCCCGGTCAACAGGCTCTGTTTTAATTTTTATCTCTCCTTTAACTTCTTCTAGTTCACTGTCCGTATCAGTCCCCCTGGAACATTCCATTTTTGGTTTCTTCGTATCCACATCGTTGTGCAGGCCCTCCCGCTCCAATGCTCTCTTTTGGCTTCGTGTTCTGTACACATCGTCCGTCATAGCAGAAATATCTGTCGGTGGTAGGGAGAAAAAAAATAAAATAATAAGCCATGAAATCTTTGTGCGCTTCAATTTCCCCACCGAGCGCTACGGAGGACTAAAACCTAATTTCTTCCCCCAAACTTTTTGTTGCAGTATTTAAGATTGGACAGCAGCCGCTCACAGGGCAACCTCTAAAACATCAGACATTTGGGGTCTGGTTAAGACAGAGTTTTAAAAAGGATATAGAGGCACTAGAGAAGGTGCAAAAAAGAACAAGGATGATAGCACAACTGAGGGGTTATAACCAACATTCCCATGAAGCTGCACGGTCATGCAGCACTCTGCAGGTCCCGCGCAGCTGGTGAGCCGGCTTTTAAATAGAAAAAACCCGCATGCGTGGAATTTTGAATGGCCCGCACGATAGGCCAAAAATAAAATGAGAACACACATTGGTTATAACTCATGAGGAAAGATTGAATAGGCTGGGGCTCTTTTCTCCAGAAAAGAGAAGGCTGAGGGGGCGACCTGATAGAGGTCTTTTAGATTATGAAATGGTTTGATAGGGTAGAGGTAGAGAAGATGTTTCCACTTGTAGCGGAGTCCAAAACTAGGGGTCATAAATAAGACAATCACTAATAAATCCAATTGGGAATTCAGGAGAAACTTCTTTACCCAGAGAGTGGTGAGAATGTGGAACTCGCTACCACAGGGAGTGGTTGAGGGAGGCTAGATAAACACGAGGGAGAAAGGAATAGAAGGATAGGGTGAGATAAAGTAGGGTGGGAGGAGGCTCGTGTGGAACATAAACACCGGCATAGACAAGTAGGGCCGAATGGCCTGTTTCTGTGCTTAAACTCTTATGAATTGGCAGAAAATGGAGTGGCAGTTTCGCCAGCTCATGAATTAGGGTATCTTCATCAGTGAAATCTAAAACTCCTCTGAAATGTTCCAGTTACACCACAGGTTTGCAAGAAGATTCACTACAGCACTGCCCCTTAAATCTACCTGCATTAGACAAGAGAGCAAAATGCACACCAGCATTAGGTTAAGTTCCATATGATCTTCTTGCGGCACTATTTACAGATAGCAATAAAACAGCCTGGTAGATAACTGGGCACTTGTCTGAGGGGACCCACATGAAAAATGTGGTTCGCACTCCATATCAGTATGGGGAAAAACTTCACAATGCGCTGGCCATACCTCCTTCATAACCTGAATTACCAGCTCTTATTATGGCTGTACTTTGGGAACCTTGTGAGCTCTCAACGCCCTGAATAATAGTTCACTCTGCACTGCAGATTATGCTGAAAAATATACAGTTTAGATCATTTCCTAGGTTACAGTAGAGTAGTGGTTAAGATATTGGACTAGGAACCCAGAAGTCCCGAGTTCCAATCCCACTACGCCAATTTGTGAATCGGATTGCACTAAATCTCATCATTTGCGGGCTTGCAACCAGGATTGTTGTAAAAACCCAACCGGTTTATTAATATTCTTCAAGGAAGGGCACCTGCCACTCTTGCCCGGGTAGATCTCCACACAACTCTAGCCCCACATTACAGGGTTGCCTCCAAGCCCGAGGGACAGGCAATAAATACCAGTGTCGTCCACATCCAGAGAACAAATGAATAAAAAAAGACTTAAGGACACAAGATCACAGTTTACAGATAACTGTTCGCACTCCAGCTCATCACACACAGCTGTGATCTACGGCTAAGTGTGACCTTTGCATGAGAACACCGGATTAAAAATACAATTCTCATTTCCACTCAGATGAAAAATTAAACCTGAAACAAATGCAATATGGAAACAATTCCACGCGATTTTCCCCCCCATCACATTTACGTGAAAGTCCAGAAATGTCTATCTTCTGCCACTACATTTCTAACACACTAATCCCCAATGCTAACAGTCCGGCATAAAAACAGAAAAACACTCAAGACGATTGCGCAGCATCTGTGGAGAGCGGAAGGCAAGGTTAACATTTCAGGTCGATGCTGTACATTTCGGACGAAAGATCAACGCCTCAATTGTAAAATTCTCATTCTTGTTTTCAAATCCCTCCGTGACCTTGCCCCCTACCTATCTCTGTAATCTCCTCCAGCCCTCCAACCCTTCAAGATTTCTGGGCTCCTGCACAACCTCGATTTTAATCACTCCACCAATGACAGCCGTGCCTTCTGTTGCCTGGGCCCTAAGCTCTGGAATTCCCTTCTTAAACCTCTCTGCCTCTCTCTCCTCCTTTAAGACGCCCCTTAAAACCTACTTCTTTGACCAAACTTTTGGTGACCTGTCCTAACATCTCCTTATGTGGCTCGGTATCAAATTTTGTTTGATAAAGCTCCTGTGAAGCGCCTTGGAACATTTTACTATGTTAAGGGTGCTATATAAATGCAAGTTGTTGTTGTCCGAGTAACTGGGTCAAACTCCTGGAACTCCCTCCCCAACAGCACTGTGGGAGTACCTTCACCACATGGACTGCAGCGGTTCAAGAAGGCGGCTCACCACCACCTTCTCAAGGGCAATTAGGGATGGGCAATAAATGCTGGCCTTGCCGGCGGCGCCCACATCCCGTGAATTAATTAAAAAAAAGTGGAAGGACCAGTGGAGCCGCTTTGAAAAGCTGGCGGGCGGGCGGAAGAGGCCAAGGCAATCCAACCCGACTTTTAAACTAAGACACGGGGATGGAGAAATGTGTCCACCGAGATTGATTTTGTTTGTGGCATGTGGGCGACACTAGGAAGGCAGCATTTATCGCGCATTTGATGCATCTAACTAGATCATCTTAGGTAACAACAACAGAAAATGCTGGAAGCACTCAGCAGGCCAGACAGCATCCGTGGAGAGAATCAGAGTTAACGTTTCAGGTCTGGGACCCTTCATCAGAACTGAAACGTTAGCTCTGTTTCTCTCTCCACAGATGCTGCCTGGCCTGCTGAGTGCTTCAAGCACTTTCTGTTGTTATTTCAGATTTCCAGCATCCGCAGTATTTTGCTATTAGATCATCTTAGGTATTTGGAGCAAAAATATTTACACTTAATGAACAGAACAGGGGTGGGGTGGGTGGGGTTGAGAACAATATACCCAGTCTCCTCGCAGGAATCATCCCAAGAAGGATCAGATCTCGGCTGATGCTTTTTTGCATTACTGAGAAATTGTTGCACTGTCAGTCTTTCGGATGAAACGTTAAACCACCTTGCCTGTTCAAGTGGAGGCAAAAGATCCCACGCGTCATTCAGAAGAGCAGGGGAGTTCTCTTTGTTCACCAGCACCACTAAAGTAGACTGCTCTCCCATTTGTCTCAGTGCTGTTTGTGGGACCTTGCTGCGTGCAAATTGGCTGCTGCATTTGACTACATTTTCACAAGTAATTAATTGGCTGTGAAACACTTTGGGACATTTTTCTTTACCAGCCCACTCTTAAATGGGTGTCAGCATCCCTCCCACCAAGAAGGAACAGAGAGAAGTCTAGAGGGACAGTGGCAGCACGGATACGTAATTGGCTAATGGATAGAAAGCAGAGAGTAGTGGTGAACAGTTGTTTTTCAGACTGGAGGGAAGTATACAGTGATGTTGCCCAGGGGTCGAAATTAGGACCACTGCTCTTTTTGATGTATATTAATGACCCGGACTTCGGTATACAAGGGCACAATTTCAAATTTTGCAGATGATACGAAACTCGGAAATGCAGTAAACAATGAGGATAATAGTAACAGACTTCAGGAGGACACAGACAGACTGGTAAAATGGGCGGACACATGACAGATGAAATTTAACGCAGAGAAGTGTGAAGTGTTTCATTTTGGTAGGAAGAATGAGGAGAGGCAATATAAACTAAATGGTGTAATTTTAAAGTGGGTGCAGGAACAGAGAGACCTGGGGGTGGATGTATACAAATCTCTGAAGGTGGCAGGACAAGTTGAGAAGGCTGTTAAAAAAGCGTACAGGATCTTTGGCTTTATAAAGAGAGGCATTGAGTACAGAAGCAAGGAAGTTATGCTAAACCTTTATAAATCACTGGTTAGGCCTCAGCTGGAGTGGTGTGTCCAATTCTTGGCACCGCACTTTAGGAAGGATGTCAAGGCCTTGGAGAGGGTACAGAGAGATTTAACAAAATGGTACCAGGGACTTCTGAATCAGGGAGTTACTGTTTTCCTCTGCTTTAGAAATAAATCTTCAATTCGACGTCAAATGGGAGACAAGGTCAATTCCACTTCCATTTAAAAAAAACATTTTTAATTTATCAAATTTCTCTGATGGCTGCTTAATTTCCTCTTTATATTACTAAAGACATCCACAGATTAGTATTAATGAAGCTTCAGTGTTGCCCAGTTCCTGCTTCCCCACCCTCCCCCCCCATAACACAGTTATGGTTTGGATTGCAGCTTTTAACAAGCGTATTTTCTCCTATGCCCTCCCACACAACCAACGTTCCCTTTAAGCTGCACAGCGCTCTGCAGGTCCTACGCAGCCGGTGAGCCGGCTTTTAAGTAGAAAAACCACGCATGCGCGGAATTTTTAATGGCTCGCGCAGCTCGAAAAAACATTAGAGGGAACACTGCGCACAACCTTTGCAGATAGCAGTTCTAAATAAGACTGCCCTGTAGACAATGAAACTGCAACCAAGAATCAAGAACTGTTCATGTTTTACAGCAAGGGTCATTTAAAAGTGTTATCACAAGGGCTATTTAGCTTATTGATACCAATATACTTTTTTTTGGGGGGGGGAGGGGTTGAAATCACCCGTAGCAACAAAAATTTGTATCTATATAGTGCCGTTAATGTAGTAAAATGTCCCAAGCCGCTTCACAGGAGCGTTATCAAACAAAATGTCTTAAAGGAGGAAAGAGAGGTAGAGAGGGGGAGAGGTTTAGGGAGGGAATTCCAGAGCTTGGGGCCTAGGCAGCTGAAGGCACGGCCTCCAATAGTGGAGCGATGAAAATCGAGGATGTGTAAGTGGCCAGAATTGGAGGAGCGCAGAGATCTCGGAGGGTTGTGGGGCTGGAGGAGATTACAGAGATAGGGAGGGGTGAGGCCATAGAGGGATTTGAAAACAAGGATGCGAATTTTTAAAATCGAGGCATTGCTTAACTGGGAGCCAGTGTCGGTCAGTGGTGATTAAGTCAATATGTAGTATGTACTCTTAATTAATCACCTTAAAATGCTCCTACTACTAATGACAGTCCTGTACCCAAGCAGTTAATTACCCTAGAGTTAAATAATGCCAAATGTTCTCTCCAGAGACAGCCTGGGTTTGGAAGGACGCAATCTATAGTGTACAAAAGACAAAATACTAAGGGATCGAGTGTAATGTATCCAAGTTTGCTGACGATACAAAGCGAGATGGGACAGTAAGCGGTGAGGAGAACTAAGTGAGTGGGCAGTAAGGTGACAGATGGAGTATAATGTAGGTAAATGTGAGGTTATTCACTTTGGTAGGAAGAATAGAAAAACAGAATATTTTTTAAATGGTGAGAAACTTTCAAATGTTGGTGTTGAGAGAGATTTGGGTGTTCTCATGCAAGAAACACAGAAAGCTAGCATGCAGGTACAGCAAGCAATTAGGAAGGCAAATGGCATGTTGGCCTTTATTGCAAGGGGGTTGGAGTATAAGAGTAAGGAAGTCTTGCTACAATTGTACAGGGCCTTGGTGAGACCACACCTGGAGTATTGTGCACAGTTTTAGTCTCCTTATCTAAGGAAGGATATACTTGCTTTGGAGGCGGTGCAACGAAGGTTCACTAGATTGATTCCTGGGATGAGAGGGCTGTCCAACGATGAGAGATTGTGTAGAATGGGCCTATACTCTCTGGAGTTTAGAAGAATGAGAGGTGATCTCATTGAAACATACAAGATTCTGAAGGAGATTGACAGGGTAGATGCTGAGAGGTTGTTTTCCCTGGCTGGAGTGTCTAGAACTAGGGGGTATAGTCTCAGGATAAGGGGTAGGCCATTTAAGACTGAGATGAGGAGGAACTTCTTTACTCAGAGGGTTGGGAATCTTTGGAATTCTCTGCCCCAGAGGGCTGTGAATGCTGAGTCTTTGAGTATATTCAAGGCTGAGATAGATAGATTTTTGGACTCTCGGGGAACCGAGGGATATGGAGATCGGGTGGAAAAGTGGAGTTGAGGTTGATGATCAGCCATGATCTTATTGAATGGCAGAGCAGGCTCGAGGGGCCATGTGGCCGACTCCTGCTCCTATTTCTTATGTTCTTATGCTGGAAATCTGAAATATAAACAGAAAATGCTGGAAACACTCAGCAGGCCAGGCAGTATCTACGCAGAGAGAAACAGAGTTAACGTTTCAGGTCGTTGACCTTTCGTCCGTCTCTCTCCACAAATGCCCAGCATTTTCTGTTTATATATCTATTCATGTACTGTTGGCTGTCTCTCAGTTCAAGTGGACACAGCACGAAAGGTTCGCCCAGTAACAATGTGGCAAAGATCAGACACATTTTCCCAATCCTTGCACAAGTCAATCATCCCCTCGCCTCCCCCCACTATGTAACATCGTTACAGTCTGATTAGTTTTGCCAGTAGAAGTTTACTGGTGACCAATGTTTCTGCTAAGCTGCGCCCGTGCTCAGCCGCGCAGGCCGTTCACCGGCTTTGACACTAAGTACCCCGCATGCGCAGAAATCTAAAGGGGCCACGCATTAAAAGAAACAGGTTGCGCAGAACAAAGCGCAGCTTAAAGGGAACATTGCTGGTGACTGCTCCAACAATTAAATTCATTCAAGCCTTTAAACAAATCAGCACACTTCTGCCATTTCGTAAGTCGGTAAAATACTTTTCGATAGAAACTCAGTATGTAGCGCAGCCGTACGCACCAGAAGAACATCCCAGGCTCGATTCGCCGGTCTGTCCCGAGTTAGCTGACCTCGGACAGGTGGCAATAGGTGTGTTACAACTGGTCGCTATGCATGTGGGGTGGGGCGAGGGCAAGGGCAAGGATCTGCTGTGGCCCAGCTAATGCTCGCTGTGTTGGCCCACGTGTAAAGAACAGCCTCCAGGGTGGAGGAGTGTGGCTGCTATCCATGAACACACGCCAGCAAGCATCAGTGCCATCAGGAGAGGAGAGGGGTCAGGAAACTGGACGGGAAAATAAAATCCAGCCAAAAGGATATAGAAGCACTGGAGAAGGCGCAAAAAAGATTTACTAGAATGATACCAGAACTGAAGTTATAATTATCAGGAAAGGCTAAAGAGGCTGGGGCTCTTTTCTCTGGAAAAGAAATGACTGAGGGGGTGACCTGGTAGAGGTCTTTAAAATTACGAAAGTGTTTGATAGGGGAGATGTAGAGAAGATGTTTCCACTTGTAGGGGAGACCAAAACTAGGGGTCATAAATACAAGATAGTCACTAATAAATCCAATAGGGAATTCAGGAGAAACCTCTTTCCCCAGAGCGTGGTGAGAATGTGGAACTTGCTACATGGAATGGTTGAGGCACTTAAGGGGAAGCTAGATAAGCACGAGGGAGAAAGGAATGGAAGGATATGCTGATGGGGTGAGATGAAGTAGGGTGGGAGGAGGCTCGTGTGGAGCATAAACACCGGCATAGACCAGTTGGGCCAAATGGCCTGTGTCTGTGCTGTAAATACTAGGTAAAAAAAGGAATTGAACTACAAGCACTTTTTCCACCCAGTCATTAGTCTTCGAGCAGGATCACTATCCCGATCTTTCCGTTAATCACTCTCAGCCCCTCACCATGGAGCACAGCTTCAGTTCCCATTGGTGCTGCCATTGAATTAGAAGTTTATTTGAGAGAGTTCTGACTACTAGCAACACCAAAATAAAAGAAATCGCACGGCAGCCTTTAAAGCAAAACTTCACCCTCTGGCTTTTGCAACAAGCTAAATAATCCAACAAAATCCTTTGACTTTCTCTTTTAAACAGCTAGTACCACAAGAGTGGGATACGGATTCATCCTGGAATCTCAATATACGTTCTGGGCAGGAGGCTGGGCAGGGCGGGGAGGGTTAAGGAATAAGGAGGATAGAGAAGAGACGCAGAGCTGAAGAACAGATGAGTAGAGACCAAATACTTACAGGAAAAGCACCTTCTCGTATTCAGCTAAACAGCATCATTGGGGGGGCATTAAAGACCCTGCCTAGCCAGCCCCCAGGTCGAGGGGCAGATCTTATGAGGGGAAAATAAAAACCAGAGGGGGTAAGTGTACAAAAATTATTAATCTTTGCAACAGAAAATTTAAGTAAATACATACAGTTAATCGGTGAAACGGTTAATGTTAGCATCCTTTCAGGCTGCAGAAACGATTCATTTTGATCCCCCAATCTTGCATGTTGCACCAACAATATTTCGGATGGAATTCACGTGTTAGTTGGGGTGAGGGCAGGGATGTTGCAGGCGAGTGTGTCACTCCCTCCGGTCTTGGCGGGGCTAAGGAAAGGCTCCCCCACTCCTGGCCGCTGGAATGCGCACAGGCAGCCAAAAGGCAAGGACAAGGACCGGTTGCGGCTGGTAGCTATATTCCCGTTAAGCTGCGCTGTCTGGCACTCCCAGGCTTTACAATAGGACAAACCGCACATGCGCGGGAATTTGAATGGGCCGCACACCCAAAAAAAATTGAAGGGAACACTGGTCTACCGACACTCAGCACCCGGACCCTCAACAAGAGTGGTCACTTGGCTGAGGCACTGGAGATGTACTCGAGCACAGATCAGCACTTCAAGTAAGTCGGGGGTGGGGGGTAAGGAGGGAAGAGAGGGTAAAAGGGTTGGGGGTGGATGGGGGGGGGGGGGGGGGGGGGGGGGGGAAGAGAGGAGGGGGGGCAGGAAGATATTCTGTACAACACGCTTACTGCCCAGGTCACTACAATGTTGAAACCAGATTTAAATACATTTGGGACTGAATTTTGTAACTTTAAAAAAAAAAGACCACTTTCATCGATAAGATTTAAGTTTGCTGACTTGAAAACTTCTCAACAGTTTTTAAACAAATTTCTCACCAGCTTCAATTGGCCAAAATGTGCCCAACACTGTTAACCCTTTACAGAAGCACCTGGCGAGCTGTGGTTTCTGAGGCGGGTTCAGGGAGCGTCACTGTCTGATTACCTGCACACAGCTGATAAATGGCTGAGTCACATTTGATCCCATGACATCACTTGGTCTCCACACATGACCCTTCCCACAATTCCAGGCGACGCACAAAGCACTTTCCAGAGAACCAGCTTGAACCGGCTCCAGACGGCAGCCGAGTGCTGTTAACCCCTCGCACCCCGCACACACAGACAGCGCACACACAGGCAGTGCGCTCACAGGCAGCGCACAACGCATGCACCCCCACACACATACAGCACGCGCACACACCCGCACAACACACACAGCGCGTGCACACCCCTGCACACACATGCACAACCCCACGCACGCACACACACACGTGCACAGCCCCGCACACACATGCACAACCCCACGCACGCGCACCCCCCCCGTGCGCGCACACACACGTGCACACCCCCATGCACACAAACACCACCCCCCCCACCAACCACACACACACACAACTACAATGCCTGTCTGGTGGCAGGCTGACTGCTACTGTACAAGCACCCTCAGATCCTTGCTCTCCCTTGGCAGGATACTACATTCAAGTTTCATTCGCACAACTGAATATTTCTATAAAAGTGACCTACAGACAGAAACATTCAACAACTATACCAATTTTTATAAAAAATGATGGGTCACATCAGGGCTGGAGTTGAACGTTTTAGATTCTGTGTCCAAGCTTTAAAGGAGCATATGCTGCCTTTGTGGGCAAATTCGTGATATTTCCTCGCCCTTCAACATAGTAATACGATTCAAACTTCCTCTCCTTGTGTTTCTCACACCGAGTGTACTTCCAGTTCATTGAATAAAAACTGTTTTGGCAACTGTGTATTTTCTTCAATTTTAGAGGATCTGGACCCTGGGCTGTGCTTTTTCCTCTGCCGAGCTCAAGGGGCACATCTACTGCAGCTAATGCAGAATTCAGGCCGAGGACAGATGCTAGGGCATTCTGGTCAAATTATTATTATTTTTTTTTTAAATTGGGGGGTGGGGGCAGAAAGAGGGAAAAAAGACGGAGGGACGAGGGGAGGAAGTTAGAGAAGTGGAGAGTGGACGAAATGGGCGGAGGAAAGAGCAGAGGAAATGAGCAGGCGAGAGCGGAGGAGAGAGCAGAGAGAGAGTGGAGTGAAGGAGGACGGAAGGGAGACATTGCATCTGTTTTGACTTCAGCAATCAAGTATTTTAAATTTCCCTAACTCCAGTTTTAACGTTCAGCAGCACTTGTGGTTAAGAATGGACAGGTTGGTTGGTTCAACCTGTGTGAAGACGTGATCTATCCCTCCTCCTTCATTCCTTATTCTCCAGTGGATAGAGGGCTTAGCACAACACTCTTGCTGGAGGCCTTCCTGAGGTATTAAGACACCTGGTGACACCAAGTCTCCTTGGCATGAAGCCATCTGTGCCAGGCAGTACCAGTCTCAGACCAGACAGTGGCAGTTTCCACGAGTACAATGCTGTGCAGTGTTCATCCTCTATCTCTCTTGGTGGCCCTTTGTACCCAGACAACTCCAGAACTCAGCCCCTCTCGGTGCTCATTTCCTGGTGTTATTTTTATGTCCTTCTGGTTGAATGTGCTTCAGGGAGGATAAAGCAGAGTGCTATGCCCTTGCTTGGACAATTCGAGACCAAGCATTGGGGCTGTGCTCGGACAACAGACATTTCACGCACTTTGCGTGCTCATCTGTTACTGAGTAAATTGTTTAATTTCCTCTTTTTCATTCTGGAATTGCACCTTGGAAAGGCCAGGTTAACTACTAGAGATCTGACAACCTTCCAAGACAGATAAAATTCAAGAATTTAAGTCAAGAGTGCTCGATGCTAAAGGTTGAGGAGGGTGAATCAAACAGACAAGCAATACAGTGCCGTCATTAGGAGTGCCAATAGCAGTTCCAGTCAGTCCCAGGACAGACCACATTGCGGTGTTTTCCACATCCTGAGCAGGTGTTTTCCAGCAACCAAATCAGAAGACGGCCAGACTCCTACCGTGTGTGGAGATTGGGGAATGAAGAAACATAAATGCCCATCAATTTAATAGCAGGCGGATTTCTTTGACCACACTTGGCTTTGGCACAGAGGGGCTGGTCAAAAGAATAACCAAGATAGCGCATTATGCTATGTATACAGGGAACACGGCCCACCTTATACACAACCCACGAGCCCTGTAGAACCAAGGTACTCGGGCATTTGATGCAAACCATCGATTCGGAGATTGTGCAATTCTGAACTACGTTGAAGCCAGATTCATAGTCCTTGCACTGTCTGCTTACAAAGAAATTTTGCCAAATGTTCCCCCCCCCCCCGGAAAGTACTTCTTTAAGAGCGTGCCATGTTGTGCGAGGCTCAGTTTTGAAAGCCTCGCTTCCCAAGCAATCTGCTGTCACGTGGTGAATCAACAAACTAAAGGTCACGTGATCCCCACCATACACCCTCACACAATCAACTTTGGTGAAGAAGGCTCTTAAGTTGGTACAACCCCATCTTCCCAGCACAATAAGTACAAACAATACAGTGTACAATGTCTCTCTCCCAAGAATCGTGTCAATTGCAGCTGCATTATATAAATTCAAAGCCGGTGACCTTCGTGTACTTGGGTTGATTTAAAAACAGGAACCAAGTACGCAGATTGTGGCGATAAAAAGTTAACGCCTTCTTATGTTGCGAACAAGGCTGCATCAACATTTGTGAGAGAACATTAAGTTAGGTTACTATGTGCTTTTGAAGTAGATTTCTCCCTTCAAGGCAATGACTCGTATGGCTCCATGGGACAGCTGGCCCTGTGGTACCTCACCCAAGTGGGTGTTTTACATCTGTGAGCCCAAACTGTGCATGTTGACAGGCGATTGAGACCACAAATAGTGGGCCAGGGGAGCAGGTGGGGCACCATTGCTGAGCCTAGTCCTGTCCTCACCTTGATGACCACACTTACAGGAAAGATGTGATTGCACTAGAGAGGGTACAGAGGGGATTTACGAGGATGTTGCCAGGACTGGAGAATTTTAGATATGAGGAATGATCAGATAGGCTGGGGTTTTCTTCTTTGGAACAGAGGAGGCTGAGGGGAGATTTAATTGAGGTGTATAAAATTATGAGGAGCCTAGATAGAGTGGATAGGAAGGACCTATTTCCCTTAGCAGAAGGGTCAATAACCAGGGGGCATAGATTTAAAGTAATTGGTAGAAGGATTAGAGGGGAGTTGAGGAGAACTTTTTTCACCCAGAGGGTGGTGGGGGTCTGGAACTCACTGCCTGAAAGGATGGTAGAGGCAGAAACCCTCACATGAAAGTACTTGGAAATGCACTTGAAGTGCCGTAACCTACAGGGCTACGGACCAAGAGCTGGAAAGTGGGATTAGGCTGGAGAGCTCTTTTTCGGCCGGCACAGACACGAGGGGACGAATGGCCTCCTTCTGTGCCATAAATTTCTATGATTTCCAGCAAGGTGAGGGGAAAAGAGTGAGCAGGGGAGATCATGGGTGCGTCACTGGACAAACAATTAGGAGCGGGAACCCTGGACAATTTTTTTTTAATAAAAGAGTTGTGTCAAAAGTGTGAAAGGCCATGAAAGTTGTGCATTCCACATTTAAGATTTTTCCCTCCCTTCCGAGCAGCTAACCGGTCACAAAAAACAGGGATAAAACCTGGAAACTTCCTGATTGCGCATGGCTCAGCACCATAGCAAAATGGTCCATTTATCCACAGAGATATCAGGGCTGTCGTAAACCTCAGCAAGTGTAAGTTCGCTGGGGCCTTGGTGACATTTTTAATATTCAAGTACCTTAGATACAACAGTGATATCAAACTAGTTAGCATAAGATGCTGGCAACACGGCCATTGTTCCAAGGCATGCTTCACCCATCTTTTCACTTGGATAACCCACTGCAAATCATGCTTGAAGGTGGAGTGTGCAACATTCATTGCCTTTCACATTTTTGGAAAAACCTTTTGTGATTTTGTTGCCATTTTTGTTCTTGCATGTTCAATGGTAACATTCAAAAGAGAATTGGATAAATACTTGCAGGGAAAAAATGTACAGGGCTATGGGGAAAGAGCAGGGAACTGGGATTAATTGGATAGCTCTTTCAAAGAGCCGGCACAGGGGGAGGGAAGAGGACGAGGACAGGGGGGGGGGGGG